>VZQC01013896.1:1821283-1922986 GCA_009823505.1 Rhizomys pruinosus
AAAGACAGCAGGACCAAACGATCAGCAATCAGCTCGCCAAGGCACCCAGTTCCTACCTGTCTTCCCCTCTTCCTGCCGCTGGGCTCAAGAGATCTCAAATCTCAAGAGTCACACAAGCGTGCCTTTAATACCGGCTGGGAGGATAACTCTGCCCCCACAGCCACTAGATCTAATCAAGCCAAAGACCACACCTTTAATCCCAGCTGGGGGGATAACGCCAACCTCACAGCCACAAAGGCCAATCAAACCAAAGACAGCAGGACCAAACGATCAGCAATCAGCTCGCCAAGGCACCCAGTTCCTACCTGTCTTCCCCTCTTCCTGCCGCTGGGCTCAGGAGATCTCTGTACAGGCATTTAAACAGTACTAATTATTATGGCAAGCTAAGCTGTGAGCATAGACACAGATGCTTGGATGGTATGCTAATCCATGAACTCTGGCTTTTTGTAAAAGATGACAAGTTCTTACTGTGGCTTATAACATCTCCTAACCACTAGAGGACATAAACTTGTGGCATCAGCTGTGAATTATTCCTCCAAGGAGAGAGCTAATTGCCAATTAGATTTGGGATATATATAGACACATGGCTGCCACTGTTGCACAGTGGCTCCAGGCAGTCGAGGTGTAGCTGATACTGATGGAGGAGTCTTGCTTGTCTCAAGGAGACCAATATTTTGCTTTGTTGATTTAGTGGCCTTTGATAATGCTCTCTGGCATTTCATAGGCCAACTGTACATTAGCAAGTGATGTCTGATAATATTTTTCCATGCTTACACTAGGTCTTCGACAACAGGGCCTTACTGCCTCTCTCCTTGTAGGTATCCCACTTCTTAGGCAAAAGGCTTTAATCATTTTGGGGGAGGCTTGGATCCCCTAGCCAACATCTCCTAGGCAGAATAATTCATTGCTGATATCAGAGCTCTCCTGTATTAATATATTTTGCTTAATTCCACAGCTTATAAGGACTTTGGCTCTGAATAGAGAATTATCCTTTCACAGTTCCTATGTCTATCAGTCAATTAAGAAGGTAATTATACCTGTTTTATAAGAAATTACCACTATAACAGTTGGCTCTAATTTATAGTTAGGGAGTGACTTCATTGCCATCAGGTTTTTCTTTTTCCTATAAAGGGGAGAGGTAGGAAGGTTTCTCAGCATCTGGAAGGTAAACTTCATTAGGGCACATCATAAACAGTTATCCCAAACAGAATTCAGAGAGATGCTCAGTGTCTGTGACTCAGGCAGTTTGAGGTTCCTCTTCCTTTAATGTTCAAATGGGTTAGCCTCTCTGCTGGCATTTCCCAGTCCATCCTACCACAGCCAGAAGTCATACATTTTCAGGCATTTAGGGTGGTGTTTTTACCTGTGGGAATATACAAATCTCCTCCTATTGCTAGTTTCAAGATCTCAAAACGGAAAATTTATCACAAGGTTTGGAATACAGTTTTTCCATTTGTATCCTAGGAGGAATACTATACCATCTCCCTCTTTTTGTTTCTTAAATTTTTTTTTAATTTTTTTTAAATTTAATTTTATTTATTTCTGTATGTGTATGAATGTACTGTCTGCATGCAGGTTTGTGCACCCGTGTCGTGCAATGCTGCGGAGGTCAGAAGAGGGTCTCGGATTCCCCTGGAACTGGAGTTATCCTGGAATTAGAGTTTCAGACGGTTTTCGGCCACCATGTGGGTGCTGGGGATCGAACCCGGGTCTTCTGTAAGAGCGGTCAGTGCTCTTAACCTCTAGGCCATCTCTCCAGCCCTGTTTTTTAAATTTTTATATTTTGACCTATAGATGCCTAAGTTGTATTACACATACCTATAGACAGGAACCTGGCATAAGTTTTCATCAAATTCACCCAAACGGTTTATCATTGACTATATGCTATTTATTTGGGGAATGAACTTAAACTTAATTTCTTTAAATTATCCTACAAGTAAAAGAAAATGTTACAAAGTGATACTGTATAACACAGAAAAATATAGAGACCATTTGTGTACCTTAACCCCAAAGTTATTGTTGGAAATTCAATACAAATTATAAATAAAACAATTAACATTTTATATTCCCAATTAGTTCAAATATATTACCATTTTCACCAAATCCAACCAAATTTAACTAATCTAAACATTTTTACTAAGTATTAAAATATCCTATAATATGTAGACAAAGCTTGGGCAGAGTTGAATACCTGCCAAATAAATTTTAACCAAATTTACACTTTGTTCTTTAAAACTATATGATTAGACTATGACTTCAGAGAAATCAAGTCCATTAACTTATATGGTTTATTTTGTATTTCTGTATAAATCTCTACTGAAATACCTCTATATATAAATATATGTTATTTTAAAGTATACCATTTTAAACTGCAAACCTTACAGAGTAGATTTTAATGACCATCTTCTCCAAGCTCTTGGCCTTCTCCAGGCCTGGCATGAAAACCTGCTTTAAAGATTTTTCAATATCTAGCTCTTAATAAAATTTTCTTTTACAGTTCTTATGCCCATTAGTTAATTAAAGACTGGCTAGATATGCCCCATGAGAAGTTGTTACCATCATTACCATCTTGATTTTTTGTTTGTTTGTTTTTTTTTTTTTGTGGGAGCTTCTAGGAGGCTTCCTTTGTCACGAGCAGGTACAGTGCAGTCCTGCTAAGGGAAGGGGAAGGCAGTACCCACTTTGTGGACACTGTGGGGAGCTGACCCCTCAGCACAGAGGTCAGTTGGTTACTTCCGTAACCTGACTGGAGAGGTATCTTCCAACTCAGGTCCTTAGCCTGGGACAATGAGACACGTTTCCCACTCTTGGCCGTGACTTTCCACCTGCCCAAATCCAGGACAGGAATTTCACACCAGCTACCCAGGTTGGTGGTCCGCAAAGGGAGCCTTTTTCCAACCAACTGGCCACCCAAATGAAATGCAGGCCTGAACACCAGCTACCCACTAGCCATCTGAACAAAATGCAGGCTTGTCTTAGCCTATATGCACACAATTTAAAAATGGTGGCCACGAATTCCGCAATGATGTTAATGGGAATTCACATTTTTTTTATTTTCTAAATGTTTAAATTTTTATATTTTTCATTTTTTATTCCCAAAGACCCAAAAACTTATTAACACTTTAATACAATGAAAACCTGGTTGCATCTTTGTTTCAGATGTTGAAAAGGTGTAACCAGTAGGTGGCAGGGTAGATCCATTAAGATGTTCAATGAAATCTTTAAATTTTTAACCCATAACCTTTGTTGAAATTGAATTATGTGTTGGCTGTTTAATATAAATCTGCGTCTTGAGAAGGAAGGGCCACGTTCCAACTCAGAGGCAATGTTTTTACTGGTATCATGGCTGTTAACATTAAAATATACTTAGAACACAAGTACACACATCCACACACACATGTGTGCGCACATACATACATATATACATACACACACACATACAAACGAAAGATTTATTAGGTTGACCTGCAAGAGAGGAAAGCCATATTGTTTGATGTTCAATGAAAAACATGAAATTTTTATAATTTGTCATAAGGTTATTTTTCCATAATTAGAATAAATGTCCTAGTAACACACAAAACAGCTGAGACCCATATGCAACCTCTTAGGCCCATTCCCAACCACTTGCCTTCAATGAACTATCCCTAAAGTCTACTCCTATTCTTTCCCTATTCTGTCCCTCCTGGTTAACTATCCCTAAGCTGTCCCTCTGCCAAGCCTAACTGTCCCTATGCTATTTACAAATCTAAAGATTGAGGAGGGTGCCCAAAAGTAGATGGGTCAAAGTTGTTTGTGTAAGGTTATGGTGCACTCCCCCTGAAATGAAAGGCCACCAGGTCTAAGCTCTCCAGAGCAAAGTTTAATTCAGGGTAGCCGGGGGCTAGGCTCAGGGGAAAGATAGAGCCAAGCACAGAATGGCATCTGGCTTGGGAATTTAAGGGAGAAGGTGGGAATGGGATTCAGTGAGAGTGGGGTGGGTAGCACACTTTGCAGGAATCTGGAATCTGGCTTCCTAAAGGCAAGGTGGAAGATTCCTGAGTAATTGGTGGTGGGCTGCTTTAGCATAGCCAAAGGCTAGCCTGGTAGAGCAGGTTCTTGGGCAACATGGATCTTAGGTGTCTCTGCATTCCAATGGGCTTCTGGAACTCACACCCTGGCAGTTTGTAGTCTTGGACTGATTTATCTTGTCTTATTATTAAGGAATTTGGAAGAATAATAATTATCCATAATCAGAACAACAATCATAATAATTATAACCATTATGAATTATAACCAATTATCAATAATTATTATTAACCATTATTAGTCACAATAATCATCACTAATACTTATTATGAATAATAATTGTCAATAATAATAGCCAACAACAAGGAACAATTTATCATTAAGCTGAATATTATGCATACTATAAACCCAATTAAAAATTGTTAACACTAAGGGGTATAAAACATTTTTTATGAGTTGAATCTATCTTTGTTTATAGTCAGCTCCTAATTAGATTTAAACATGTAGGATTATAATGAATTAAAAGTGGGAACTTGCATTCACTCACACATACATACAGCTTGAAGATGGGCTTAAAGAAACATAAAACAGTTTTATTCAAAAAATTTCTCATGTAAATTGAACCAAAATATCAATTCATGTTTTTACTAATGGTCCTTAAAAAAAGACAATTTATCAGAGCAAGTTTTTTTGTTAGAACTCCAGGGCCTGTAAACTCTCCTAGAAATCCATCTATTTTGTTTCCAAAATGCTGTTCATGTTTTTACTAATGGTCCTTAAAAAAAGACAATTTAAGGAGCAAGTTTGTTTCGTTAGAACTCCAGGGCCTGTAAACTCCCCTAGAAATCCATCTATTTTGTTTCCAAAATGCTGAAATCAAAAGAATGTTACTTAAGGGGCATGATTTAGACACCATGTGTTCAGTCCCTGCGGCTGGCAGCAGGCTGGTGGTGCCAGAGTACAAACCACGTGTGATCAAGAATTCTGTGGGAAGGCCTGGTGTGGTGGCACACGCCTTTAATCTTAGCACTTGGGAGGCAGAGGCAGGCAGATCTTTGTGAGTTCAAGGCCAGCCTGGTCTACAGAGTGAGTTCCAGGGGAAAGAAACCCACAAGAAGACAAGAGAGCAATAAAAGGCAAAATTTAAGAAAAAGGTATCAAGTGGCCAAGATTTAAAATTATCTGGAAAAAATTGCTCTTTGTAGGGTGGTTCCCGTGAAAGGCCTTAATTTGCATCAGAAAGAAGTGGGCTCTGGCTTTGGCCAAACTGGAGAACTACCTGGAGAAAATTTACATATGAACAAGTTAAGGTTGGAGCCGAACTTGAAGAACAGGTTCTTTACAGTAGGAGATGACGTCTTTCTGGGGGGGAGGGGCAGTTAAAACCAGAAAGTATTTCAGACCTGTAGAATTATGAAAAATGGTTTCAAGGCCAAGCATGGCTACTAAGCCTTGATATTAAACTCAGCCTTGAAGTCACTGGCTTTTATAGCCTGCAGGAGTGACCTTGCCAGGAGGCACATGCCTGGAAGGAATTGGGTGCTCCCTCTGAGCCAAATCAGAGCCAGGCTGCTTTCCTCCACGTGTGCAAAGCCACATGTTTCCAGATCACCCTCCCATCCACTGAAACCAGCAGGAGAGAAGGCTCCACCGCAAAGGATAGATATCAGGGGAGAGAGAAGGAAGAGAAGAAAAGGGCAAGATTTAGAGGTTCACATACCTAAGTTAAGGTTTCCTCCTGCCCTAAATCTGGGTGCCATTTGTTGCAGTCCCACCGAGATTTCTGGGGGGGCCCATTTAATCCCAGGATGATCCATGTTGAAAACACGCACAGGAAAGCACACTATGTGGATGCATGTTAAGGTCCAAACGCAGAGAGAGATTTTTATTCCAAAATGTCTGGTTACATAGCAAGCATGACTCAAATCTGAGGGCCAAATCCTGAACATTTTCGTCACTACACCCCACCCCATGGGTGTGGCCAGGGAGGTCCCATTGGTTTAGAATTCTACCCATTTTAACTAAGTTTTCCCACATGTATGTGTGTGTGCACGTGCACACACAGACACACATATGCACATACACATGTGTGAAAGTCAAGACAATTTTAAGTCAGTTCTCTCCTTCCACCATGTGAATCCTAGGGATCAAACTTAAGTTTTCAGGCTTGTTGGAAAGTGGTTTTACCCATTAAGCCATCAGTCCAGCCCCAGATTCATCTTTTTAATTTTTCTTCATTTATGTTCATTGTATGAAGTGATGTGCTTCATAATATTTTTATTCAAGTATTCCATACACCTAGACTATATTCACTTCCCCTTATTATCTCCTGCCCTGCATCTCTTCTCCTTCCTGTCCTTTTCCTGTTTTTCAAATAGTACCTCTTGTATTTCCACATGATATATATTATATGTGGTATATAATTTATGTATGTATATATAAAATCTAGGTTCCACATATAAAGAAAACAGTATTTGTTTTCCTGAATCTGCCTTGTTTTACTTAATATAATGAACTGTAGTTCATTTTCCTGCAAATAACATAATTTTATTCTTCTCAATGGCTGGATAAAATTTCATTCTGCATGTACAGCACATTTTCTTTATCCATTCATCTATTTACAAACATCAAGGCTGACTCTATAACTTGGTTATTGTGAATAGTACTACTTAGATATGCAGGTATCTTTATAGTGCATTGATTTGGGCTTTTTTCTTTTTCCATTTGTGTGTGTTGTGCATGTGTGTATGCTGGATAGTTTCACACTCAGTTGTGGAAATGCTACCATTAGATTGGCTTGTGGCCATGTCTGTGGGGCATTTTCTTGTTTATTGAGTGTGGGATGTCCCAGCCCACTGTCAGCTATGCCACTCCTGGGTACATGTTGTATAAGAAAGCAAGCTGAACATGGTCCAAGGGAGCAAACCAGTAAGCAGTACTGGTCTGAGCTCCAGGTTTGTGCCCTGAGTTCCTGCCTTGGCTTCCCTTAATGATGGACTGTGACCCTGAGAGATTTAAGATTAAAAACAGCAACACCAACAACCAAACAAACAAAAAAAAACCCTTTCCTCCCCAAGTTGTTTTTGGTCAGTTTGTGGGGTGGGGTGTTGTTTTATTATATTTTTGTTTATTTCGTACAGAGCATCTTATTCATCTGTATACCCCTTTCCATTTGGCCCCCTCCCGCACCCCCCCCCCCAGAATTCACACATTCTATCATATGTGTTATTGGTCAGTGTTTTTATCACAACACTAGAGAAGTAAAGTAAGACAGTGTGTATGCATGTGTGCACATGAATAGGTGCATGTGTGCGGATGCATGTGTATAGGGGTCTGAGGTGGATGTCAAGAGTTATCCTTGACCACTCTTCCATCTTATTGAAGTAGTATCTCTTCATCAGGCTTAGAGCTAGCTAGCTGATATGGCAATTCTCACTAACCAGCTTGCTCTGGGAACTCCATCTTGGCTCTTTTCTGAGGCTGAAATTACAGGTGGGGTGCTGCACCTACTTGGCAGGTAGGTTCTGGGGATTAGAACTCTGCCCTCATGCTTGGACAGCCAGTGCTTAACCACTGAGTCATCTCCCCAGCCCAGAACCTATTTGAATATACTCCCAGAAGTGGTGTAGCTGAGTGATAATGTTCTGTTTTCAGGTTTTTGAGTACCTTCCACTTGACCTCTGTAGCGGCTGTCCTAGTTGACAGTCCTACCAGTGGTGTATAAGGGTTACCTCTTCTCTGTATCTTCATGGATTACTTTGCATCTCAATGGCTGTGATAAAACATGGACCAAAGCAAGTTATAAAAGGAAGAGTTTATTTGGTTTATGATTCCAGAGGAGTTATAGTCTTTCATGGCAGGGAATATGGTGGCAGGAAATGGCCAGAGTAGAAAGCACAGGAAACAGAATGCCTGGAAATCCCAGCAAGGCTTAAGAGCTCTCAAAGCCAGCATCCAGTGACATGCTTTCTCTGGCAAGGCCATATTTCCTAAAACCTCCCGACAGCACCACCAACTTGGGACAAAATGTCCAACTACTTGGAGCCTATGTAGGGCATGCTCATTCAAACCACCACTCCTCATCAGCATTTATTATTTATTTTCTTAATGAAAGCCATTCTGGCAGGTGTGAGATAGAATCTCAATATAGTTTTGATTTACATTTCTTTGATGACTAAACATGTTTAATAGTATTTTTCATATATTTATTGGCATTTCTATTTCTTCCTTTGGAAACTATTCGTTTGACCATTTACTGACTAAACTATGTGTGTGTGCACTTACATTTTTGAGTTCTTTATATATTCCAGGTATTAGTCCCTAGTCAAATGCAGAGTCAGCAAAGATTTTCTTTCCTTCTACAGGCTATCTCTTTATTCTGCTGATTTTGTGCACTGCACAGCCTTTTAATTTACTATAATCCTACTTAGAATTCTTGCTATCATTTCCTGAGCTATTTTGTTCAGAAAGACTTTGCCTATATCTTAAATGTTTTTCACTAACAGTTTAAAAATTATAGGTCTTGTATTAAAATGTTTGATACATTCTGAATTGATTTTGTAGTGTGACAGATAGGGATCTAGTTTCATTCTTCAACATGTGGATATCCAAATTTCCTAGCACCATTTGCTGAAGAGGATGTCTTTTCCCCAACAGTGTTTTTGTCAAAAATGAGGTGGCTGTAACTTTATTTATTTATTTATTTTTGTTCTTTTGATGCTATTGTGAATGGGGTATTTTTCTTAGCTTCTTTTAAGTTTCTATAAATTTAATAAGAAATTATGTTGTGTCTACCCAAATTCTTTCTACATAGAGTGCACTAACCATTGTTTATACCTGAATAACTGCAAGTAAAATGCATATTTAGAACCATAGGGTATTTATCATTAGAATAGATAATAATTCCTACAGTGGTCCTGAATATACTGAGGCCAAATCTAGTGTTTTATCCATTTATATTATCTCTGAAATGATTTTTCGTGCAGTGCTGGGGATTCGACCCAGAGCTTTGCACACACCAAACAAGTGGGTTCTGCCACCAATCCATACCCTCAATGTCTATCTGCATAGACTAAGTTGATTCGTATTAAAATAGCATGGCACTTTCTGCTAATGGGCAAGCTAACTTCAGTGAAAATCAAAATACAATCTTATTACAGTTTTTTTTCAAATTCAAAATGATAATTATAAACTAAGCATCAGTCTTTGCTGGATAATAAATAATATTATGACAAATTATGTGTGGGTATTCTCAGACAGGCCAAAGGCTTATGTCTGAGCCATGTGTAGCCCCATGCTTAGGGCTGTACTAATCTCTGACAGACTGCTCTAGCTCTTTAGGTAGACATTTATTAATTTAACATTAAGATAAATTAAGAGGTCTCATTTGAAAGAATCTACCATCTTAAACAAAGAACTGTCATGTGACCTAACAATTCCACTCCTAGATCTACAAAAAAACATTTGTACAACAATGTTCATAATGTTCATGGCCATATTATTCACAATAACGAAAAAGGAATGACACAACCCAACTGTCCATCAATGGATGAATAGATAAAATGCTGCCTGTACATATACAGAATGCTTAGATTGTCAAAAGGAATGAAATTTTAATATGTACTATCATGCAGACAAGCCTTGAAAACAGCATGCTTAATAAAATAACCCAACTTTAGCACCAGAAAGATTGTGGATGAACAGGAAAGAAACGGATCCTTTTGGTTCCTGAAAAAGAGGAAGGCTTATCAAGCCCTCAAAGGCAAAGCAGGCACTTCTGGCAAAGAGAAAGGAAAAGTAAAAGAGTTCAGTTTTAAGCCACTAAACTATTCGTGATTCTTGGAGCCAGCAATTCGCATCCGGCCCAAGCCGGTTCAACAGCTGAATGCGAAGCCTCATGCTTTGGAAGTGTCTGATAAACATTCCTTGGCCTTTGTTGTCTGTATGGAAAGGATTCAAGGAGTGAGTTCACTGGTGCAGGACACCATTGCCAGACTTTGGCTGAAGAAATGGTGGTGTCTTTGTTAAAGTCACCTGCATAGCGTAAAAATGCTGTGCATAGTGCAGCCTTATGTGACCTGAGTATTCTCAAATCTGAACTCTTTGCAGCAACTCATCTTGAAACATGGACAAGCCAAGGTTAACAATAAGACCATCTTTCAGACAGACAACACGGCGATTGAGGAATACCTAAGGAAATTCGATGTCATTTGTTTGGAAGACCTCATCCATGAAATCGCCTTCCCTCCCGGGGAGGCATTTCCAGGAGAGATCTGTTCACTCTTGTGCCCTTTCCAACTCTCCGTGGCCTGTCGTGCCACCAAGGACAGGGAGGGCTTCCTCAAGGAGATGGGCTCGCCTGGCTGTGACAGTGAACCCATCTGCCCGCTGAACTAGACCCGGTTTTTCCAAAGCATGATAGGTTGGAAGCATGTTTTTGTTTTTTCCGAATTACCAAGTATCTTCAGAGAAGATTATTTTCTGCCTTTAGAGACTGAAGGAAGGGGTCAAGAAGGAAGACAGTGTCACAGGCACCTGGTCACAGTCCACTTCAAGGAAAGGACTATTCTTTCCCACATTGCTACCACTCTGTAAAATCCACACATGCCTTGGAGGAAGGACTTGACCTGCTTTGCCATGTCTTCTTTATAAGGGCCTCTTCAGGACTCCTACAGCGGTGGACCAGACCCAGGTCATACTCGAATCTGGGAATCCCAGGGCCTTGTTTTTTATACAGGTGGTGTCAACTGTGCCCAGCCAGGTGCCTTGCTCTGAAAAGACATAAAATGCAGTTAGGAAGACCACAAAAACAGGTGCTCAGTTTTCTGCACGGTGCTTCTGTGTTCTGTGTTCTCAGCATCAGTCTTGGGACCTGTCTGACTTAACTGGCTCTGAGTAGAGATGGTGGCATTTGTAACCTAACCTGTAATTGACAGTCCTTATATCTCTAGCTCAGAATTCAAGGACGGAGCCCCCCCCCCCGCCTTTAACAGGTGCCTGTACTCAAATTTGACTTGGAACTTGAAGCCCTTTCACCACCTGTGCATGTTATGTGAGGGTGTCTTGCTTTTTTTTTTTTTTAACGAGCATTTGTCCATTAGGCCCTGATCTTCCCTGGCTCCATGCCCTGAAGCAGACTGGAGATTACCAGTCCAGTTGCTGCTTTATATTAAGACTATGGTGACATGGGAGCTGGAGAGACGGTTTGGCAGTTAAGAGCACTGGCTGCTCTTGCAGAGGACCTGGGTTTAGTTCCCAACACACACAGCAGCTAACAGCCGTCCATAACTCCAGTTCCAGGGGATCTTTGGCCTTTTTGGGTATTGTTTGACACAGGTCCACTCACATACTTACCTACATTCAGGCAGTACACTCATACACAAAATAAAAATAAAGCAAAATAAAATAACCCAGACAGAAGGATAAACCCTACACGGGTCTATGTATATGAGGTCCCTAAATTAGGATAAACCCTACAGCAGCCAATGTATATGAGGTCCCTAAATTAGGCAACTTCTTGTAGACAGAGACTAGGATGGATATCACCAGTGGCTTGGGGGAAGGAGGAGAGGTAATTATTTAGTACTCACAGCATTTTAGTTGGAGACGAGAATTTTGGGTAGAGATGTGGTGAAGGCTACACACCATTGTGAGTGGGTTTTTTGTTTTGTTTTGATTTTTGAGACAGGGTCTCCTGTAGCCCCAGCTGTCCTGGAACTTACTTTGTAGACCAGATTGGCCTTGAACTCAGAGATCTGCCTGCCTCTGCAGCACTTCTGAGTGCTGGCTTTAAAGGTGTGTACCACCATGCATGGCTTGAATGAGTGTTTTTTAATGTCCCAGAGTTATATACTTATGAGTGGCTAAAAAGATAGATATTGTTATACATAGTTTATCACACTAGAAAGGAACCTGTCTTTTGGTATAGAATAACCTTTCACATAGCAGCATGTGGTCAAAGAGACTGTGTCTGAAATGGGTTGGTTGCTTTTGATTTTCAGGCTGCTGGCTCTCAAATTGGGATGTTGGTCAATTCCTTCACTAATGTCACCGTGGCCATCATCATTGCCTTCTTCTTTAGCTGGAAGCTCAGCCTGGTTGTAGTGTGCTTCTTCCCCTTCTTGGCTTTATCAGGAGCCATACAGACGAAAATGTTGATGGGATTTGCCTCCCAAGACAAGCAAGCTCTGGAGAAGGCAGGACAGGTAATCAATTCTACACACCTTATTTTCTGCTTAGGGTTGAGTGATTGTCAGACAAACTGCTAAAAAATGAGGAGTACAAAGAGATCTGTATGCTTGTACCCCAGGCTGTGACAACAGAGCTTTGATGTATATTACCTTGACTAGGCAAGGAGATATAGTGGGTAAACACTTACATGTTTGATTTCCTCTCAGTTACTCATTCCAAATCCCTAGTTTCTGTTTTCTCTCTTGCAAGGATGGATAGTTCAGTTTTCCATTAATTGCTTTTTTTTTTTTCATCTTAGTGATTATTCTAAATCTTGCTATCCACATAGAGAACAAAGACTTTCAATTTTTACACTTTAATGTTTGCTATGATGGTAACAAATGCCTTTCTAAAATAAAATCATGAGCTACATTTTAGAATTCAAATACATTTGGGTTTTAGGTATGCCTTTTTAAAAGTCTATTCTAATTAATAGTTGGATGTCAGGAATAAGTGAGGGGATGTTGTCACAAGTATTGATCAGTTAAAAGAAATCACATTTGGGCTGCTCTTCGCTAAAAGCGGTGATGGTCTTGTAAAAGTTGACCCCCAGCAACTTTTCTGTGTTCTCATATTGCACCATCTCTGATTTTGTACCACTTTCTGCCGTTTGTGCTAGATTTAACCTATATAACAGCTCAAAGGTCATAAAAGGAGTAATTTCAGCTTTTCCGTTCCTCGGACTCTTGTTTTTCAGATTACCAGCGAAGCCCTCGGTAACATCCGCACAGTTGCTGGAATTGGAATGGAGAAGCGGTTTATTGAAGCATTCGAGGTGGAGCTGGAGAAGTCTTTTAAGACCGCTGTTAAAAAGGCGAATGTCTATGGAATCTGCTTTTCCTTTTCCCAAAGCATAACATTTATTACAAATTCTGTTTCCTATAGATACGGAGGCTACTTAATCGCCACTGAAGGGCTTCATTTCAGTAATGTGTTCAGGTGAGGAATATCTATCAGTGGTCATACAAGATTGACACTAGCAGGGGGCGGGCATGCCTGCTTTCATTGCTCAGTTTGCTCGCTGCCCAGCAAACTACCTCCTCTTAAAACAGCCGAGATTTATTATTTCTCAAGATTCTGTGGGCTGTGAGAGAATTCTTGTGGCCTTGACTGCCTCATGTAAACATCAGAATGTGTATATCCCCAGGTGGCCTAGCTAGCAGGGAGATCTTTTTCTTTACAAATCTTCTTAGAGTTCAACAAAGCACAACAAAAGAGCTCAAGTCCTATTGTGGAATCACACTTTAAGCCCCCATATGTTGAACATTCTGATGTTTATTCGGCAAAAGAAAATAACACAACTAAGCCTAGATTTAAGGAGTAGAGAGATGGAATACACATTTTGATTAGAGGAGTAAAAAAGTTGAATCATAAACAGATAACAGGATGAATTAATGTGATCATGTTTATACTTGTTAATGCTGAGAAACTCAAGGCCTTCAACACGATGGTTTCAAGGGCTATTGTATTTAAACTCTATTTCTTGCTTACAAAAAGTGAATTTATAGCCAACTCCTCTGAATAGAGATAATATAAGCCATAGAGAAACATTTGTTTCTTTTCTTCAAGGCAGAGTCTTCTTTCTCGTAAAATTAGTTTTGAGTCCATTTTCTCATACTTCCAGAGAGGAGAGCCTCAGGGTCAGAGTACAGGGGGACTGGGCACATGTTTATGTGTATGGGAACGGAAGGTGATACGGGGAAAGACTGCTTACAAAAGTTCTGGAAGGCACAGAGAAATGGTTTTCTCACCTGACACCTTTGTTCTAGAACTTTCCTGTTGACCCATTATACCCACGTCCACTAGGAAAGTCTCTTTTCCAACTCAGATCAGAAAACAGCAGCTACTGATTTATTTGTCAGTTTATGTAAGGTTTGCAACAAATTATTTGCCAACATGAAAATCAAGAGACTACAGAAATTTTTTAATTTGTGGCTTTGTTTAACAACTGGAAAGTTGGAGCTGGAGAGATTGATGGTTCAGAGGTTAAGAGCCTTGGCTGCTCTTGCAGAGGACCCAGGTTCGGTTCCAAGCACCCACATGGTGGCTAACAACTGTCCATAGCTCCTATTCTAAGGGATCCAACACCCTCTTCTGACCTCCGTGGGCACTGCATGACACAGGTACACTTGCATACATGCAGGCAATACAGTCATACACATAAGATAAACAATATTAAAAAAACCCTGAAAAGTCATGTTCCATCATTCCTCACTTTATTCCAGAAGCTTTATTCTTTTAAGCTTTACACTGGGTTCTTGGAGAGCTTAGATTTGCAACTTCAGCCTTGCTGATTATAAACCAATCAGCAGTGTACACACTTGCCCCCTGGGGCATACCATCTCTACCCCAGGGAGGCCCCTGTGAATGGTAGCACAGGTGGGCAGCTTGAGGGCTGCCACTCAGTCACAGATCATGCAGCAGCAAGGCTACCTCTCACTCTGTTATCACTCATTTTCCCATCTATTCATTAAGTCCATGTCCATATAGTTATAGGCTAGGATAAGTAGAAGAAGACAGTCAATAGCATTTTGCTCATCCTGTCTGAAGCATGACTCAAATGCATGCTTGGTATAGAAATGGTACTTCTGTTGCCCATAATTGTCTCTTACATACCTATCATTGGTTCAAGGAATGTTAAGATTGTAAGGAAACCAACCCAATCTAGTGACCTTTCAAATTCTTCTCCTTTAAAAATTTATTTCCAGAGGTCCTCAAACAATTGTTTTTCTTTTCTTTTCTTTTTTTGGTCTTTTCAAGACAGGGTCTCCCTGTAGCCCCAGCTGTCCTGGAACTCACTCTGTAGACCAGGCTGGCCTTGAACTCACAAAGATCTGCCTGCCTCACCCTCCCGAGTGCTAGGATTAAAGGCGTGTGCCACCATGCCTGGCTTTAATTAAGCATTTTGTATAATGATTAGAATTCTGCCACAACCTCTTTCTTCCTAATTAATTTGCTTTATTGACTTTCTAAGGGATCCAACACCCTCTTCTGACCTCCGTGGGCACTCGCATGACACGGTACACTTGCTACACATGCAGGCAATACAGTCATACACATAAGATAAACAATATTAAAAAAACCCTGAAAAGTCATGTTCCATCATTCCTCACTTTATTCCAGAAGCTTTATTCTTTTAAGCTTTACACTGGGTTCTTGGAGAGCTTAGATTTGCAACTTCAGCCTTGCTGATTATAAACCAATCAGCAGTGTACACACTTGCCCCCTGGGGCATACCATCTCTACCCCAGGGAGGCCCCTGTGAATGGTAGCACAGGTGGGCAGCTTGAGGGCTGCCACTCAGTCACAGATCATGCAGCAGCAAGGCTACCTCTCACTCTGTTATCACTCATTTTCCCATCTATTCATTAAGTCCATGTCCATATAGTTATAGGCTAGGATAAGTAGAAGAAGACAGTCAATAGCATTTTGCTCATCCTGTCTGAAGCATGACTCAAATGCATGCTTGGTATAGAAATGGTACTTCTGTTGCCCATAATTGTCTCTTACATACCTATCATTGGTTCAAGGAATGTTAAGATTGTAAGGAAACCAACCCAACTAGCTGACCTCTCTCAATTCTTCTCCTTTAAAAATTTATTTCCAGAGGTCCTCAAACAAATTGTTTTTCTTTTCTTTTCTTTTTTTGGTCTTTTCAAAGACAGGGTTCCTCCTCAAATANTGGCCCGCTTCAAACAATTGTTTTTCTTTGCAGAACTAGAGTTTGGAGGTCGAGCCCTACTCTATTCAGTCTATCTGTTGACTCTTTTACATAGAGCATAATTTGAAAACTACTAATCTCTTCAACTCCCACAAACCCAGACAAGTCTGAAGTGGCTTGCTCAAGACTACTTGGGACTAGAACTCAACTTTTTGTCCCTTAAGCCATCAGACCATCTACACCCCATTTCTTCCTACCTCAGTGTCTATCTGATTGCAGGGTGATCTCTTCAATTGTGTTGAGTGCAACAGCTGTTGGAAGAGCCTTCTCTTATACCCCAAGTTATGCCAAAGCTAAAATATCAGCTGCACGCTTTTTTCAACTGCTGGACCGAAGACCCCCAATTAATTTATACAGTGGTATGGGTGAAAGATGGGTAAGCACTGGACTGAAGAGTTTTCCTTGTGTATGTTTCTTCTCTCTCTCCGCTTTCTCTCTCTCTCTGTAAAGCTCACAGTTCAGAGGCTGAAAGTATAAGATTAGGTGGTCCCATCAATTCAATCTGTTAAGAACCCTGGTCTATGAAGCACATTTATGAAGAAAAGATGACATGGTGGTATAGAAAGCTAGAGAATGGTGAGGAGCCCGTCAGATTTTTAGTAATCACTCTCTTTAAAGAACTACCCAGATCTCACAAGAATCACTTGATTCTTCCTGGGGCCAGTGATCTAGTCACCTTGTACCACCAAGCTTTGCCTCTGTCCTCTTAGATGTTCAGCACCATTTTCATTATACCACACAGGGGGCCCACATATGTGGGACATACCATATCCAACCATAGCCCTGGTGAATGCTGAATTCTATGTAATATAAAATACACAGTTCCAGATAAATGAAGATATGACAACTGCCATTTGAGACCTAACCATCCACCTAGCTTCTTATTGATATTTTGGTATGGAATGTAGAAAGGCCATTTCTTCTTGTCCAACAATGGTGATCTGATTAATAATCACCTTGTCTTTACCTGTTGTAGATCCAGAAAATTATTCATCTTTTTATTTTGTCTTTTTGAGACAGGGTCTCCCTGTAGCTTCGCTGGCCTGAACTCACTCTGTGACCAGGCTGGTCTGAACTCACCAGAGATCACCCTTGCCTCTGCCTCCCAGTGCTTGGATTAAAGGCATGTGCCACACACCTGGCAATTCATTCTTTTAAAAATTTTTTATTTTTTTATTTAAGGGATTCACAATATAAGAGCACATTGTTTTCAGACCCCATTAAAGTTGCTCAGTTTGCCATACAACTAGGAATGGTTGACTAGCACTCCACATATGAGGGTACCATTCGTCATTTGTTTTTTGGGACTGTGTTACTTCCTAAACCTGATATCTTCTAGCTCCATCCATTTACCTTCAAAGTGTTAATTGATCTTTTTAAATTTTTTTCTTTTAATTTATTATTTCCAAAGGGTTTTTTTTTAAATCTGCCTATCTATTTAAGCCTTCACATGCCTAAGAGAGCAAAACAAACCAAAACACTAATAAAAAGCTAAGCTAATCTGAATTTTAAAATTGGTCCAAATGACCCTATTTTTTTCCTTCAGTTGGTTTAAAAAGTAAACACACTTTCTGTATCAAATTTACTACCCATTTCCAAAGTTCATAATTCAGGATATTTTAAAATGAAGTTTTAAGTTTCCCTATGAGAGTAGTGGGTTTAAGTGAGACCATTTCCATACATGTACATTGTTATACTTTGTTCTCATGTGCTCTCTCTATTCCTCCTTCACCCCTCCATGCTCTGGAAACACCCCCTCCCCTGGCCTGGTTCCCTTCCTTCAACCTAGATAGTCCTGGTTAGTTTTTTTTTTGCTGTGATAAAACACCATAACCAAGGCAGCTTATAGAAGGAAGAGTTTATTTGAGCTTACAGTTCCAGAGAGATAAGAGTTCACACATGGCTGGATGCCAGGGAGGCAGCGGAGCAGGAAGCTGAGCAGCAACCTCTTCAAGCACTCTCAAAAGCAAGGAGAAGTGAGGCAGAGTTATGAACTCTCAAAGCCCAACCCCAGTGACATGCTGCTTCCAGCAAGCCTTACTGCCTAAACCGCAGCAAACAGCGCCACCAACTGGTCAGTGTCAAATATGTGAGCCTTGGGAGTGTGGGAGAATTCTCATTCAAAACCACCACAGGTCCTTCAGGGCAATCCATTATGCTGTGCATTAGCGTTTTTTCCCTGCTCCCTTCTCCTTAACATCTCTTTTCTCCCTCATTGTTGAAGTTTCCTGACCTACAGACACACACACACACACACACACACACACACATACACACACCCACACACACATACATACTAATTTTAATTCTAGGTTCTGCATATAAAACAGTATTTGTCTTTCTGAATCTGGCTTCCCCACCCCCACCCCTACCCCCACCCCTGTAGTTCCATTAATTTTCCTGAAATGTTGTGATTTTATTTTTTAGGGCTATATAAAGTTCCATTGTTATATATTTCTTTATCCATTCATTTTGATGGACACCTGGCTTGATAAATAATCCCCAAACATTGACAAAAAGGATTGGATGAGATTAAAAAGCTTCTGCCTAGGGGTGGAGAGATGTGTCTAGCAGATAAGAACACTGGCTGCTCTTCCAAATGACCAGATTTGATTCCAGCACCCCACAGCATGGCTAAAAAATCAATAAACTCCAGTTCCAGGGATCCTCTTCTGCCTTCTTCAGGCTTTACATGACAGAGTGCACTTCCATACATACAGCTAATACACTCAACCACATAAAATAAAATTAAACACAAAATATTTTAAAACTTCTTCATAGCAAAGGAAACACTCACCCAAGTAAAGAGAGCACTCATAGGATGAACCCAAAAAATTTGCCAACAATACAACAATAAAGGGTTAATAGCTGAGATGTATAAAGAACTGAAGAAAATTACACCCCCCAAACTTAAATCATTCAGTTGATAAATGGACTACTGAAACTGAATAAACAGTTCTTAAAAGAAGAAATACAAACGACCAAAACATACTTGAAAAGGTATTAAACATCCCAAGCCACCAGGGAAATGTAAATTAAAACTACTTTAAAGAGAGACTGCCTCACTCTAGTAAATGACTATCATCAAGAAAAACAAATGTATGATGATGTGGGGAAAGATGGAACACTTATCCACTGCTGATGGAGACACAGTCTCCTCCAAATACTGAAAATAGGCCTGCCGTATGTTTCAGCTAGTCATTCTTGGACACATACCTGAAAGACTCTTGATAATGTATCGCAGAGGTACTTCCACACCTCTGTTTATTCACAGGAAATGTAAGCAGTCTAGAAGTCCATCAGTAATTTTATTTTTATTTTAAAATATTTTATTTACTATTTTATTTTATGTGTAAGAGTGTACTGCCTGAATGTATGTAAGTGCACTGGACCCATGTCATGCATTGCTGGTGGAAGTCAGAGTGCATCTGATTCCCTGGACCTGTAGTTACCAGAGGATTGTTAGCCTCCATGACGGTGCTGGGAAAGTCCTTTGCAGAGCAACCAGGGTCTTAACCACTAAGCATCTCTCCAGCTCCCATACAGATAATTTTAAGACATACTAAAATATTCAGCTTTGTGGTACAGACTTCAAGTAATTTTCTCTGTAACTCACTATTTTGTTTGTTTTGTTTTTTGAATCTTTGGTGTTTTTGAGCCAGGGTCTCCCTATAGCCCCAGCTGGACCATGGCCGACTCACTATGTAGTCCAGGCTAGCCTTTAACTAACAAAGATCACCTGGCTCTCGGTTCCTGAGTGCTGGGATCTGGATAAAGGCGTGCCCACCACACCTGGCAACTACCTCTCATTTTTAAAGAAACAGAGTAGCAAATTTCAAAGAGTTGCTGGCTTCTGTGAGGTTTTCTCTTAGCTGTTCTCTTTCATTCCCCTGGAATATATGGTAAGGAAAGGGCCCCCCCCCCAGGTCAGAATAGCATTAAGCCAGGGCCCCCACCCCCCAGGTCAGAATAGCATTAAGCCTCCAAATGTCTTCAATTTCATTGTCTTTTTTTATGCTATACTTGCAGCATCAGGGAATAAAATGTTTTTTGTGGTGCTTATTTGTGTGCATGTCTGTTTTGAGATGGAATCTCCCTCCGTAGCTGGGGCTCGGTTCCAACAACTCCCAATCTTCCTGCCTTGGGTTCCAAGTGGTAGGATTACATGTGTGTGTGTGCACATGCCTGGCTAGAATGTCATTTATTAGGGTGCTGCTTCAACGATGTCTAATTTGTCATCATGGTGTGGATGTTGGTGCATCTTCAATATTCTAGGTCCCAGTACAGCACATGTAATTCCAGTTCTCCCATTTATAGGACAACTTCCAAGGGAAGATTGACTTTATTGACTGTAAATTTTCATATCCTTCTCGACCTGATACTCAAGTTCTGAATGGTCTCTCCGTGTCTGTGAACCCGGGGCAGACGCTGGCCTTTGTTGGGAGCAGTGGATGTGGCAAAAGCACCAGTATCCAGCTGTTGGAACGTTTCTATGATCCTGATCAAGGGAAAGTGGTGAGTGGTACAAATGATTTCAAGAATTCTGCTGTCTGTGTATCTCCTCCAAATGGTCTCCATTCTGTGTCTTGCCAGACTCACTCTCTAGTGTTTGCCTTGGATGATTACCTCTATGGATGTTTCCCATTTCCAGTCATTTGCTGGTTGACCTGATTCTACCCCAGGGTTTCTAATATCATATTCTTCCCAGATCCAGATGGCCTGCTGACCAGTTAGGCAAAGAAAATTGGGCACACTGCAAAGATGGAGATGTGTGTATTTAACAGAAGCATTCACTTATCTGTAAATGGACCAGAAAGTGCAGACTGATCAGGAAGTTAATGACTGGGAGTGGAAAGAAGTGGGGGTGACAAGGAACAGGGTGATAATGAGCAAGATGGAGCAAGCGTGAAAGCGTAGGACAGTCCTGCTCAACGGGCTCAAGTCTAACTCGAGGAACGCAGACTGATAAAGCATTAGCAAGACTATTTGACAAATGAGCAGAGTGCTTCATTGCTTTCTTCACAACACTTATCTTCTTTTCCCTCTCTTTGTCCTTTGTCTTTCTTTTCAGGTAATATATGCACAGGACTGCAAAATCAATAACAAAGATTTTTAATAGAATGAAACACTCCTCTTATATTTCTTTGATCAAAGGCAACTTTTTAAACCACTTCATGTTTTGAGCTTTCCCAATAATTTTTACTTCCACATGTCTAAACATGCTCAAGTTTCTGTGATTATGATTTAGCAAATTTAGACTCTTCTGATTTTTCTTGTTGTTTGTTGTTTGTTTTTTTGAGATGGGGTCTCCCTATAGTCCCCAGGCTTGGAACTCACTCTGTAGACCAGACTAGCCTGAAACTCACGGAGATCGCCTGCCTCTGCTTCCAGGTTGCTAGGATTAAAAGCGTTTGCCACCACGCTCCAGCTTAAATGGTTCTTAGGCCACCATGTGGGTGCTGGGAAATCGAACCAGGGTCCCCTGCAAGAGCAGTCAGCACTCTTAACCACTGAGCATTTACTCCAGCCCATCTCGCCAGTTTTTTTAATTAAAAAGTCAACTTACTGTCAGTACTCCCCTTTTTTAGCCTGCTTTTTCCCAGAATAGCTCTAATACTCTGAAAATGGTCTTCCTGCTTTTCCTGAATAGTGTAAAATCTTCTTTGGCAATGAAGACAGATACTATTTTTCGAAATAGCACAGAAGCAAAAAAGCACAGAAGCAAGCAGATTTGACAGAATGCAGGGAGTTATATAAACGAGCAGAGGTCTATGTCCAGTGATTCATAACAAGTACTGTTATTAATTTTAGGTGTAAAGATAAAGATATTTAATTTATTTGAAAGTATTTGGTGACTGTTGTTGACGCTGTGCTGGGAGTCTGATCTCGTAAGGGAATAAGACATTTTCCAAAATTTCAGCTCTGTCTGCCTATCCTATCCCAGGGAGGACCTGTGAACTGTGCAAGATGTGGCAACCCCGAATCCATTATGCCCCACACTATGTGTATACCAAGCACATTTCTCTGAATGTCACAATTGAATGTTCTGGTCACGGGTAGAAAGCAAGGCCCAGGAGGCAATCATGATCTCTAGGATTTCATAGGCACAGTAAATTCTGTTATCTCACTCAAAAATATATCTATAAACACTTCAAGTAGGAAAATGTTGCTTTGATCAACTTTTAAGAATCTTCTTGGGTTTTAGGTAAGCTACCAAATACAGATATTCAATATGTTCAGTGATTAATTGGATGTCTATGTTATGTCCAGTATTCTGTGGGAATTTTATCTTATTTCATTTCTCTTGTGTGTATGGGTATATATTCATTGCATTAATAAGTGCACCTGTGTCTAAATCTCATAGGGTCAGAAGAAAGGCATCTATATCTCCTCTAACTAGAGTATCTGATGGTTGTTGTTAGCTGCACATGTGGGTGGTAGGAAATCGGAATCCAGGTCCTCTCCAGCACAGCCAGTGCTCTTGAACACAAAATATTGTCTATTGTTTTCTTCAGGATCTAATAAAGTAGATATACAACAATTAACAAAAGGTCAGTTTTTAACTAACTACTAAGTTGTGCTTTATAGAAATAAATACTATGGAAATACAGCAGGCTGGGAAGGAGTAACTGTAGTTGAAGCTTCATTTACTTTTTTATATATTGTTTTTTTCCATTGCTCAGAAATTATCTAAAATATGTTCTACTTATACCATTTTTAGGAAATCATAGAGTCAAATACTTTATACTTGTATGTTAGAGATACTGTACCTTTAGGATCTTAGGACTCCAAAGTGAACCAGCTTAAAGGGGACATATTTAGTACCTGAACTTACCTGATTTCTGGAACAGAAATTGTGCTTTCATCATGGGGCTGGCAGAGACTGCTTTGCATGATGCCTTCTGGCAAGTGATTCCACAGGTGACTAAGTGAACACGTATATGTTTTCTGGGGTTTATCATTGCAGCTGTTTAGACACTGATGTCAGTAAACTGAAGGGCACAAATTTGATCTTTTTTTTAAAAAAATTATTTTAATGTGTATGAGTGTTTTGTCTTACACAGTATAAAGTGCTACACCCTGTGCCCTTGGAGGTCAGAACATGGCATCAGATTCCCACTAGTCTTATTGCGTGTTTTCATGCTGGTCTTGGTGTGGGTTTTTTTTGGGCTTTTTTTTTGCCTTTTGTGCGGCGAATCCAACCTAGGTCACTCTTAATCACGAGCCTTCTCCACCCCTAAAAGTTTGATCTTATGCTTATCCAATATCTCTTATTACACCCCCCCCCAACAAATACTTTTGGGCATAACTCACAAAGCTTCTCTTAAGAACAAGTCAGCATAGTTGTAGAAATTAAGCTACACATAAGGAGAAATATTTTCTTAGATTCACATTCTGTCCTTCAATTCTTCTCAATTGTAAAACCGCTGTAAGAGCTTAGAGCTTTGGGGACAACTAACCACAAAGCTCGAAGTCTGAATCCATTGCTTTGTATCAGCCTTAATGACCAATCCTCGACTGACAATGTGCTCCTAATGTGCAATAAGCCTCCACCACGCCAAGACACACAACATTTTCTATCTCCTCACCCCCGTCACTCTTTCCCGACAGTGTCTCCTCTCCTTCCGAGGCACACACGAGTAAACTGATTAATTTCACTCTGAATATATCCAAACGTTCCATGTACTCGGATGAGTCATTAGCAACAATAAGTATTCATTCCTCCACTCGATGTCTCCCAGAACCATGTTTAGCACAAGGACACATCGTATGGAACTTCAGCACTCCAGGAAGTCTAGCGCTGCAAATACTAGGCTCACGCTGCCGATCTTTAGTCAACTTCCTCCTCAGATAGCCAATCATCCTCCTTGGAGACAGCTGGAATGAGCCCTCACAGCATATAGTCTCATGGGATGACGTCAAACAAACAATGCGTCCACACTATCTCCGTTCTCAGTTCTTTTTCTCGCTTCCAACACTACAGTTCCTCTGCCTAACAGACATCTGTACACAGAGATTGGATTTGCACAAATGGTAATCTGTCAGAATGCGGCACCTCCCCTACGCGCACATACAATACAACGTTATGTGGGCTAAACACACCAATGATTTCTCCTACTTGACCACTGCTGAGCTGATAGCAGGCTTGAACAACACACTCACCCAGATTCATGTCACCTCCCCACGGTTTTACTCCCGTCGTAACTTTGGTAACACTATTGTACTGGGCATGCAGGTGTGTATTATGATCATCGAATGTTACCAAAGCTTCTGATATAGCGGTCCTGAGGGTGGAGTGCTGCTATTAACTTCTCCGGCAGATGAGCAATTCTTGCCATCGTGTCTCCAGGTCTCCTCGGATTCGACCGCCGAAACACCAGCAAATAGTAAGTCTTACCTTGCGTTATTACTACAAGCTATTCTTTACTCCGCGAGTCATAGGTCCGTATCCAAATGATGCGTAAACTGTTGCATTAACTCTGCGCAGATCATAGCTTCTAATCGTGTGGTTACCAGGGCGGGAACATCTAATCTTGGCGAGTCTACCTCACCCAGTGCTTTCAAGCTGTCATTTCTAGTGATAATTTGAACTTGCTTCTTCTGATACTTATCACTGCCAACTGTACAAAATTAAACTTAAGCATACTGATTTAATTCCCCATACGCCGTGTTGTCGTATTCATGCGACTTTCGCTGCCATCTTTCATATCCCACTCGTCCCCGTTGCTAAGTTCCATGCATCACACACTACAGAACACACCAACACTCTACCTATTATTCCACTCCATATTCATGCCAGCACTCATTGTACCTCGGCCTTTTTTCGCTTCGCCCGTAAGTCTGCCACCTGTTCGTCTCCTTATCCCCCAACATTGGCACATTCTGTGGACCACTCCCCCTTAGTTTTGACTCCTGATAAGATATTATCATAGCTCGACTGAAAACTGCTCCTTTTTACCACAACACTACTAATCTTTTTGGGTTGTGGTGAACTATGGATTTTTGGTGTGCTTGTTTGTTTGCTCTTTCTGTTGGTTTCCTCCAGGCTCCTGGCCTGGCCTGGGTATTGGCAAGGATATTGAAATTCTTAAATTGAAGAGCAAAGTTTGAATGTCCCCTAGATCTAAATATCTACAAATTTTTACTGAGTACCTATTTGCTTTGTGCAAGACTTGGGCCCAGAGTTGGTTTATTGCCCTTTGTTTATTGCCCTAATATCTTACACTGACCACTTGGTCCTCCACAAGGATAAGTTTACTGTGTGTACCTCCTGGCTTGTTGAATGATTGAAGGTAGGAAGGAAGGAAAGAGAAGACACCAGCTTGCTGTGGCAGGCAGCCTAGAGTAACAGAGGACAGGGTCTGCCGCTTAGTACTTGTTTGTCAAGGTGTCTTGCTTCTGTAGACCCTCAGTTTTTACAATCATAGTCTCAGACAACTGTGTTTTTATGTAACCATGAGTAATACCCAGATAGAATAGCTTGCCCCAACCCTTATGTCAACATAAATACTGTACGACAGTTAACTATTTCTAACTTTTAGCCATAGCCCAGGCATCTAGCTAGATACTTTCCACCTTTCCTAATTAGATAATTTTCAATATTTCAAAGCAAATATATGAGCTAGGTACTAGTACTGAATTTCAAGACAGGTTTGAAGCTCAAAGACATTTAAGTAAGTTGTTGATATCACCAGACTAGTAAGCAACAGAATGGAAGTTCAGACCAAGGCTTGTATTACAGAATGTTGTCTCTTGAGGAAAGGAGCCAAGCCTAAAGTCCCCTAAAAGGCATTTCTATTCCTGGGATGAATCCATCTTATAGAATTTGGGGATGAAAGTCTGGAAATCAGAGAATCTCAAACCAAGGAAGAATCTTGTCTGTACAGGAAGGGAAAAGATTATAAAGTATAAACGCTCGAAACCTTATTTCCTAGACCCAAATTTCTATTTTTATATATTTAAAATAACTGGATTTGCTAACCATTTATTGGATTTATTCACTATTTCTAGGATCCAAAAACTAGTCTAAGTTCAGGGACAATAAACAAAACCAAAAGAAAGAAATTAAATTCCCAAGAGTCACCAATGTGGGCTCCACACAGTATAGGAGCAATGACTGTCTCTAATTCTGCTTTTGCCAGAAATATGAAACTAAGTGGGATTGGGGCCCAGGGCTCTCAACTTTTACTCGAGGAGAGCAACACACGCATTGCTATAGCTCGGCCATAGTACGGATCCTAAATATTGCTACTTATGGAAGCTACTTCCGACCCTGGACACGAGAATATGATAAAGGTAATATACGAGTTTTACTAGTTTTGGTCATTAAAGATGAGTCTTTTTCTAGGAGGGTTTGTTTCATATTAATGACCCTCTCCTTCAGTTTTCTTATCAGTGATCACATTAGAAATAGGCAACAATTTTGTGCAAACAAGAAGACATGAGCAACATCACATAGTCTAACAGGTAATACTACTGCAAATAAAACACTTAACTTTAATTATTGTTTCTTGGGAGTGGAGATGATTGCAAAGTGGTTAAAGAGCAATGGCCTGCTCTTGGCACAGGTCCCAGGTTCAGTTCCCAACCACCCATATGGCGCTCACAGCCCTCTGTACTCTAGTTTCCAGCCGAAGACCGGATTACCCTATTCTGGCCTCTTATGGCGCACTAATGCACATATGGCCCTTACAGTGTAGGGCAAAACACCTTTACACACAAAATAAAATAATTTTTTTTAATAAATTTTTTTAAAGTGCAACAAAAGCCAAAAGCTATAATAAATGGCATCAAAAGCAAAGTTTGATAATAATTTTGGTCCATCTGTTAATCATATTTTTTAGTTTTCAAATTATGTGAACAAAAGAGTAGGTAGCCAACCACAACACTGAAAAGGAGGTGGTACTGTTGTGAAGTTTATACAATAGGATATGCAGCTGGAAGAATGAAATCCAGAATTAGCATTTTTAAAATTGGGATTCCATTTTGGAGAAAGCTAACACATCCTCAGTGGTAGAGTTGAATGACCACTTAATGCGTTCCCCTATGTTGTGTCCTTGGGTTCATTTTAGTAGACTAAACCATCAAGCATTGTAAAATTCCATAGTGACTTAGAAGTTGGTTCATTTTGGCTTCGCTGAAATTTCTCAGCTGGTGGGCTACAATTTAAAATGTGAGCGCATTGTGGGGCTGGAGGATGGCTTAGCAGTTAAGACACTGGCTGCTCCTTGTAGCCTGGTTCAGTTTCCAGCCCCACATGGCCGCTGATAACCCCTCTGTATACTCCGTTCCAGGGAACCTTTTCTGACATCTTGGTGGAACACTGTGTAGACTGGGTCACTTACATACATGCAAAAGCCAAATAACTTAAAACGAAAAAATAAAATAAAGTTAAATCACAAATTAAAATGTGGGCGCGAAGTCTCTGAGAAACTACTTGCTCCATTTTCCCTTACATTAAGCCTTTGGATTTACCCCTAACATGGAACTGTTATTCAGGTGGCATCTGAAGGCAACTCTTGCAGCAGTGGGCAAGGAAAGTCATGTATCATTTGCTAACATTAACTTTCCATTTTCTTTTTCAACGTGCAGATGCTCTGGAACAAAGCCGAGAGAAGGGTCGGACCTGCATTGTCATTGCCCATCGCTTGTCCACCACCGAACTCAGACAAGTGTGCTGTCATGTCACAAGGAGTAGTGATTGAAAAGGGGACCCACGAAGAGACCTGATGTCCCAGAAAAGGCCTACTCAAGCCGGGTCAGCACTGGGGCTTTCCATCAGCTGACCTGACTCAAGACCACACACCCGATAATGCACCGAGTGCCAGAACGTGCTCGAGGCGGATTCGTTGGTACTTTATGGAGAGATGTTAATAGTTTCATTGACCTGTCATAGCTGAGATCGCAAGCTAAATTCTAATGACCTTCAGTAATAATTAAGTCTGAAATATTTATAGAGAAAAGAAATCCCTGTAGCCCCAGCTGTCCTGGAACTCACTCTGTAGACCAGGCTGGCCTTGAACTCACAAAGATCCGCCTGCCTCTGCCTCCCAAGTGCTAGGATTAAAGGCATGTGCCACCATGCCCGGCTTCAAACAATTGTTTTTCTTTGCAGAACTAGAGTTTGGAGGTCGAGCCCTACTCTATTCAGTCTATCTGTTGACTCTTTTACATAGAGCATAATTTGAAAACTACTAATCTCTTCAACTCCCACAAACCCAGACAAGTCTGAAGTGGCTTGCTCAAGACTACTTGGGACTAGAACTCAACTTTTTGTCCCTTAAGCCATCAGACCATCTACACCCCATTTCTTCCTACCTCAGTGTCTATCTGATTGCAGGGTGATCTCTTCAATTGTGTTGAGTGCAACAGCTGTTGGAAGAGCCTTCTCTTATACCCCAAGTTATGCCAAAGCTAAAATATCAGCTGCACGCTTTTTTCAACTGCTGGACCGAAGACCCCCAATTAATTTATACAGTGGTATGGGTGAAAGATGGGTAAGCACTGGACTGAAGAGTTTTCCTTGTGTATGTTTCTCTCTCTCTCTCTCTCTCTCTCTCTGTAAAGCTCACAGTTCAGAGGCTGAAAGTATAAGATTAGGTGGTCCCATCAATTCAATCTGTTAAGAACCCTGGTCTATGAAGCACATTTATGAAGAAAAGATGACATGGTGGTATAGAAAGCTAGAGAATGGTGAGGAGCCCGTCAGATTTTTAGTAATCACTCTCTTTAAAGAACTACCCAGATCTCACAAGAATCACTTGATTCTTCCTGGGGCCAGTGATCTAGTCACCTTGTACCACCAAGCTTTGCCTCTGTCCTCTTAGATGTTCAGCACCATTTTCATTATACCACACAGGGGGCCCACATATGTGGGACATACCATATCCAACCATAGCCCTGGTGAATGCTGAATTCTATGTAATATAAAATACACAGTTCCAGATAAATGAAGATATGACAACTGCCATTTGAGACCTAACCATCCACCTAGCTTCTTATTGATATTTTGGTATGGAATGTAGAAAGGCCATTTCTTCTTGTCCAACAATGGTGATCTGATTAATAATCACCTTGTCTTTACCTGTTGTAGATCCAGAAAATTAATTCATCTTTTTTATTTTGTCTTTTTGAGACAGGGTCTCCCTGTAGCTTCAGCTGGCCTGGAACTCACTCTGTAGACCAGGCTGGTCTTGAACTCACAGAGATCCACCTGCCTCTGCCTCCCAAGTGCTAGGATTAAAGGCATGTGCCACCACACCTGGCAAATTCATCTTTTTAAAAATTTTTTATTTATTTATTATTTAAGGGATTCACAATATAAGAGCACAGTTGTTTTCAGACCACATTAATGTTGCTCAGTTTGCCATACAACTAAGGAATTGGTACTAGCATCCACAGATAAGGGATACCATTCGTCATTTGTTTTTCTGGGACTGTGTTACTTCACTTAACATGATATCTTCTAGCTCCATCCATTTACCTTCAAAGTTTAATTGATCTTTTTAAATTTTTTTCTTTTAATTTATTATTTCCAAAGGGTTTTTTTTAAATCTTGCCTATCTATTTAAGCCTTCACATGCCCAAGAGAGCAAAACAAACCAAAACACTAATAAAGCTAAGCTAAATTCTGAAATTTTAAAATTGGCCAAATGACCTATTTTTTCCTTCAGTTTGGTAAAAGTAAACACAATCTCTGTAAATTTCTACCCATTTCCAAAGTTCATAATTCAGATATTTTTAAAAATGAATTTTTAAGTTTCCCTATGAAGTAGTGGGTTTAAGTGAGACATTTCCATACATGTACATTGTTATACTTTGTTCTCATGTGCTCTCTCTATTCCTCCTTCACCCCTCCATGCTCTGGAAACACCCCCTCCCCTGGCTGGTTCCCTTCCTTCACCTAGATAGTCCCTGGGTTAGTTACTTTTTGCTGTAATAAAACACCATAACCAAGGCAGCTTATAGAAGGAAGAGTTTATTTGAGCTTACAGTTCCAGAGAGATAAGAGTTCACCATGGCTGGATGCCAGGGAGGCAGCCGGAGCAGGAAGCTGAGCAGTCACATCTTCAAGCACTCTCAGAAAGCAAGGAGAAGTGAGGCAGAGTTATGAACTCTCAAAGCCCAACCCCAGTGACATGCTGCTTCCAGCAAGGCCTTACTTCCTAAACCTCAGCAAACAGCGCCACCAACTGGTCAGTGTCAAATATGTGAGCCTTGGGAGTGTGGGAGACATTCTCATTCAAACCACCACAGTCCTTCCGCTTTCCCATCATATGCTGTGCATTAGCTTTTCTTCCCTGCTCCCTCCCTTAACATCTCTTTCTCTCCTCTCATTTGAAGTTTCCTGACCTACAGACACACACACACACACACACACACACACACACATACACACACACACACACATACATACATAATTTTAATTCTAGGTTCTGCATATAAAACAGTATTTGTCTTTCTGAATCTGGCTCCCCACCCCCACCCCCTACCCCCCACCCCTGTAGTTCCATTAATTTTCCTGAAAATGTTGTGATTTTATTTTTTAGGGCTATATAAAGTTCCATTGTTATATATTTTCTTTATCCATTCATTTTTGATGGACACCTAGGCTTGATAAATAATCCCCAAAATTGACAAAAAGGATTGGATGAGATTAAAAAGCTTCTGCAGGGGCTGGAGAGATGGCTCAGCAGATAAGAACACTGGCTGCTCTTCCAAAGGACTCAGATTTGATTCCCAGCACCCGCATGCTGGCTAACAACCATCTGTAAACTCCAGTTCCAGGGATCCTTCTTCTGCCTTCTTCAGGCTTTACATGACAGAGTGCACTTACATACATACAGCTAATACACTCAACCACATAAAATAAAAATTTAAACAAAATATTTTTAAAAACTTCTTCATAGCAAAGGAAACACTCACCCAAGTAAAGAGAGCACTCATAGGATGAACCCAAAAAATTTGCCAACAATACAACAATAAAGGGTTAATAGCTGAGATGTATAAAGAACTGAAGAAAATTACACCCCCCAAACTTAAATCATTCAGTTGATAAATGGACTACTGAACTGAATAAACAGTTCTTAAAAGAAGAAATACAAACGACCAAAACATACTTGAAAAGGTATTAAACATCCCAAGCCACCAGGGAAATGTAAATTAAAACTACTTTAAGAGAGACTGCCTCACTCTAGTAAATGACTATCATCAAGAAAACAAATGATGATGATGTGGGGAAAGATGGACACTTATCCACTGCTGATGGAGACACAGTCTCCTCCAAATACTGAAAATAGGCCTGCCGTATGTTTCAGCTAGTCATTCTTGGACACATACCTGAAAGACTCTTGATAATGTATCGCAGAGGTACTTCCACACCTCTGTTTATTCACAGGAAATGTAAGCAGTCTAGAAGTCCATCAGATAATTTTATTTTATTTTTAAAAATATTTTATTTACTATTTTTATTTTATGTGTAGAGTGTACTGCCTGAATGTATGTAAGTGCACTGGACCCATGTCATGCATTGCTGGTGGAAGTCAGAAGTAGCATCTGATTCCCTGGACCTGTAGTTACAGAGGATTGTTAGCCTCCATGACGGTGCTGGGAAAGTCCTTTGCAAGAGCAACCAGGGCTCTTAACCACTAAGCAATCTCTCCAGCTCCCATCAGATAATTTTAGACATACTAAAATATTCAGCTTTGTGGTACAGACTTCAAGTAATTTTCTCTGTAACTCACTATTTTGTTTTGTTTTGTTTTTTGATCTTTTGGTGTTTTTGAGACAGGGTCTCCCTATAGCCCCAGCTGGCCTGGGACTCGCTATGTAGTCCAGGCTAGCCTTTAACTAACAGAGATACACCTGGCTCTGGCTCCTGAGTGCTGGGATTAAAGGCGTGCACCACCACACCTGGCAACTAACTCATTTTTAAAGAACAGAGTAGCAAAGTTTCAAAGAGTTGCTGGCTTCTGTGAGGTTTTCTCTTAGCTGTTCTCTTTCATTCCCCTGGAATATATGGTAAGGAAAGGGCCCCCCCCCCAGGTCAGAATAGCATTAAGCCAGGGCCCCCACCCCCCAGGTCAGAATAGCATTAAGCCTCCAAATGTCTTCAATTTCATTGTCTTTTTTTATGCTATACTTGCCAGCATAGGGAATAAAATGTTATTTTGTGGTGTTATTTGTGTGCTTGTCTGTTTTGAGATGGAATCTCCCTCCGTAGCTGGGGCTGCGGTCCAACAAACTCCCAATCTTCCTGCCTTGGGTTCCCAAGTGGTAGGATTACATGTGTGTGTAGCACCATGCCTGGCTAGAATGTCATTTATTAGGGTGCTGCTTCAACGATGTCTAATTTGTCATCATGGTGTGGATGTTGGTGCATCTTCAATATTCTAGGTCCCAGTACAGCACATGTAATTCCAGTTCTCCCATTTATAGGACAACTTCCAAGGGAAGATTGACTTTATTGACTGTAAATTTTCATATCCTTCTCGACCTGATACTCAAGTTCTGAATGGTCTCTCCGTGTCTGTGAACCCGGGGCAGACGCTGGCCTTTGTTGGGAGCAGTGGATGTGGCAAAAGCACCAGTATCCAGCTGTTGGAACGTTTCTATGATCCTGATCAAGGGAAAGTGGTGAGTGGTACAAATGATTTCAAGAATTCTGCTGTCTGTGTATCTCCTCCAAATGGTCTCCATTCTGTGTCTTGCCAGACTCACTCTCTAGTGTTTGCCTTGGATGATTACCTCTATGGATGTTTCCCATTTCCAGTCATTTGCTGGTTGACCTGATTCTACCCCAGGGTTTCTAATATCATATTCTTCCCAGATCCAGATGGCCTGCTGACCAGTTAGGCAAAGAAAATTGGGCACACTGCAAAGATGGAGATGTGTGTATTTAACAGAAGCATTCACTTATCTGTAAATGGACCAGAAAGTGCAGACTGATCAGGAAGTTAATGACTGGGAGTGGAAAGAAGTGGGGGTGACAAGGAACAGGGTGATAATGAGCAAGATGGAGCAAGCGTGAAAGCGTAGGACAGTCCTGCTCAACGGGCTCAAGTCTAACTCGAGGAACGCAGACTGATAAAGCATTAGCAAGACTATTTGACAAATGAGCAGAGTGCTTCATTGCTTTCTTCACAACACTTATCTCTCTTTTCCCTCTCTTTGTCCTTGTCTTTCTTTTCAGGTAATATATGCACAGGACTGCAAAATCAAATAACAAAGATTTTTAATAGAATGAAACACTCCTCTATATTTCTTTGATCAAAGGCAACTTTTTAAACCACTTCATGTTTTGAGCTTTCCCAATAATTTTTACTTCTACATGTCTAAACATGCTCAAGTTTCTGTGATTTATGATTTAGCAAATTTAGACTCTTCTGAGTTTTTTGTTTGTTTGTTTGTTTGTTTTTTTGAGATGGGGTCTCCCTATAGTCCCAACTGGCTTGGAACTCACTCTGTAGACCAGACTAGCCTTGAACTCACAGAGATCCGCCTGCCTCTGCTTCCCAGGTGCTAGGATTAAAAGCGTGTGCCACCACGCCCAGCTTAAAGATGGTTCTTAGCCACCATGTGGGTGCTGGGAATCGAACCAGGGTCCCCTGCAAGAGCAGTCAGCACTCTTAACCACTGAGCCATCTCTCCAGCCCCATCTGCTCAGTTTTTTTAAATTAAAAAGTCAACTTACTGTCAGTACTCCCCTTTTTTAGCCTGCTTTTTCCCAGAATACTCTAATACTCTGAAAATGGTCTTCCTGCTTTTCCTGAATAGTGTAATCTTCTTTGCAATGAAGACAGATACTATTTTTCGAAATAGCACAGAAGCAAAAAAGCACAGAAGCAAGCAGATTTGACAGAATGCAGGGAGTTATATAAACGAGCAGAGGTCTATGTCCAGTGATTCATAACAAGTACTGTTATTAATTTTAGGTGTAAAGATAAAGATTTTAATTTATTTGAAAGTATTTGGTGACTGATGCTGGAGATCTGATCTCTGTAAGGGAATAGATTCAATTTTCCAAAATTTCAGCTCTGTCATGCCTATCACCCAGGGAGACTGTGAACTGTGCAAGATGTGGCAACCCGAATCCATTATGCCCCACACTAATGTGTATACCAAGCACATTTCTCTGAATGTCACAATTGAATGTTCTGGTCACGGGTAGAAAGCAAGGCCCAGGAGGCAATCATGATCTCTAGGATTTCATAGGCACAGTAAATTCTGTTATCTCACTCAAAAATATATCTATAAACACTTCAAGTAGGAAAATGTTGCTTTGATCAACTTTTAAGAATCTTCTTGGGTTTTAGGTAAGCTACCAAATACAGATATTCAATATGTTCAGTGATTAATTGGATGTCTATGTTATGTCCAGTATTCTGTGGGAATTTTATCTTATTTCATTTCATCTTGTGTGTATGGGTATATTACTTGCATGTATATAAGTGCACCTGTGTCATGCAATCTCCATAGAGGTCAGAAGAAGGCATCAGATTCCTTAACTAGAGTTATTGATGGTTGTTAGCTGCCATGTGGGTGGTAGGAAAGGAATCCAGGTCCTCTCCAAGCACAGCCAGTGCTCTTGAACACAAAATATGTCTATTGTTTTCTTGAAGGATATAATAAAGTAGATATACAACAATTAACAAAAGGTCAGTTTTTAACTAACTACTAAGTTGTGCTTTATAGAAATAAATACTATGGAAAATACAGCAGGCTGAGGAAGGAGTAACTGTAGTTGAAGCCTACATTACTTTTTTATGATATTGTTTTTTTCATTGCTCAGAAATTATCTAAAATATGTTCTACTTATACCATTTTTAGGAAATCATAGAGTCAAATACTTTATACTTGTATGTTAGAGATACTGTACCTTTAGGATCTTAGGACTCCAAAGTGAACCAGCTTAAAGGGGACATATTTAGTACCTGAACTTACCTGATTTCTGGAACAGAAATTGTGCTTTCATCATGGGGCTGGCAGAGACTGCTTTGCATGATGCCTTCTGGCAAGTGATTCCACAGGTGACTAAGTGAACACGTATATGTTTTCTGGGGTTTATCATTGCAGCTGTTTAGACACTGATGTCAGTAAACTGAAGGGCACAAATTTGATCTTTTTTTTAAAAAAATTATTTTATGTGTATGAGTGTTTTGTCTACAAGTATATAAGTGCACCTGTGCCCTTGGAGGTCAGAAAATGGCATCAGATCCCCTAGTATTGGAGTTTCAGATGGTTGTTGGCTGCCATGTGGGTGCTGGGAATCCAACCTAGGTCACTCTTAATCACTGAGCCTTCTCTCACCCCTAAAAGTTTGATCTTTATGTTATCCAATATCTTTTTACACCCCCCCCCAACAAATACTTTTGGGCAACTCACAAAGCTTTAAGAACAAGTCAGCATAGTTGTAGAAATTAAGCTACACATAAGGAGAAATATTTTCTTAGATAAATTCTGTCCTTCAATTCTTTCTCATTTGTAACAGCTGTAGAGCTAGATTTGGGGACAAATAACAAAGTAGTCTGATCAGTGTTACCTTTGAGACCACTCCTGACAGAAACAAGTCCAGAGGCCAAAGACAGCAAAATTTCTATCGTCATCCCCCCAGATCTCTGGGAATGTTCTCTCTTAAGCAGAATGAATGCACACACAGAATTCACTCCAGAATATGAAATTTCCTCACTGCTGGAATTCTAAAATTCCTCTGTTGTCATCTCTACTGGCAGATGATAGATGGTCATGATAGCAAAAAAGTAAATATTCAGTTCCTTCGCTCCAACATCGGAATTGTCTCCCAGGAACCAGTGTTGTTTGCATGCAGCATAATGGACAACATCAAGTATGGGGACAACACCAAAGACATCTCCATGGAAAGAGTCATAGCAGCTGCAAAACAGGCTCAGCTGCACGACTTTGTCATGTCACTCCCAGAGGTGAGCAACAAGTGCATCACTCCCTGTGGGAGACAGGGCTGGGAAGAGATGATGCCCCAAAGCATTATGATTGTGGCTCAGGGGGACGTTCAAAGGCAATGCAATTCACATCCCAGTGTCTCAGTCTTGTTTCTGTCTTCTGAGCAAAATAAATGTCCTCTGCTAACAACATTCTTTAATCAGAGAGTATTAGGTTATCAAACAAAATGAATGCTGTAGAATTTGCTACACTTAAGGCAATACAAAGAACTAACTTAGTGTGGTAGAAAGAAAGCCTGAAGTTTAGAGTAGATGTGGGCTTGAATCCAAGCTTTGTCATTTACTACCCGTGTATAATTTTGGAACACTTGCTTATCCATTCTGATATTATGTATTCCATCTGAAATGTTAAAAAAACATTAAAGTTAAGATATAAGGGATTGAGGGTTGGGTGTGCTGCTTATTGGCAGAGCTCTTGCCTGGCAAGCATGAGCATCTTGGCCTCGTGCCCAGTGTCCTGGATTCAGAAGAACGCACTAACAGCCACACAAAGAAAGCTGCTACTGGATTATTATCATTATTTCTTTACTTGCAGTATATGTGTGATGGGGTAAGTTGTATCTGTCTTGCTGTCTTACTTTTCCAGGGCCACATCTGAATTTGGCAGACTCCATCTCTCTTGGTAGTTGTTTGATCACAAGAAAATTTAAGATATGAAATCCAAGCTATAGGATGCAAATAGTACCTTTAACTTTTTCCACTCCATAAAAAATACCACTTTAAAATTCCTTTTCTTTGTGGTTATGTTGGTGAACTATGGATTTTTGGTGTGCTTGTTTGTTTGCTCTTTCTGTTGGTTTCCTCCAGGCTCCTGGCCTGGCCTGGGTATTGGCAAGGATATTGAAATTCTTAAATTGAAGAGCAAAGTTTGAATGTCCCCTAGATCTAAATATCTACAAATTTTTACTGAGTACCTATTTGCTTTGTGCAAGACTTGGGCCCAGAGTTGGTTTATTGCCCTTTGTTTATTGCCCATAATATCTTCACTGACCACTTGGTCTCCACAAGGATAAGGTTACTGTGTGTCCCTCCTGGCTTAGTTGAATGATTGAAGGAGGGATAGGAGGAAAGAGAAGACACCAGCTTGCTGTGGCAGGCAGCCTAGAGTAACAGAGGACAGGGTCTGCCGCTTAGTACTTGTTTGTCAAGGTGTCTTGCTTCTGTAGACCTCAGTTTTACAATCAATAGTCTCAGACAACTGTGGTTTATGTAACCATGAGTAATACTCCAGATAGAATAGCTTGCCCAACCCTTATGCAGACTAAATACTGTACACATGTTAACTATTTCTAACTTAGCCATGCCAGGCATCTAGCTAGATACTTTCCTTCCTAATTTAATTTTAAAATTTCAAAGCAAATATATGAGCTAGGTACTAGTACTGAATTTCAAGACAGGTTTGAAGCTCAAAGACATTTAAGTAAGTTGTTGATATCACCAGACTAGTAAGCAACAGAATGGAAGTTCAGACCAAGGCTTGTATTACAGAATGTTGTCTCTTGAGGAAAGGAGCCAAGCCTAAAGTCCCCTAAAAGGCATTTCTATTCCTGGGATGAATCCATCTTATAGAATTTGGGGATGAAAGTCTGGAAATCAGAGAATCTCAAACCAAGGAAGAATCTTGTCTGTACAGAAGGAGAAAGAGATTAAAAGTATAAACCTCAAACCTTATTTCCTAGCCCAAATTTCATATATTTTAATATTTATAACTGGATTTGATACCATTTATTGGATTTATTCACTATTTCTAGGATCCAAAAATAGTCTAAGTTCAGGGAAAATAAACAAAACCAAAAGAAATTTAAATTCCCAAAGAGTCACCAATGTGGGCTCCACACAGTATAGGAGCAATGACTGTCTCTAATTCTGCTTTTGCCAGAAATATGAAACTAATGTTGGGGCCCAGGGCTCTCAACTTTCTCGAGGAGAGAAACAACGCATTGCTATAGCTCGGGCCATAGTACGGGATCCTAAAATATTGCTACTTGATGAAGCTACTTCCGCCCTGGACACAGAAAGTGAAAAGGTATATACGAATTTTCTAGTTTTGGTCATTAAAGATGAGTCTTTTTCAGGAGGGTTTGTTCATATTAATGACCCTCTCTTCAGTTTTCTTATTCATTCACATTAGAAATAGGCAACAATTTTGTGCAAACAAAAGACAATGATCAACAGCACATAGTCTAACAGGGTAATAACTGCAAATAAAACACTTAACTTTAAATTAGTTGTTCTTGGGATTGGAGACATGATTCAGTGGTTAAGAGCAATGGCTGCTCTTGCACAGGTCCCAGGTTCAGTTCCCAACACCCATATGGCAGCTCACAGCCCTCTGTAACTCTAGTTCCAGAAGACCGGATACCCTATTCTGGCCTCTATGGGCACAGCATGCACATGATGCACTTACATGTAGGCAAAACACCTTTACACACAAAATAAAAATAATTTTTTTAAAAATAAGTGTTCTTAAGGTGCTTTAGGTTTAATGACATTTTTCAAAAGCAAAGTTGAAATAATTTTGGTCATCTGTTAATCATATTTTTATAGTTTTCAAATTATGTGACAGAGTAGGTAGGCCACACAACACTGAAAAGGAGGTGGTACTGTTGTGAAGTTTATACAATAGGATATGCAGCTGGAAGAATGAAATCCAGAATTAGCATTTTTAAAATTGGGATTCCATTTTGGAGAAAGCTAACACATCCTCAGTGGTAGAGTTGAATGACCACTTAATGCGTTCCCCTATGTTGTGTCCTTGGGTTCATTTTAGTAGACTAAACCATCAAGCATTGTAAAATTCCATAGTGACTTAGAAGTTGGTTCATTTTGGCTTCGCTGAAATTTCTCAGCTGGTGGGCTACAATTTAAAATGTGAGCGCATTGTGGGGCTGGAGAGATGGCTTAGCAGTTAAGAGCACTGGCTGCTCTTGTAGACCTGGGTTCAGTTTCCAGCACCCACATGGCCGCTGATAACCCTCTGTAACTCCAGTTCCAGGGGAACCTTTTCTGACATCTGGGGACACTGTGTGACATGGGTGCACTTACATACATGCAGCCAATATACTCATACACGTAAAATAAAAGTAAATAAAAATTTTAAAATGTGGGCGCAGTATCTGAGCAACTACTTGCTCCATTTTCCCTTACATTAAGCCTTTGGATTTACCCCTAACATGGAACTGTTATTCAGGTGGCATCTGAAGGCAACTCTTGCAGCAGTGGGCAGGGAACAGTCATGTATCTTTGCATTAACTTTCCATTTTCTTTTTCAGACAGTGCAGATTGCTCTGGACAAAGCCAGAGAGGGTCGGACCTGCATTGTCATTGCCCATCGCTTGTCCACCATCCAGAACTCAGACATCATTGCTGTCATGTCACAAGGAGTAGTGATTGAAAAGGGGACCCATGAAGAACTGATGTCCCAGAAAAGGGCCTACTACAAGCTGGTCAGCACTGGGGCTTCCATCAGCTGACCTGACTCAAGACCACACACCGATAATGCACCGAGTGCAGAAGTGCTGCGGATTGTTGTATCTTTATGGAGAGATGTTAATGTTTCATTGACATAGTCATAGCTGAGATCCAAGCTAAATTCTAATGACCTTCAGTAATAATTAAGTCTGAAATATTTATAGAGAAAAGAAAGATGCTAGGATCAGTGTGAGTATAAATCCAAGGTCAAGCAGGTGCTTACCCACCATGCAGAGCTTCTCTAGATAGGAGCTTGTTGCACTTATCCGTGCAGGAGTTAGTGAGAAGTCACTAATGAATTCTTCCAAGACAGAGGATTATTATTTGCATTTTTGAAAGCTGATGTACATTGTTTATTGAACCAGATCAAGGTCAAATGTGAAAACAGTGAAAGATCAAAGACTAATAGGTTTCTTGTTGCTTTTTTCCAAATGAAAGCAAATTCATTTCTGTCTGAGCCTTTGAATAGGGAAGGGAGCACTTTCACACCCTGGAAGCCCCAAGGCTGAGGGAGGATGAAGGTAGATGTAGATTAGCAGGCATGTGTGTTGATTTGTGCTCAAGGCTTAGGTTGTGGATGTCACTATACCCTACAGGAGGATCTGCCAGTGTGGGGCAGGGACTCTCTATCAAGCCTTGACCCCTCATCCCCTGCCCCATATTGCCTGCTTTCCCTTATTTCTATGAAATCCTATTCATGGAGTGAAACTAGGACATTTTATTTTGTTGTGGCTTCCCAAATTATTCAGAAAAAAATCCAGTTAGACATGATAGGAAAGCATTCATGTTTGTCCCGTTCCTTCACAATACCACTGATGGATATTAAAGACATATTGCTACAAGAATAAAGACAAAAAATGATCCCAGCAGCAAAATGTGTGAGCAACTGACAATGGATGTAGAAGATGAGAGAAAACTAAAATGGAATCTGTTAGTTGGGGAAAAAATGTGGACCTCCCATTTTGTATCTGAGCACCCTAGAAAGGCTAGAATGAAAAGCCCAGGGGTCCTCTGGAAGGAGGAGCCAGAAGGATGGATGGGGCTGAAATTAGAAGAACAGGCTGTAATCCTATGTAGTCAGGTGCACAGGGCTCCTGCTGCAGGCTGGCTGCCCTTTCCAGGTCCAGCAGACACTGGCTACTTTCTCCCTTGCCCACAGGCCAGTGTGAGCACAGGGACACAAGCTGTAATTGAAGAAGGAACATGAAGGAACATACAGAAGACCGAGCACAAGCCTATATGTGAACAGAAACTCTCTTAGCCTCCTATCTTCTGGCAGGGGATCAAAGAGTAATTCTGGCTCAATTGGTCAACATAAGAAAAGAGATCAGGCTGGGCATGGTGGCACATGCCTTCGGCAGGTGGATCTCTGTGAGTTCAAGGCCAGCCTGGTTTACATAGTGAGCTCCAGGTCAGCTGGGACTAAAGGGAGACCCTGTCTCAAAAAAACCAAAAAAAAAAAAAAAGAAAAAAAGGAAAAGAGATCTATGGCCTGATGATAAGAATGCTTAAAAGAAATTTCCCAGGCACAGGAAATCCTGTGAATCTCCCAGTCAGTCTGTGTTTCCCTGGCTTTTCAGTGTCCTTCCTTTGCCTAGTAACAGATTAGACTGTCAAGGACCACTGGGAAATATTTTAATAAGCAAAGGCAACATCAAAAGAATTCCCAGGAGAAAGGAAACTGCAGGTAACAAACAAAGCAAAAATTAGAAAAATACTGAGATAAGACAAGACAGTCCATACATTCAAACAAAAATAAGAGTTAATAAACCACACACACACATACACACATACACATACACATACACACACATACATACACACACACACACACACACACACACACACACACACACACACATGCAGAAAAAGGCTCGAGATAAGTGAAATGAAAAATTCAATAACAGGATGGCTCAGGGCCCAGTTCCGTGCTGTCATCTCAATGTCATCTTCTCCAATTTTTTTCCCAAGTCCACTCTGTTTATAAATCTTCCTTCCCATGCCTAGCAAATGACCGTCTGCTTACAGAGGAAGGCTGAGCCATGATATTTTGAAGTGTATTTTTCTTTTGGGGTCTTTTTGAGACAGGGTCTCCCTGCAGCTCCAGCTGGCCTGAACTCACTTTGTAGACTAGGCTGGCCTTGAACTCACAGAGATCAGCCTGCCTCTACCACCCAAGAGCTGGGATTAAAGGCCTGTGCCACCACGCCTGGCATGAAGTGTATTCTTATTATTAGGTTTTGTCATCTAATGTTTCCTGGTAAATAACTGCAAAAATAGGATAATACGTTAACTAGTTAGTCCAGAATTGCTGAAGGTTGTCAAGTTGGGGAGGCAGAGGGCGGAGTTATGCATTCTAATGATGAAAAATGACAGGGACATGGAAGTTGTAGAATAAATGACTGCTGAAAGGAATTAAGCTTTGCAGTACACACATGTTCAAACTCTACTCTTGAAGAAAGAAGAGTAGAACCCACTTGTTTAGGTTTGCATTTCAGAAAGGGAGAATGTGGGCTCTATACTAGGGGATTATTTATTTCTTAGAAAGGGAATTGTGGGGTGGGCAAGAGGAATGAACCAATGTCTTTTCCATTATGGTACTTAAAAGTTATGTTGAGAGAAAAAGAACTGATTGGGCAGAATGTGAAATACTTTGGTGAAAATTTCTCCTCCTCCTCCTCCTCCTCCTCCTCCTCCTCCTCCCCCTCCTCCTCCTCTTCTTCCTCTTCCTCCTCTTCTTCTTCTTCCTCCTCTTCTTCCTCCTCCTCCCCTCCTCTTCTTCCTCCTCCTTTTTCTCCTCCTCCTCCTTTTCCTCCTCTTCCTCCTCCTCCTCCTCCTTTTCCTCCTCTTCCTCCTCCTCCCCCTCCCCCTCCCCTTCCTCCCCCTCCTTTTCCTCCTCTTCCTCCTCCTCCTCCTCCTTTTCCTCCTCTTCCTCCTCCTCCTCCTCCCCCTCCTCTTCCTCCTCCTCCTTTTTCTCCTCCTCCTCCTTTTCCTCCTCTTCCTCCTCCTTTTCCTCCTCTTCCTCCTCCTCCTCCTCTTCTTCCTCTTTCTCCGCCTCTTCTTCTTCTTCCTCCTCCTCTTCTTCTTCCTCCTCCTCCTCCTCATGTATGCTTCCTTCTCTTTCTTCTTATGTACAGTACTGGGGATGGAGGGCTTTGTCCACTGTAGACAAGGATCCTACCACTGAGCTATATCCTCAGCAATGACTGATTTTTGAGGCTCAATGATAAGGGAGAAGATTCCAACTTCAAAAATAAATAGCCAGGCATGGTGGTACACGCCTTTGATTCCAGCACTTTGGAGGTAAAGGCAGGTGAATCTCTGTGAGTCAAGGCCAGCCTGGTCTATATAGTGAGTTCCAGGACAGCTGGAGCTACAGGGAGACCTTGTCTCAAAAAAAGAGACCAAAAAATTTAATGATAATAAAAAATAGAAATAAATAAATAAAATCTGCATGTTTATTTTGCAATGATGAGGAGAATTAATGTCTTAATTTATATCTTATATACTCTTTATGTGTATGCTCTGCATATGTGCCATATCCTGGTATCTCATACACTCATACACACACACATGCATATATATATATACATATATATATATATCTAGCAAAGATTTGGCCTCTTCAATTTTATATTATTGATATTTCTTGGCTGACTAAAGATTTGCTTTAGTATGTTTTTTGGACACTATTTTGAAGTCTTTGCCAACTTTCCAATATTTTCATGATGTGCTTGTGTTGGATCAAACTCTCCCTGTTAACTCCAGTTAGTGAAAGTTTAGAGATGAAAAAGGAGGAGAAGGGAGATTAGAAGATAAAGTTGGGTAAATTTCCCTGAAGGTCAAAAAATATGGATGAGAAATAGAAAAGTTGAAAATAAAAAAATTACACTGTTCAGAAATTTGAAAAGTTTTGCTGATAAACATTTTCAGAGAGTTGAAAGAAAACTGAAGGGATGAAAATTTTAAACTATCCAAAAAAATTCCCTATAATTGAAGCATATGAATTTCTGAGCTTAAAGTGTTCCTCAGTGTTGAATATAATACATAAAGATCTCACTGGAGCACATTACTGTGAAAATTTAGAAAACTGAGGAAAAATAAAAAGGCTAAGGGAATGGCTCAGTGGTTGCACATTTGACCAGTGTGTGCAATGTGAGCCCCGGTACAATAGAAAAGAAGAGAAGAGGAAAAAAGAACAGAAAAGAAGGCTGTACTGTCTGCAGAGTGCTTGCCTGCTTTGCAGGAGGCCCTAAATTTAGTCCCAGGGCTGCATAAACTGGCTGTGGTGGTGCAGGCTTGCAATCCCAGCACTTGAGGAGATGGGAAGTAGAGGTAGGAGGATAAGAGCTCAAGGTCATCTTCTGATACACAGGGAAGAGAAGGGAAGGGAAGGGGACAGGGAAAGGAAAAGAGGAAGGAAGGAAGGAAGGAAGGAAGGAAGGAAGGAAGGAAGGAAGGAAGGAAGGAAGGAAGGAAGGGGGAGGGAGGAGGGAGAGGAGGGAGAAAGGAGAGAAGGAAGGAGGGAGGGAGGAAGGAGGGAAGGAGGGAAGGAAGGAAGGGAAGGAAGGTGAGGGAGGAAGGGAGGGAAGGAGGGAGAGCAGAATGAAGAAACAGGAGACAGGAACAAGTTACATATAATGGGCAAAGAACCATGATAAAATATAGAACCACTTGACAAAGGTAAAGATCAGATGGTAAGATTTGTCTTCAGAAAAAGCTGGGAATAGTGGCAATCCCAGCAGAGACAGAGACACACAAATCTCTGAGGCTCTCTGGCTAGTCAGCCTAGCCTAGTCAATGAGCCCCGAATCCAGTAAGAGACTGACCCTATCGAGACAATCAACGTAAGACCAGCAAGAGGGCTCAGTAGGTCAGAATGCTTGTGACCAATCCCGATGCCCTGAGCTTGATTACCCAGGATCCACAAATGAAAGGCAAGAGCCAACTCCGACCTCCACACATACACCATGGCACCCCCCCACACATACACACACACACACACATACACACACACACACACACACACACACAATTTTAAAATATTTTAAGTAGATGACTCCTGAGCTTTATTTCTGGCCTTAATTCATGTACATACATATGTGCAAACACACATCCATATACACATGTGCTCTTTTCCACATTAACATGCACACCAATCACAGAGAGAGAGACAGACCAAGAGAGAAAGAGAAAGAGATTTTTGTCTCCAGAATTCTGAGAGAAAATTATTCTATACCAAGAAAACTTTTCTCCACCATGACATGAGTGGAGTCTAAAAAAGCCTTAATACTGCAAAATCTCAAAACTTTTATTCTTTATGTGTCTTTTGTCACAAAATCACGGGATGAATATGTCCCCAAAATAAGAGAATAAGCAAAGAAAGGGAAAAAAGAGGTAGAGTGTAAAGCAAACTCGAGAATGAAGTGATAGAAATGTCCGAGATGGTACTGAGGACGATCCAGGAGGGCAGAGCCACTCAGACACGGCAGGCAGAGGCTCCCGGGGAGCAGCGGTGTTGGACAACCTGGTAGGTTTGAATGTTGAATGAGTTTGGAACTAAATCTGTAATGTGTAATGGAAGAGAGAGAGAGAGAGAGAGAGAGAGAGAGAGAGAGAGAGAGAGAGGAGGAAAAAAGAGAAAAGTTTAGCTACTACATTTTTTTTTTTTTTTTTTTTCTTTTTTTTTTTTGAGACAGGGTCTTCCCTTTAGCCATAGTTGGCCTGGAACTCGCTCTGTAGACCAGGCTGGCTGGCCTTGAACTCACAAGGATCCACCTGCCTCTGCCTCCCAAGTGCTAGGATTAAAGGCGTGGGCCACCACGCCTGGCAGCTACTACTTTTGATAGAAAATAAAAGTATACAGAAAGACAATGCATTCATAGTCTTTACAAGTCGTTACACCGAACGACTCACCTGACAATGTTACTCACAAGTCCTGTTAGTGGAAATGCTTAATAATGATCTAAACTCAAATTGTAGACAGTGTGGGTGTGAAAAGTTTTGGGACAGATAAGGCGTCCATTAAAAGAAGTGCATCCTCATTTTTCTCACATTTCACAATGGAAAGCAAATAATTTGTTTTGTTTTGTTTTAGGTATTTTTGTGGCAGGGTCTCCCCACAGCTCCAGCTGGCCAAGGCTGGCCTCTAATTCACAGAGATTCACCTGCCTATGCCTCCTGAGTGGGATTAAAGGCATGCTGGGATTAAAGGCATGCACCACCACATCTGGCTGGAAAGCAAATAATTTTAAAATGTGAATAAATGACAATAAACATATTCAAAATGTGTTTGTGTTATATATTTTTTGTGTTATATATTTTTATTTGACATAATATACCCCAAATATTAGCATTATAATACATAATAAATATTAAAAAATTATTACTGAAATAGTTTAAATTATCCCATTCCATTGGCTATTCAAGGACTGGGAGATGGGTCAATCAGTAAAATGCACTTTGCACAACTACAATGAGGACCTGGCTTCAATCTCCAGAAACCATGTAAAAAGACAAGGGCAGTACTGTGTGCCTATAATCCAGCACCAGAGAGTCGGAGACAGGCAGATCCCCGGGGCTGAGTCCACCTATTTTTTGAGCCCCAGTCTCAAAAATAAGGTGGATGGGCTGGAGAAATGGCTCAGTGATTAAGAGCACTGGCTGCTTTTGCAGAGGACCCAGGCTTCATTCTCAGCACCCACAGGGTGAGTAAGAATCATCTGTAACTCCAGCTCCAGGGAAATCCAGTGCCCTCTTCTGACCTCTGTCAGCAATGCATGACACAGGTACACTTTACCTACATGCCAGGCAATACACTCATTCATATAAAATAATAATATATTAAAGATAATAAAAATAAATCAAAAGTAAGGTGGAGAGCAATTGCAGAGGACACGCAGCATTGACCCTGCATTTCCACATGCATGTGCACTTGCACAGACTTGTGCGCACCCAGCATTGACCCTGCATCTTCACATGCATGTGCACTTGCACAGACTCGTGCACACCCACACAAATGCAAACTTGTGCATACATGTAAACATACATAAAGTATTTTAAATGTGATTTTTTTTTGACTTACAGCACATCTTATTCCAGTCTAGGCAACTGTCAAGTTCTGTCCTCAATATTTACCTGTTTGACTTGAGAAATGGGGAGGAACAACAAAATCTACCATTTTATCTAAGCTCCTTAGATAAAAAAAGCTTCTAACACAAGTTTTGGTGTGCTGTGTGGCACATGCCTTTAATCCCACCACCCAGGAGGCAGAGGCAGGTAGATCTCTGAGTTTGAAGCCAGCCTCATCTACATGGTGAGACCCAGTTTCAAAAAACTAAAATAAAATGAAATAAGTTTTGTTCCAATTAATTTCTAAAAATTATTTATGATTTTTAAAATAATTCCTAGGAAAAATTGGATCAATATACTTTCCAGTGTTTTTGAGAAGAGACCCTCAGTCATTTGATCTATCTCAAAATTGGATGGAAGAAAATGCCTATAGGGTGGAATGGTACTATTTGAGAAAAGAGTAGAAAATCTGAACCCTAGATTTTTTTGCCCCAAAATTCTTTCTAATATAGTTACTCTAGGTCTTATCTATATTTACACTGAAGAAATCACTTCAGTGAAAATGCACCTTGAATTTAGAACTGTAGTCAATCATGCAACTTTGACAATTAGGTATCCATTTAGAAATGTAGATCCTGGAATGTTTTGATTTTATGTCCCAGTAGAAGAAAATATATATGATCCTAATTAAGGATATTTTGCAATTAAGGATATTTGAGTTGATTTTAAGTTTCCTATGAAAAATTATCAGAGGGCCAGAGGGATTGGTGAGTGGGTGAAAGTGCCACCAAGCCAGACAACCTGAGTTTGATCCCTAGAATCCACATGATTTGAAAGAGAGAACCAGAATTGACTCCCACAAATGTTCCTATGACCTTCAGATGCACACCTGCTTATGTGTGTGCATGTGTGTGCGTGCACACACGTGTGTACCCACAATAAGTAAATGTAATTTAAAGATATATCTACCTTAAAAAAAAAGAAATGCTCAAAACAGTCTCATTGGGTTGCTTTACTCTCCAATCTCATATCCACCTAAGGGTTTGATACATTCTGCATTTCTTTTGCATCCAAAAATCTCTCTGTAATCAGGTCACAGAAGAATGCTAGTACAGATTTAAAGCAATTGCAAATTTAATTGTTGTTTTGAAGCATTATGTCCATTTGTGCTTTCTCTGAATTTCCAGAATAAGTGAATAGTCTCACCTGCATATGAGACAGCAGGTAAAAGTAACTTTAATAAACCTTTAAACTCAATTTCAATATCTTTCCAACTGCGTTCAATTAAATACCCAATTAATTTGAATGGGTAGACTGTAAATAAAATAATGCACATGATTATCATCTAATTATCACTGGCCAGCATTATAATGTGCTCATTAGGGAGTTGCATGGTGTCCTACAGCTCATAATTAGTAATCAGGGCACACGTGATTGGCATGGGGAGCTGCCTGGATGCAGCTATTCAACCCAGGAAATCAGAGCCAGGACAAAATGTGCCAATTAAAAAGGAGGAATACATAGCCAGCTGTGAGCTGACAGTTTTCTCCTTTCTATAACTCAGGTGCAATTACTACTCTCAGACACAAAGAAACAAACCTAAGAACAATAGAACATCTGTAGACAGGAAGAGAAATGCTCACATGAGGTGACACAGAAAAATGCCTATAATTACAGTAAAAGAAAAAAAAGACCATCTTTATGTTTGTTAGCAGAGAGTATGGATTGTTAATTAACAAAGTATAAAATCAAAGTAAAGATGAGTGATATCTTAATATTTCCTGAGATTTGAAAATTCATACACTCAATTCAATGTAACTATAAAGCACTTTATAATTTAGAAAGTATCTTGCCTTTGTAGTTTCAGTACATTCTTGTGAGATCTTCAGGCTGCAGGGGAAGGATGCAATGAAAGTTGTAATCATGTACATCAGAAACCACATGGCAAGTGGTGTTGATTGGCTCACTTGGCACGTAGTACTACATCATTTTTCCTTTTTAAAAAATATTTTTATTATATATATTTTTGTACAAGATTATGTTATTAATCAAGTCTAGACCCATGCCCCCCACCTTATCCCCCTACCCTACCAGAGCTCATGCATTCTGCCAAACATGCTTTTCATCTCTTTCTCAGTCTTTCTCAAAATTCTCCATGTGGAAGTTGACTGTTTTGAGCAGAAGTTCACTGTTTCAGTCAGTTCTTGGATGCAGTCCTTTCTGTTGTTGTTGTTGTTTCCAATATGCATTACTCCCAACTACTTGTACAAAAGCTCAAGGGGCTGTGCACAAGAAATACTTACAACTAGGTAATTGGCACTAGCAATCACAGATGAGGGATACCATTTGTCGTTTGTTTTTCTGGGACTGTGCTGCTTCACTCAGTATGATGTCTTCTAGCTCCAGCCATTTTCCTGCAAAGCTCGTGATGTCATCTTTCTTTACTGCTGCATAGAACTCCATTGTGTAGATGTACCACATTTTCTCTATCCACTCGTCAGTTGAGGGGCATTTGGGTTGGTTCCAGCTCCTTGCTATTGTGAAGAGAGCTGCAATAAACATGGCTGTGCAGGTATCTCTGTGGTAAGATGAGTCTTGTGGGTACATGCCCAGGAGTGGTATGGCTGGGTCAGGTGGCAAGTTCATTCCAAGTCTTCCAAGTTTCTCCACACTGTTTCCATAGTCGTTGTACAACTTTACATTCCCACCAACACTGATGAATGTTTCTCTTTCCCCACAACCTATCCAGCACTTTGTATCATTTGTTTTTATCTTTGATCCTAGCCAGTCTTTTGGAGTAAGATGATATCTTTTTTTTTTTTTTTTGGCTTTTTTTTATTGATGCTTGTGTATTTCATACATCAATTTTCCAATTCAGTTAATGCATATTTCCCTTCTTTCCTCCCATTCCCAAACCCCACCCCCATCCTCAGATCATGCAATTCTGCACATAACTGTCCTGGCATCTTATCTCTTCATAGTTTTTTTTTTCCCATTTTTTTTAGCAATAAGTAGAGGACATCTATGAGTACAAGCATTCCTCATGTTAAAACCAATTGCAAGCAGTGGACTCTTGTGCCCAAACCCACACAAGCCCCTTGGTCCCACCCATCCAGCAGGAGGAGCTTGTATGTTCAAATTCCAAATTGATAAATGATGTGTCCAGGCTATATATTGCTGTAGTTTCAACACTCACCCCAATCGCAGCCATTACATACTACCACATGCCCCTTTTCCACAGATTGTTCCATAGTTTTAGAAAAGGGGTACTGGTGGGATGAGAAGCAAAACAGTCTTACTTTCTTGGAGCTGTTGTCTTGGACACTGGCTTTGGTCAATTCTGGCTGTTTTTCTTTCATGGGCTGGCAGTCTGTCCAGGAATAACCTTTTTTTTTTTTTTCCAGGAATAACCTTTTGATGAAGCACAAGCAATTAGTATATATACGGATTAAAACAGTATTAATGTTATGGTAGGTTACCTTTGGTATAGACACAGATATGTTGATTGATTGTATAATCAAAATGAATTACATTTTTTTTATTCTGTAGTATGACAGTCTTACTGTGCTATAATATTTCCTAACCATTAGATGATGTAGGCTTGTGGTATCAGCCATGGGTTATTCCTCCAAGTAGAGAGCCAATAGCCAATTAGAATTTGGGATATACAGCATATGGCTGCCTCTGCTGCACAGGTTAATACTGATATGAGAGACTTCTTACCTCCCCCCCATAGAACAAAGGGGAGAAATTATGATGATGATGTCGTTCTACAACTGTAAATTTGAGACAACTAATAGAGGTAATCTCTTATTAAACGTTAAAACTGCCTTCTTTGATTGATAGACATATGAATTGTGAAAAGGATTATTTTCTCTATTTCAGACCAAATATAATATTAAGTCTCTTTAACTATGCACTAAGCAAAATATATTAATGCAGGAACTCTAACATCAGCAAGTGATTATTCTACCAAGGAGATGTTGGGGCCAGGGAGATCCAAGCCCCCACAAAAAGGTAAAAGCTCCTTGCCTCTAAACTGGATCGGATACCTGCAAGAAGAGAGCGATTAGGCCTGCTGTCGAAGACATGATGTAATCATGGGAAAGATGTATTGAGACCACACATGCAAGTTACAGATGGTTCCTGAATACCAGAGAGTGTTACCAAAGGGGGCACTATACCAATAAAGCAAATAAGGGTCTCCTTGAGTCAAGAAAGATTCCTCCATCAGCATCAGCTATACCTCACCTGTAAGATGATATCTGTAAGTGGGGTTGATTTGCATTTCCCTTAATGATTAGTGATGTGGAAACATTTCAAAAGATGTTCTCAGCCATCTCTAATTCCTTCATGGTTAAGTCCTTCTGTTCATCTCTTTGTTCCATCTATTTTTGAGTGGGTCATTTGTTTCTTTCTTCTTGTTTTTTGAGTAGTTTATAATATTCTGAATGTCAATGCTCAGTCAGATGTATCTGCAGTGAAGACTTCCTTCCACTCATATCGGATTTCTCTTTTCATCTTCCTTATGTTCTTTTGATGTTACAGAAGCTTTTTGAGTTTAATGAAGGTCCCATTTGTCAGTTGTTGACCTTTTAATTTCTTGTTACAACTGTTGTTTGATTTAAGAAGTCTTTTCTTTTTGCCTAGGTCTTGTAGTCTGTTGCCAAACTTTTCTTCTATCGCCTTCAGAGTTGGAGTTGGTTTCACATGATGTCTTTTTAATCCATACTGGACTGGACTTTTGCTACAGGGAAGAAGGCCTACACGACCGGCTATTTATAATTTTTCAATTCTTCATACACAGTAGGTGATTCCACGTTTTGCCAACACCCAAATTTGCTGAAGACCTGCTCTTCTCTTTCTCCATTGTAGTCTTCTGCGGCAACCCCTTGTTAATCAGGAGATCGGACTGACAATTGTAATGTGGTCTCAAGTTGATCTGTCAGTTTTGTTTCCATTGTTCAACACAAATCATGTTCTTTGACGCCCAAGTACCCCAGGCTAAAGCTTTTCATAGACTATACGCCCCTGTAGTATAGTTTGAAGCTGGTATAGAGATCCCCTTTGTTTTGCTCTTTTCACTCAAGGTCGTTTTGGCTATTCAAGGTCTATTGTTTTTCCAAAAATAGAAATTAATAAGGGGCTATTATTACCCCAACTCGATGAAGAAAAACTTCTATTGGCGTTTTAATTGGGATTGCTTGAAATCTATACAGAAAAGAGTAAATTAAACGAGACGTATTAAGAATGACATTTTTACAATGTATAATCTTTCCCAATCCAACAAGCATGGCAGGTCTTTCCATCTTCTGATGTCTCCTTAAATTTCTTTCTTTAAGTGGTTTAAAAATATTTTGCTTGTTAGAAAAACTATTTACCCCCGGTGACTAACTTTGAGTTTAGGTTAAAACAAATGTCCATAAGGATATCTTTATCTGTTTTTGACTCGGATCTATTCGTGCATGAGGAGAATCCTTCGATTCCCTTCTCTGTTGCTGCCCTCTGTCGTGTAAAAGAAAAGCTAACTAAGATTTCTTAAGGTATAATTTAATCATAAGTACTCGCCACTTTGCAGAACAGCATGTTAATTCGTTTCTAAGGAGTTTCATCTGCGCTGGGTTTACATTTAGCCAATCGCTCTAAACAATAAACAACATCAATCTCATCATAACAGCAAATAGGAGATAGCTTTGCATTTCCTCTTTCCAATAGTAGTCCATTTAATTTCACTTTTCTTTCGCCTTATGCCACTGCAAGATTTTTCAACCACGATAACAATATTAACCGAAGAGGAGTGGTCGACAGGAAGGCAGCTTAGAACTAGCGCCAAGGTCACTACCTTTATAAGGGAATCGTTCTACTTGTGCCATTCCACCATTCTAGACGATGACAATACATGGCGCTGGGTTTCCATGAATATCATGGCTATGACATACATATGAAGGGATGAAATCCCTCCAATCCAAATCCTTCTTGGATTTTAAGCATGAAGGGATGCCTCCGCTGAGTTCTGTCAAAGAACTTTTCTCTAAGCACAATCAATATAGAGATGTCTGGATGTTGGTTATTATTGCTCCTCAGCTCACAATATATATGCTTGAATACCTAATTCCCATCTAAAAGTTTAATGTCAATTCTTCTCGGACCAGCCATCCCTGCATCTCTGGCATGAATCAACTGGTCCCCAACATGCATGGCATGATCCTTCCTTACCTGTGCCAAAGGTCATGTATAGTGACAATCTATGCACTATCCTAGTTTAGCATTTATAAAAAACAAGGACACTAGATGTTCATCCTAGGGAGATCTTGAGGTCTATAGTTCTCCTACCATTCTCGGTGTTATCAATTGCCCATAGCCTATTTCCGCAATTAGACGAACGCTGCAGCTATCCATAGAAGAGAATTTGAGACGGTTACCCTCTGTTAAATGTATCCTTCCCTAAAAACAATTTCCCCTAACACCACAGTACATAATGGTCTATGCCACGCGTACCTTTACCACCTAAATGAACAACTGCCAATTCTATAATAATAGATCTGCAGTGAAACCATACTAGAGAGAACACATGAACAACCAGGACCAACAATAAAATTCATTCAAGTTGGGAAAGGTCATTCCATTAATTTAACCCCTACTACCGTTCAAATTCCCACCTCCACATTTACAAACCCTAAGCACCATAATGCGCAGCCTCTCATTTAAGCACCACCACTACCACCTTAAACATGACCAATCTCTTCTTGACCTTGGCCAGACCCACATTCCAAGATAGCCCATTCCCAGGATTTCAGAATATTAACACCCAACACTCCCATCCCATCTATCTAGTGATTTCCTCCCAAACGATGCCCTCACATAGAACGATTCATAGGATTTCTCCTGAAAGCCTATTCCCACATAATATTTTCTGATTTTTCTTTCTGTTCACACACAAAAAACAAAATGTGATATTTCCAACTTTACATAACACAAAGGATATGTATTAATTGTCAATAGTTTCTTTTATCACTTTTTGAGTAACTAAAGGCAAAAAAATAATAAGGTCATGTCTATCTGTTATATTCTTTCAAAACAACCCAAAAACTTTTGGGTTTCCCATTAAATATATTTTTTCTAATAATGTTTTTTCTTAATGTTAAACCATTTTCAATTGCATTAACTGCTTCTTGATTACTTGTATGTTATTTCCTGTCTAGCTCTGTATAAGAGAATTAAATGGATTTTCACTCTGTTTGTTAAGGCAACTCTCAAGTGCTTTTAGCCTGCAACAAAGTGTTAGATCACTCACTTGTGCAACCTATTGCACTAAGTTTTTTACCTAATGTAGGCACCCAAGCGCTATAAAAAGAATCAATGCCACTCTTACGGGATGCACTATTTCATAAGGTATCCCATATGTTTTATTGTATTGTATTATACTCCATAATCGTCGTCATTCCATCAGCTCCAGTGAACATTCGCTTCTTATTTTCCATTTCTTTATCTTCTCTTTCCTTGAACCCATCAATACAAATTCAAAGCAGGTAAGTGATCATGATTAGCTCCATAATGTTTCCATATGTAAAGATAGTAGAGGCATTATATCCCATGACAGGGTAGATGCATATTGGAATTTATAGCTTTATGAAAAAGTACAAAACAATCCGGTGCTCCTGAGTATGAAAAAATGCACTTAGAAAATCACTAATTAACTCCAATATATGTTGCAAGTTGTGAGAGCTGATTTCTTTCTGGTGTCCCGGTAATGTTAAGATGTCGCCGATCTTGGAGAATGCTTTACAGCGGCTGGAGAAGAGGATGCCCTGAGTAGTTGACCCGAGGTAAAAGTGGGTCATTTGCCCTCAGTGACAGAGGTCCATATAATAGGAGGTGGATATCATACTTACACAAGGATAGGGAATGTTCCTCCATGATGAAGGTTCCAATTTAACAGGCCACTGATTTACTCATATCTCTCAGCTTCAGATTGACGTTACATCTGTCTATTCTCTAGAGGATGCCCCGCTGGATCTCCACCAAGGCTATGTGAGAGGTATTTGATATTCCCCCTACTATGCAATGTACTGGGGTTAGCGTCACGTGTGTGACCTTGTAAGCTCTACTCGTAGAACTGATCCATTATATAGCAACCAGATTGAGTGCATCAGCGATTATGCGCTTGCATACTTATTACTCATAAAATTGTGATTTTGGTGAAATTGTTCACTATTGAATGAAAAATGCTAATGGCCTTTAACTCTTGTTCTCATCTGGGAATTTTCTTTATACCTATATGAAACAGATCTAAATTTATTGTCTCACCTCCTATAAATAACTACAACACACTAACTTTTTCCAAGGATACTTGTTGCTTGATCGACCTAATAATTCTTTCCATCCTTCGAAGCCCACAATATAATAACATGGTTTATGGTGTCAACGCCTGTCACCTTAAGTGGAGGTAAAGGAGATGGCCTTATATTAATGTTTTTTTCTTATGAATTTTCTTGATCTGCGGGTATATTGCCGACCCATGCAGCCTTTTTTTCCATGGTATCAGACGCGGGTATCTGTACTTCCTACATCCAACTCCAGCCTATGTTTCTATTTTGAAAACTTGGGGGAAAAATTTACATAAGTCCAATTTATCAAATTATCAACTAATCTCACGGTTACATGACTGATAAGGGTTTGCTGTTTACATACCTCATTGCACTATAATTATCACATTTTGAGGGTTTTGTTTAGCAAGTCAATCTACCCTTCCAAAAGCAGTTTTTACATGATTGCTTTATATCTCAATTATCTCTCTTCTCTAGGATGAGCCTTCTGACCACGTTGTATCAGGCACCAACGGAATCAGGGTGCTGTGCTCCCTCCTTTCTTCTGTCAGCTTGGGAGACTGAACAAATGTTCACAAGATAAATCGTCCTCTAGCACAACGGGACTTAATAGAGATCTTTCCAAACTATCATAATATGAAAGATATCATGTCATTCATTTACCATACCTTGTTTCATTTTATGCTCCATGGGACCGCATTTTTCCTTCTTCCCTCCTATTCAACTCTATACATTCGAAATAAATTCTGCCTTTAGTTTTTATATTTAAGATCTAATAATCCAAAAACCTAGTACCTCACGACCTAAGGTGCACCAAGCACAACAGGCTACTACTAAAAGGACAAATCTTAGCTTGTCCTTTAATCATCTTGGTGGATATCCAAAAGTTGCATTTCCAATGACTAAACCTTTGCATCCTCCCCACGGGTTCATCCTCTAACTAGCTATCATTAACGGTTAGCTGAAGAGCAGGAGAACATCAGTCAGTGCCATTAACTCACAATGCCATTTCTTTCAATCGTGCTGAAATAAAGAAGCTTTTCATACGGTCAAATGTCCGAGTATATTCTATATTTTTACTTATTTAAAGATAAATATTTAATTTGCCGAACACTAAATCAACATCATTGAGAGAGATCTTCTGATATAATCCGTGGAATCCATGCATATCTAGGAGATAATTTTATTCTTTAATTATGAATAAACACTTACTTTATAATTATGAACATGCTTTGCTCCGCTGGTGCGAATACATACAGCAGTAATTGCCATCCAATTCAGTATACAGGCAACCATCTCCCCTTAACCCATGTCACCCTGTCCCTACACCCCACCAACCCAGAATATGAGCAATTCTGCCATGACTGTCCTGAATATCTCTCTCAGTTCTTTTATTTTTTCCATTCTCGTTAGCTAATAAGTGTTAGTATACCATGCATAGTATATCTACATGCAATCCTTCTATTGTAAAGACCCAATTTTGCAGGCTGTTGTCCTAATAGCACCCACTAGCCCCACTTCCAGTGGGGTTGAGGAGGTTGCCTATGTTCAATTCTCGGAATGACTATTGATGGAAGGCTCCAGACTGCATTTTGCTGTTAGTTGTTCACCCTTCATTGCCATTCGCAGCCCATTGTACATTTATACCACACCCCCTCNAATAAACATGGCCGTGCATGTATCTCTGTGGTGGCGTAAGTCTTGAGGGTACATGCCCAGGAGTGGTATGGCTGGGTCGGGTGGCAAGTTCATTCCAAGTCTTCCAAGGGTTCTCCACACTGCTTTCCATAGTGGCTGTACGAGTTTACATTCCCACCAGCAGTGGATGAGTGTTCCCCTTTCCCCACAACCTCTCCAGCACTTGGTATCATTTGTTTTCTTGATCCTAGCCAGTCTTATTGGAGTAAGATGATATCTTAAAGTGGTTTTGATTTGCATTTCCTTAATGATTAGTGATGTTGAACACTTCTTAAGATGTTTCTCAGCCATCTCTAATTCCTCACTGGTGAAGTCTCTGTTCATCTCTTTGTTCCATCTATTTTGAGTGGGTCATTTGTTTTCTTTCTTCTTTGTTTTTTGAGTAGTTTATATATTCTGGAAATCAATGCTTTGTCAGATGTTTCTGCAGTGAAGATTTCCTCCCACTCTATCGGATTTCTCTTCACTTCCTTATTGTTTCTTTTGATGTACAGAAGCTTTTGAGTTTAATGAGGTCCCATTTGTCAGTTGTTGACCTTAATTCTTGTACAACTGCTGTCTGATTTAAGAAGTCTTTTCTTATGCCTATGTCTTGTAGTCTGCTGCCAACTTTTTCTTCTATCGCCTTCAGAGTTTGGGGTTGGTTTCACATTGAGGTCTTTAATCCATCTGGACTTGACTTTTGTACAGGGCAAGAGGTAGAGGTTTAATTTCATTCTTCTACAAGTGGTGATCCAGTTTTGCCAACACCACTTGCTGAAGATGCTGTCTTTTCTCCATTGTGTCTTCTTGGCCCCCTTGTCAAATATGAGATGGCTGACATTGTATGTGCTCAAGTTTGGATCTTCAGTTTTGTTCCATTGGTCAACAAGTCTGTTTTTGAGCCAGTACCAGGCTGTTTTTATGACTATAGCCCTGTAGTATAATTTGAAGTCTGGTATAGAGATCCTCCCTGTGTTGCTCTTTTCACTCAGGGTTGTTTTGGCTATTCAGGGTCTATTGTTTTTTCAAATGAAATTAAGGGCTTTTTCCCCCAAGCCTGTGAAGAAACTCTTGGGGATTTTAATTGGGATTGCTTGAAATCTATACAAGAGTTTGGGTAGAATGGACATTTTTACAATGTTAATTTTCCCAATCCACAAGCATGGCAGGTCTTTCCATCTTCTGATGTCTTCTTAAATTTCTTTCTTTAAGTGTTTAAAATATTTGTTGTAGAAATCTTTGGTGTCTTTGGTTAGGTTTGTTCCTAGGTATTTTATTGTTTTTGAGGCTATTGTGAGTGGGAAGGACTCCTTGAATTCCTTCTCTAGTTGCTTGTTGTTGGTGTAAAGAAAGGCTACTGATTTTTTTAGGTTAATTTTGTGTCCTGCCACTTTGCTGAAGCTGTTAATCGTTTCTAGGAGTTTTCTGGTGGAGTTTTTAGCATCGCTTAAATAAACAATCATATCATCAGCAAATAGGGATAGCTTGATTTCCTCTTTTCCAATTAGTAGTCCTTTAATTTCCTTTTCTTGCCTTATTGCCCTAGCAAGTGTTTCAAGTACTATATAGAAGAGGAGTGGTGACAGGAGCAGCCTTGCTGAGGTCCTACCTTTAAAGGGAATGTTTCTGTCATTTCCCCATTTAGGATGATACTGGCTGTGGGTTTCCTGTATATGGCTTTGATTACATTGAAGAATGATCCCTCCAATCCAATTCCCTCTAGGATTTTAAGCATGAAGGGATGCTGGAGTTTGTCAAAGACTTTTTCTGCATCAATTGAGATGATGGTGTGGTTTTTGTCTTTCAGTCCATTTATATGCTTGATGATATTTATTAAGTTTTGTATTTTGAACCATCCCTGCATCTCTGGCATGAATCCAACTTGGTCATGATGGATGATCTTCTTGATGTGGGTCTGTATGTGATTTGCCACTATCCTGTTTAGAATTTTGGCATCTGTGTTCATTAGGGAGATGGGTCTATAGTTCTCCTCTTTGGTTGTATCTTTGCCTGGTTTTGGTAATAGAGATGCTGGCTTCATAGAAGGAATTTGGGAGAATTCCCTCTGTTTGTATCCTTCTAAACAATTTCAGTAATAATGGTTGTAGGTCTTTTTGAAATGTTTTATAGAATTCTGCTGTGAAACCGTCTGGGCCTGGGCTTTTTTTAGTTGGGAGGCTTCTTACTACATCCTCTATTTCTTCATATGTTATGGGTCTGTTTAAGCTGCTGGTCTCTTCTTGGCCAAGCTTTGGNCATTCAGTTCCAGGCATGCTTTTATTTCTTTCTTTATCTCTTCCTTGACCCATTCATTATTCAAGTATGTGTTGTTTATGTCTCCATTGTTCTTGTAGATAGTAGGCTTATCCTGGTTTGATATTGAGGTTTATTGCTTTGTGGTCTGATATAGAATGCATGAAATTATTTCAATATTTTGCAGTTTGGGAGATTTCTTCTGTGTCCCAGTATGTGGTCTATTTGGAGATGTTCTGTGGGGTGTCTGAGTAAAAGAGTTATTCTCTGGTGTTTAGGTGGAATTTCTATAGATGTCTGTGAGGTCCATTAGTGTATCATATCGTTCAGTCAGATGTTTCTCTGTTTATTCTTTGCCCCGCTGGCATGTCCAAAGCTCAGTGGGGTTGAAGCCTACTATGAATGTACTGGGGTTAGCGTGTGACTGTGTATCCTGGAGAACTGTCTTACAAAGTTTGGTGTGGCAGCAGATTTGGTGCATATATACTCATAATTGTGAAATTCTTTGGTGAATTGTTTCCTTGATGAAAATTACTGGCCCTTCTTTGTCTCTTCTGATTTCTTTTACTTTGAATTCATTTTGTCTCTTATTAAAATAGACAACACCTACTTTATTTTGGTACTGTTTGCTTGGAATATATTTCCATCCTTTCACTTTAAGGTGGTGCCTGTCCTTGAAGGTGATATGTTTCTTGTAGACAGCGAGCGACGGGTTCTTCTTCCTAATCAATCTCCCAGGCCTATGTCTTTTTGGGGGAATTTAGTCTTTAATATTTAGGTTATGACTGATAGTTGGTGTTCTTCCTTTTGCCTTATTATCCTTTGCAGGTTTTGGTTTAGGTTTCTACTTCTGCCAGTTATGCTTTATTAATTTTCTCGTTTCTAGGTGCTTGGGTTTGGTTGCTCCTTCTTCTGTCCTTTGAATTGCTTCAAGTATTCTCTGAGGGTTGGTTTTCGGACATGTATTCTTTCATCTTGTATGTCATGGAAGATTTTTCTCTCTCCTTCAACTATAATCGACATTTTGCTGGTTTAGAGTAACCTGGGTTGGCATCTATAGTCCTTTAACACTGGGAACGCTTTTGCTCCAGTTCTTCTTTGCTTTCATAGTTTGCACTGAGACCAGTTGTAATGTCTAGGTTTTCTCCTTTTTTATTTTAAGTTTAAATATTTAATTTTTATTTATGTGTATGATTGTTTTTTTTTTATTCTAATACATTTTTTTATTGATGCTTTGTGCACTTTCATACATCATTTTCCATTCAGTTAACAGGCACATCACTCTCCCCTTCCTTCCCCCCCACCCCCCCCCAACCGAGATCAATATTCTGCCATGACTGTCCTGAATATCTATCCCTCAGTTCTTTTCTTTTTTCCATTTTTTAGCTATAAGTGATAATCCATGAGTACAAGCTCTTCATGTAAAACCAATTTGCAGCCTGTTGTGCCCAAACACCCCGCAGCCCCACTCCAGTGGGGTTGAGGGGTGTATGATCAATCAGGTTAATCAAATGAGGGTCCAGACATGCATGCGCTGTAGTTTCACCCTTCATCCCATTCGCAGCCCTTACATTTCTACCCACCCCCTCTTCCACAGATTACGGTCCTTGCTTAGAAAAGGGCACAGGTGGATGAGAAACAGAACAGTCCACTCTCTCTGGAGCTGCTGTCTTGGATCTGGTCAATATACTGGCTTTCCTTTCATGGTGGCTGACAGTCGTCCAGGAATAACCTTTCGATCCTACCAATGAAGCACAAGCAATTAGATATAATTGGTAACTTAAGCAAGCATCCTAATAGTTATTGAGTTTACTTGTTATAGACACATATGTTTAGATGATATGTTGATCCACGAACTACATTTTTTCCTGTTAAATATGTACGGGATCTTACTGTGGCTTATGATGTCTCCAACCTGATAGGACTGTAAGCTTGTGCATCAAACCATGCGTCATTTCCTCTCCGGAGAGAGCCAATGAGCCCAATTAGATTTGGGATTTACAGGCATTATGGTTGCCTCCCTGCACATTATTTCACGGCAGGTGAGGTGTGCTGGTGCTGACGGTGAGTCTTGCTGGACTCAAGGAGACCCGCTATTTGCTTTGTTGGTTTACTGGCCTTTGGTAACACTCTCTGGTATTCCATGAGCATTGTACACTTGCCTGTGTGCTCCCCTAATGCATCTTTCCCATGTTAACAGTCTATACCCACAAGACACATCTTACGTAAGATACATGCACAGCTATGTTTAGTGCCACTCTGTTCACACTAGCAACAAGCTGGAACCAGCCCAGGTGCCCCCTCAAACTGACCTGTGGATAGAGGAAAATGTGGTACATCCTTATCAATTGGATTCGCTCCGGTAAAGAGGGACAACATCATGAACTTTGCAGGTAAAATGCATGGAGCTGAAGACATTATGTTAAGTGAAGTAACACAGTCCCAGAAAAACATAACGACAAATGGTGTCCCTCAGATATGGATGCTAGTACCCATAACCCAGATATAAATTTTCTCATGGAGAGGGATTGCATAGTAAAAGAAACAACAACAGAAAAGGACCTGCACCGAGAAAATGGCACCGAAATGGTTTGAATTGGGAAGGGGGGGAGGGTTGGGTGAGGGACATGGGTGTAATTCAATTAATGCATAGTTAATTGATGTGATTCTCAACAAGTGCCCAGTTTTCCTAGACACTGTCTACAGAGATACATGGTTTTTAGGACTTAGTAAAAGTAACATATGTATCGTTAATAACAACATTGGTTTACAGACTCTGTAAAAATGGTAATGCATCCCGAGTTAAATGGAGATAAAATCACTGTTGGTGTACAACTATTTATAATGAGTCCTAATGAAACTATACCTTCTAGGTGCCACAAAGGTTTTTATATGAGAACTTTCTTGCCTCCCCCCCAGAACAAGGAGAAATATGACGATGATGAGGTTGCTCTCCACTGTAAATTGAGGACAACTATTATAGAGGTAACTCTCTTGATAAAACTGGTAAAACTGCCTTCTTTAATTGACTAATAGACATAGAACTGTGAAAAGGATTACTCTCTGTTCAGAGCCAAATATAAAACACTAACGTCCTTACCTATGCGCTTAAGCAAAATATATCAATAAAGGCTCTGACATCAGTAATGGATTATTCACCAGGAGATGTTGGCCAGGAGATCTAAGGCCCCCACAAAAGGTAAAGGCTCCTTGCCTCTAACTGGGATTCCTGCAAGAAGAGAGGGGATAAGGCCCTGCTTCTGAAGACCTGACGTTAACATGAACAGGTTTCCCTTTATAGGTCACTTGTTTTTCTCTTGTGGCTTTAAGGATTTTGTCTTTGTTTTGGTGTCTAGCATTTTAACCTATGATGTCTCATGGAAGTTTCTTTTCTGATCATTGTCTGTTTGGAGTTATCTGTGCTTCTTGTATTGGTATTGGTTTTTTTTTTTTTTTTTTTTTTTTTCATTTATTTCATTCATTTTTACTCTTTATTCTTTTAAGTCCGAATACCATTGTCTTGGGATTATTTTCCTTCCTCTATTCCTATGATGAGAGTTTTGATCTTTTCATAGTGTCCCACAGTTCCTGGTTGTTCCTCTTTTGTGTATTTTTTTTTTTTCTTATTTTTTTTTTGTTTGTATTTCCTTGGTTTTTTTTTTTTTTTTCTGCTTCCTCCATTCTGCTTCTGAGGCTTTTCCATTCCTTTTCCCTTGATTGGATGAGTGTGTTGATTTCTTTTTTCAGTTCCTCTTCTGATTTTCTTTAGTATTTCTACTTCCTTTTGGAGCTCCTCTCTCCTGTAGCTCTTTGCTTTGCTAGTTGGTTTCCCTTATCTTTCAGCATGGTATCTTTTCAGTGTTCCACTTCCTTCCAGAGTTTTCACTCTCTTTCTCTCTAGGTCCTTCTTGAGTTCTTCATTCTCTTTTTTTTCCTCTTTTTTTTTTTTTTTTAAGTTTATTTTTTAAGACACAGTTGTTTTCAGATAACATTGTTTACTCAGTTTGCCATACGTATTAGGTAATTGGTGCATTTTTTTGAAGTGAGCCAAATATTAAGCATAAGCAATGAAGTAAGTAACATTCATGTTAAACCAATTTGCAGTATTTATGTCCAAATTTGAACAACCCAAGTTCCCATAGTCCAGTTGGATGAAATTTGTATGCACAAGGTATTGTTGATTCAATTAGGGTCAGTCTATATTGCTGTAGTCTCAGATTCACCCCAATCTCTCCATAGCCCTTACATTCACCACACCCTCTTCTTCCACAATTTGTTTCCTAGGCTTTTGGGAAAAGGGCACAAGTGGGTAGAAGAAAACAGTCTGCTTTCTTTGGAGTTGTCATTTTGGACTCTAGTCTGTTCAGGTTGTTCCCCTTCAGGGTTTGACGCTTTTCCAGTTGATACCTTTTTAGTCATACTAACAAAGCACCAGCAATTGGATGTATAGGCATTTAAGCAGTAGTAATTATTGTGTCAAGCTAAGCTGTGAGCTTAGACACAGATGCTTGGATGGATGCTAATCCACAAACTATGGTTTCTCTATAAAGGGTGACAATTCTTATTGTGGCTTATAACATCTCCTAACCACTAGAGGACATAAGCTTTTTGGCCTCCGCTGTGAGTTATTCCTCCAAGGAGAGAGCTAATACCAATTAGATTTGGGATATATATAGACACTGGACTGCCACTGTTGCACAGTATCTCCAGGCAGTTGAGGTGTAGCTGATACTGATGGAGGAGTCTTGCTGTCTCAGGCGCCAATATTTGCTTTATTGCTTTTAGTGGCCTTTGGTTCATGCCTCTGCATTTCAAGCCAGTTTTACATTAGCAAGTGAGTGTCTGAGATCATTTTTCCATGCTTACCCCCAGGTCTGTCAGGGACTTACTCGCTTTCTCCTTGCATTATCCCACTTATAGGCAAAACGGTCTTATAATTTTGGGGGCTTGAATTCCCTAGCCAACATCTCCTAGCAGAATAATTCATTGCTGATATCAGAGCTTTCCTGTATTAAATATATTTGCTTAATTACACAGTTATAAACACTTTACTTTGAATTTGGCTCTAGATAGAGAATTTATCCTTTACAGTTCCTATTGCTTATCAGTAATTAAAAAAGGGTAGTTTAGTACCTGCTTTATAAGAAACATTCTCTTTTCTTAATATCTGATTTGTTCTTTATAATCTTGTATTCTTAAGTATGTTCACATTGTGTTTCTGATATCTGTGTCCGGAGCATGCCCAGGGGGATCCCAACTGTAGGGAACTTCCATAGGTTTGTAGGCTGGGTGCAGGATTATCCTGCACCTTTTCCCGTGTTGTCCTCTTCTTCGCATTCTGACATATGGTCTTCTCCTTGCCTGTATTCCAATGTGAGTCCCCAAATGCCTCTTCACTGTGTTGAAGGCTGGTTTGCTTGCCTCCTTCAAAAGCCGCATTGACTTGTTTGATATGATTTGTTTTTTTTTTTTTTTTTTTCCTTGTACTTTTTTTTCCTTTACTCCTCGCTTATGGAGTGTTGACTTCTCTAAGCTTTAGGCTTTCTATTGGAAGTCCAACTCACTCGTCCCTTTCTGTTCTGAAGGTTCTCCAAAGAGTCCACTTGGACACTCCTTCCTTCATTAATCCCAGTTGCGGGGGGGGGGCTCTTTAGTCTCGGTACCTGTGCTTCAGGTGGTCTTGGGAGATCTCCGATCTCAAGACTCACACAAACCCACCTTTTAAACCAGCTGGGAGGATAACTCTGCCCCCACAGCCACAAAAGCCAATCAAGCCAAAGACAATTAAGTTAAATCAAACAACAATCCGCCTTGCTGAAGCACCCAGCTCCTACCTGTGCTTCAGGTAATCTCGGGAGATCTCCCATCATTTTTCTTTGTCTTTTATCACAAATGCTAGAAAGTATTTACCTTCCCAGACTCCCTTCCAGCTAGAGGAGGTCAGATAACTTGGCCAGGTCTATGAAAGATAGGCACAAGTCTCTGTGTGGGCTGCCCCCTCTTGAATAAAGCCTGGGTAAGGAAATAAGAGTTTCCGTTCTTTCCTGCCTTCTTACCTGGGTGCACAGTAGCCCTTGAACAAAGGTTAAACACCACAATTGCAGAAGAAGACAGAGCTTGATTGTCCCACCTACCACAAGTAGTACACCAGCTTTGGCTACTACCTCAACTCAACCAGCTATTACACCATCTTTGGCTACTACCTCAACTCAACTAGCTATTACACGAGCTTTGGCCACTACCTCAACTCAACCAGCTATTACACCAGCTTTGGCTACTACCTCAACTCAACCACCTTTTTACCTTAACTCAACCACCTTTTTACAGAAGAAAAAGATATCTTTCACCTGCATAATCCACTGAAGTAGTTTGTTGTAAATTAAGAATTGATGAAGTTTAAAATATACACTTGGATTTTATTAATAAGAATACTGAAATATAAGTATCTAGAAAAACAAAGCTATAATATGCTTAAATGACTTTCAGATATGACATTTTTATTGAGAAATATTTAAAAAGTAGGCTTTGCTTTGTGCTTTTTGAGACAGGGTCTTGTTATTTACTCAAGTGTGGTCTAGAGCTATCTACATAGTTCAGATGACAGTATTCATGATCTTCCTGTCTCAGTTTCCCAAGTGCATAAAGATTATAGCATGTGCCACCATGTTTGGCTTTTACAGATATTGCAAGGTAATTTATTTAGTCCATCTGTTTTCAAATATCACTGCTATGGAAAGGATGATGGAAGTTCTTATAGCTCATATTAGAGTTTTTTTTTTTCAAGAATATTTCATATCTTTTCCCTTAAATAACAGAAGCTGCTCATCAGGCACCTCATATGGTATGTTAAAGTATGATAGTGTTGCTTTCTACTCATCTGAGGCATTGAAGTCAGACTGAGAGCAGTTTAGATTCCATTGGCAGCACGCAAACAGTTGTAAAGAAAGTGTATGAATGAAAGAGTAGTTTTGAAGAAAGATGACTTAGTAAATTTGGGGGAGCATGCACAACAGCAGAGAGTGGTCCCCATTAGGCACCTGGAGGTAGGCAGGCCCAGCTTGAGACACAGGCCTGGGGAAAGCAATGGTCCCCAGCAGGCACCAGAGGCATGTGGGCCAGGCTTGAGCATGCATTAAAAAAAAACCAGAAAGAGCACAAATAAATGACCAACGACTTAACACTGCAATTACAAATACTTGAGAGACAACAAGTAAATCCTAAACCCAACAGACAAGAAGATATAACAAAAATCAGAGCAGAGATCAATGAAATAGAAACAAAGAAAACAATACAAAGAATCAATGAATCCAAGAGCTGGTTCTTTGAAAGGATAAACAAGATAGATAGACCTCTAGTGCAGTTGACCAAAAGAAAGAAAGAATGACTCTAAATCAATAAAATGAGAGATGAAAAGGGAAACATCACAACAGATAATGAAAAGATGGGACTAGGTTAAAAACCTATACTCTACTAAATCTGAAAACCTAAGAGAAGTGGATTAATATCTGAAATCATGGAAAACACCAAAGCTTACCCAAGAAGAGATTGACAGCTTAAATAAACCCATAATATATGAGGAAATTGAAACTGTAATGAAAAACGTCCCAACGAAAAAAAGCCCAGGCCCAGATAGACTGACAGCAGAATTCTATAAGGCATTTCTATAATGACCTACAGCCATTATTACTCAAATTATTCAAAAGGATAGAAACAGAGAGAAATCTTCCAAACTCCACCTATGAAGCCAACATCATTCTAACACCAAAACAAGGCAAAGACACAACAACAACAACAAAAAACTATAGACCCAGTTCATTAATGAACACAGATGCAAAAATTCTCAACAAAATACTTGCAAACCACATACAGGCACACATCAAAAAGGTCATCCATCATGACCAAATCAGATTCATACTAGAGATGCAGGAATGGTTCAACATATGTAAACCAATAAATGTCATAAAGCACATAAACAAACTGAAAGACAAAAACCACATGCTCATCTCAATTGTTGCAGAAAAGGCCTTCGACAAAATTCAACATGCCTTCATGTTTAAAGTCCTATCAACATTATTAAACCTATATACAACAAACCCACAGCCAACATTATTCTAAATGGGGAAAAATTAGAAGACTTCCCTTTAAAGTCAGGAACCCGGCAAGGCTGACCCCTATCCCCACTCCTTTTCAATATAGTGCTTGAAATGCTCACTAGAGCAATAAGAGCAAAAAGGAAATTAAAAGGGTACTAATTGGACAAGAGCAGGTCAAACTATCCCTTTTTGCAGATGTCATGATAGTTTACCTGAGAGATGCCAAAAACTCCACCAGAAAACTAGAAATGATTAACAGTTTTAGTAAAGTGGTGGGATACAAAGTTAACCTAGAAAAATTGGTAGCCTTTGTTTATACCAATAACAAGCAATTGGGGAAGGAATACAAGGAGACTTTTCCATTCAAAAAATATTTATGAACAAACCTGACCAAAAACTAAAAATCTCTACAAGGAAAAATTTAAGTCCATGAAGGAGATTTAAGAAGACACCAGAAGATGGAAGAACCTCCCATGCTCATGGATTGGAAGAATTAATATAGTAAAAATGACCATCCTGCCCAAAGTAATATACAGATTCAATGCAACTCCAATTAAAATCCTCAAGAGCTTCTTGACAGACCTAGAAAAAAAATCCTAATGTTCATATGGAAAAACAAAAGACTATGGATAGCCAAAGCAACCCTGAGCAAAAATAGCAATGCAAGGGGATTACTAATACCAAACTTCAAACTATATTACAGGGATATAGTCATAAAACAGCCTGGTATTAGCACAAAAACAGGCCCATATATCAATGGAACAGAACTGAAGATCCAGACTTGAGCCCATGCAATTTCAACCACCTCATATTTGACAAAGGGGCCAAGAAGATTCAATGGATGAAAGACAGCATCTTCAGCAAATGGTGTTAGCAAAACTGTATCACCACTTGTAGAAGAATAGAATTAAACCCCTACCCCTCGCCCTGTACAAAAATCAATTCCAAATGGATCAAAGACCTCAATGTGAAACACAAAACTCTGAAAATGATAGAAGAAAATGTTGGCAATAACCTACAAGACAAATTATTCAAATTATTCAAAGGTGTTGTAAAAGACTTTCTAAATCAGACAGCAGCTGCGCAGGAACTAAGGTCAACAATTGGCAAGTGGGACCTTAATAAACTCAAAAGTTTCTGTACAGCAAAAGAAACAATCAAAGAAATGAAGAGAAAACCCACAGAGTGGGAGGAAACCTTTACCAGTGATACATCTGACAGAGCATTGACATCCAGAGTATATAAATTACTCAAAAAACAAAGGAACAAGAAAACAAATGACCCACTCAAAAGATGGAGGAAAGACTTGAACAAATGAAGAAATAAAGATGGCTAAGAAACTTCTTAAAAAGTGTTCAATGTCACTAATAATTAAGGAAGTACAAATTAAAACCATTAAATATTTCATCTTCCGGTAAGACTGGCTATGATCAAGAAAACAAAGGATACTAAATGCTGGAGAGGTTGTAGGGAAAGGGGAACACTCATCCACTGCTGGAGGGAATGCAAACTCATACAACCACTATGGAAAGCAGTGTGGATAACTCTTAAAAGACTCAAAATGAGCCTACCACCTGACTCAGTCATACCACTCCTGGGTTTATACCCACAAGACTCATCCTATTGCAGAGATACATGCACATCTACCCTTATTGCAGCTCTCTTCACAATAGTGAGGACCTGGAAGCAACCCAAGTGTCCCTCAACTGACGAGTAGATAAAGAAAATTTGGTACATCTACACAATGGAGTTCTATGCAGCGGTAAAGAAAGATTACATCATGAACTTTGCAGGTAAATGGATGGAACTAGAAGTCATTATGCTAAGTGAAGTAACACAGTCCCAGAAAAACAAACAATGTATGGTGTCCCTCATTTGTGGATCCTAGCACCAAATCTCTTTTTGTAAGGCAACCTGAATAATTCTCTTTTTTCTTTCTTTTTTAGTAAATTTAATGCCTTGATGTTACTCATCAACTTGCTAGGTAACGTAGGAATGTAAAGTAATATTGTTTCTTTACCTGCATACAACTCTACTGTCAAAATATGAAACTTTAAACATGTTTTGGAATTAAGCTATAGTTTATTTTCAGATGTCTTAATTTTAGTAGGTGTGTGGCATGTACATATGAATATTTTGGAGCCATACAAATGGGAAGGAACAGCAACAACAACAACAACAACAACAACAAGGGACTGGGTCAGAGAACTGGCTGAAACAGTAAACTTCTGCCCAGCCCAGTAAACTTCTGCATCAAAAAAATTTAAAAAGATTGAGAAAAAGATGACAGACATGTACGGCAGAATGCACGAGCTCTGGCAGAGCTGGGGGCGAGGAAGGGGGGAATGGGTCTAGATTTGATTAAGAAATGTCTGAAATGCACAAAATTGCAATGAAAAAAGAAAATTTGGGAAATCATGTCACCAGATAACTTACTGCCAGGTATGGTCTCAATTCAATTCTTTCAAGTCCACAGACCAGAGGTATTCTAGAATCTACTCAGAACTAGAGTAACAGCACAAAACCAATGGGACTTTCCCCAGGGCAGAGTCAATAAATTCATATTTGTATTTCCAGCATTCAAAGTGATAAATGTCAAGTAGGTTTTGGGGGGGTTTAGGAAGGAAAAGCCCAATTTGAGCCTCAGGTAATCTTTGAGCTATTTTTGAAGCTGTTTTCTATCTTTTTTTCGTGGTTGTCCTGAAATATGTTGGCAACATGTAATTAACTGGTAGAGCTGTGTTGCATCCAAGAAGTACATTTCAACAGCATGAAAAATTGAAAAGATAACTTCATATTTATGTCCTTGAGAAAACCATTAGTACACACTGAATTTACTACATTACTAGTTCAATCTTATAGCTACTTTCCTCACACAGCAGTTAAACATCTGCAACCTAACCTGCCACAAGTCCCCTCTTCTCACCCAGCTTATTTTCTATCTATGCTCAGTATTTCTTCCAGCAAGAATTTCTATTTTAAGATGCTGAAGAAGAAGAAATGGAATTGGTAATTTAATGACAGGATCCCTTTTGCACAATCAGTGAACAGGAAGTCTGTGAATAATCTCATGTTAATAATATTGCATCATAACAGCTGAATTATTTCGTGCCTCCATGTAGCCTTTTTTACAGATATAAAATTTGAATTTGAATTGGTATAGAATGTTTTAAAGGCCAAAATGTATTTTATAGATCTAAAATTATTTCCCAAAGGAGAAAATGTCAAATTGGACTACAGAACTTTGTTCATCTCATTAAGTAAAATTAAAACAATATCTATGCAATAGATTTGCCACAGGCTTTAAAGAAAAATGAATAAACAATATCCCCAGAAGTCTTCCACCAAGACAGCACTTCATAAGAGCAAACAAAAGAGAAGAACTGGAGGAAGAGTGTTATGGTTCAGATATAAAATATCCCCCATAGACCCATGTGTTTGAAAATTTGATCCTGAGTTTATGGTGGATTGTTGGAAGGTGGGGGTTGTAGAATCTTTAGGAGATTAGGAGATGGGGCCTAGCTGGAGGAAGGGGGTTGCTGGGGTAGAAAAGTCCCTCACAGGGTCATGTGTTTGAAGATTTGATTCCAAGTTCATTGTGGGCTATTTCTGTGTGCGTGTGTGTATGTGTGTGTGTGTGTGTGTGTGTGTGTGTGTGTGTGTGTGTAATGTTAGCACCTTTAGGAGATGGGGTTAGCATGGGGGTAGAGAGAAGGGTGAGCTTTGAAGTTTATAAATGGCCCCACTTCCTGTGTCCTCACTGCTTCTTGTTCCATGGAGATGTGAGCAAGCAGCTGCCACAAACAAGCCCCTGCCAGCCATCATGGAGCTGCCATGTTGCCCTAGCATGATGGATCACATCCCCTCCAAACATAAGCCAAGATAAATCTTTGCTCCTTTAAGTTGCTTCTTGTGGGGGTTTTTGGCAGTGACTAATACATACAGCCAGAATGTGTCATATTTGATTGACTGAGACTCTGAATCAAAGCTGTAATGAACTTTCCCATCCTCAGTCTATGCTACATGCCTTAGATAAGAGTTTAGTAAACTGGGGAGAGGGAAGGCTAGAGAAATGGCTCAGCAGTTAAGAGCACTGGCTGTTCTTGCAGAAGAGCCAGGTCTGATTCCCAGCATGCACATGGCAGCTAACAACCATCCTCAACTCCAGTTTCAGGGGAATTCAATGCCCTCTTCTGGGCTCCCCTGCACCGCATGCCATGGCTGCATTTACATACAAGCAGCCAATACACTCATACACATAAAATAAAAATAGATAACATTTTTTAAAGAATTTAGTAAATTGGGGCCAGATAGTTCAGTGGTTAAGAGTACTGGTTGCTCTTGCACAGGATCTGAGTTCCATTCCAAGCACCCACATGACAGCTAAAAACTATGACTCCAGTTCCAGAGGGATCCAAAGCCCTCTTCTGGCCTCTGCAGGCATTGCACACACATGTTCATAAAACACATACATAAAATAAAAATAAAAACAGTTTTACTTCTCATCCACCTGTGCCCCTTTTCTAAGCCTAGGGAACAATCTGCGGAAGAGGGGGCGTGGTAGAATGTAAAGGCTGCGATTGGGGTGAACGGTGAAACTACAGCGATGTAGTCTGGACACTCATTTGATCAACTTGATTGAACAAACAACCTGTCAACCTCCACTGAATGGTGCGACTGTGGGGGTTTGGGCACAACAGTCTATAGATTGGTTTTGCACGAAGGATGCTTATACTCATGGATTATCACTTATAGCTAAAAAATGAAAAAAAAAAAAACCTGAAAGATGCAGGACAGTTATGGCAGAATACATGATCTGGGATGGGGTGGGGGTGGGGGGGAAGGGAAAGGGAAATATGCCTGATCTGAATTGGAAAATGATGTATAAAATGCACAAACCATCAATAAAAATTAAATTAAAAAAAAATAAAATAAAAACTTTAAAAAAGAAATAATTTAGTAAATTGAGGCTACCAATTAAATGACCTCCAAGAACGACAATGCAGACAGAGCCTGATTAGAATGTAAAACCGAGCCCTGCTCCCCTCTGAGTGGGTGTCTAATCGCTGTCTTCCTGTTCCAAACCACGTGGATGCATGGGAGGGGGGAGGGGCCTCAGAAAGTAGGCTGACGCCGCTGCTGGGGTAGTGGTTGAAGCCGCTGCTCCCTGGCACATGGCGCACATGGCGGCCCAGGCCCAGGAGCACTCCTTCGGCTACACTGCACGGGCTGCAGCTTCTTGCGCCAGCGGCTGGTCCTGTCCACAGGATTCGGGCCAGGGAGGACAACCTGGGCTTCCGAGATTTCGAAGCTAGCTTCATAAGGCTACTGGACAAAATAACTAATGGTTCTTGAATTGAAATAAACCAAACAGGAGCAACCTTACATTATTAGCCTGGCCTGCTGTATGGTGGGTCTGTAGAACACGACTGTAATGTCCTCCGCAGCATTGGGTATTACCGGGAGGCTCTCCTTTGCCTGGCTCAGTTTATGAAGCACCGGTTAAACATAGTTCTCCGAGGAGTGACCAATGACCAAGTTAACTCATCAGTTGATGTTCTTAAGGCAACAGCACTCCCTCTATTGAAACAGTTGGGATTGATGGAGAATCATTTGAGCTAAAGATTTTGCAAAGGGGAATGCCTGCTGGAGGGGGAGGCGAAGAACTTTTCTCCTGTCCTGTAAGGAAGGTCCTGAAGCCTGTCCAGCTCACAAACCCGGGAAAAATCAAATGGATCAGGGGAACAGCGTGCTCAGTACATGTGTCACCTCAAGTGACAAACCGGATTGTGGATTCTGCAAGGAGCATCCTCAACAAGTTCATTCCTGACATCTATATTTACACAGACCACATGAAGGGTGTCAACTCTGGAAAGTCCCCGGGCTTTGGGCTGTCACTAGTTGCGGAGACCACCAACGGCACCTTTCTGAGCGCTGAGCTGGCCTCTAGTCCCCAGGGCCAGAGAGCAGCAGTGCTTCCTGAGGATCTCGGCAAGAACTGTGCCAGACTGCTGCTCGAAGAAATTTATAGGGGTGGATGTGTGGACTCAACCAAAGTCTGGCTCTGCTGCTCATGACCCTTGGACAGCAGGATGTTTCCAAAGCCTTGCTGGGACCACTCCCCCCCCCCTCCCCCGCCACACGATAGAATTTTGGCGGCCTTTGAGGAGCTTTTTCCAGATTATGTTTAAAATCGAAACCGAGCCATGTGGTGAAGAACTCAAGGGTGGAGACAAAGGACCTGCGTTGGCATCGGCTTCTCCAACCTCAGCAAGACCCTCAAGTAATGCTGTCAGTGATGAAGTGGCACCTGCCAAGGACCAAAAGGACCAAGTCCCAGACATGTTCACCCTGGACAGATCATCCCTTAATATTAAGAACTTTACTAATTTCCCACTAAAAATATCAATATGCAGAGAAACGATGTCTCCACCACCTGGTTCCAGCTGTTTCTCCACCAGTAATGAGTTTCTGAGGTCCAGGTGCGAGTTTCCTGGCTCACTTGGAGGAAGAGCCTTCAGGACTTGGTCACACTGCTAAAATAATGTTTCAGCAGCACTTAGATATCCTCAGACTGGTTTCATCTAGAGATGACTTGACAGCGTATATGAAAGCCTTTTATGCGTCATGCACTGTGATGATGTCAGAGGCTGGGATCTTAGACTGTTCTTTATCTTATGAATGTGTTATTGTCATGGATACATACTTCTGTTCATCTGGTTAATGGTATTTGAGCAACAGGTGTTTGGGGTGAGGAGGATGGTTATGAGGTGTTTAGATACTTTCTGTGTTCTAGGTGTATCATAAACTTTCTTTAAAAATAAAAATAAAAAAAGAATGTAAAACTGGCGGCAGCTGTGGTCCCCTCCCGAGACCTGGAGCTATGGTCCCCCAACTGTGAGCCACAGTTCTACAGTATCCTGGCGGTGGGCAGACAGTGGAGTAAATTGGATGGAGGACTTCCTGACGTTGGGCAACACTTTCAGCCTTCCCTGAGTGGCTGCATTCCCTACAACACCCCCCACCCCCAAGATCCCAGGTTATGGCTTTCAGCTATGGTGGACTTATGCTGGGGACAAGGGAGGTTTCTATCATTTGCACTTCCTACTCTTGGGAGGACTGATTCTCAAGAATGAACTTTCTATGTCTCTTAATGGCCAGCTATGGTCTTGACTCCACATGTGGTCATGGGTACCCTAGCCTAGACACTGGACCTTTCTCATCCCAGACACCAAGAGATTTTCCATCATTTTTTATTGCTTTTCTATAGCTTCAGTGTACCTTAATCTGTGCCTTACAGGAAATATAAGACATTTAATTGGAACTTCTAGAGATAAAAATCACAGTCTGGGAAGTTAAAAATAAAAAATAATGTAAGACTGTTGATTCTGGACCAAGGTATGGATTGATAAACTGTATGAAGTCTTTTGCCCATGCATTGTTTCTGAGTTTGCTGGCATCTAACCCCCTGAATTCTAAAGCTTTTTAGTATACAAAAGTTTAGTGGTGCCGGGCATGGTGGTGCACACCTTTAATTCTAGCACTCTGGAGGCAGAGGCAGGCGGATCTTTGTTAGTTCAAGACCAGCCCAGTCTACAGAGTGAGTTCCAGGACAGCAGGGGCTACAGGGAGACCCTGTCTCTAAAAGACCAAAAAAAAAAAAAAAAAGTTGAGTGGTTTATTATCTTCCTGATTGGCCATGATGAAAAAGGCATCAATATCCCAAAGCTAAGAGATTAGGATGCACAGTGACATTTCGTTAAATCAATACAGTCTTCAGATAGGAGGAAAGAAAGGGCTGCATCATTTCTTTCATTTGAAAAATGACAGTTTGTAATGATTATGAAGAAAAAGAAATCCCCATGACTAGATGTTTTAATACAGAATTATTAATTTGAAGGGCAATGCAGTGTCTGTGAAAGGCAGTGAAGGGTGTAATTCTACTCAGTAAAGACAGGATATATAGGCATGGAAGATGCCTGGGCAATACTGTTTATAAGACAAAGCCTAAGGCCTGGAAAATCAATTTTAGATGGGAGTATGATTAGGCCGAGAAGGTCCCAGAGCGGCTGGAAGAAGGGGTATCATTTACATTTGGGTCTGGGTTCTTTCTCGGATACACGTTTCACCTGCGCTTCCTACATGGTGCCCAGGTGATTGCAGAGGAGGGGTTCAGTCCTCATGTGGCCAGAACTGGAAGTGAAGTGATGGGTGGCCAGATCCAACACAGCTGCCAACCCAAGCAGAGGGATCACAGCTGCCACACTTGTTCATCTTTCTCTCCTTCGGGGCAGCTCCTTTGAGGGAACAATACAGCCTTGGAACTGAAGACAGATTCTCTTCAAAAATCACATGGCAAAATGTTGGAGGAAAAGAAAGTTGTGAGAAATTAAAAATTCATAACAGAAGACAATTGGATTCGCAGTAGTCTTTATAATCTCATTTTTTGAGAGTTCACCCTCCTTTAGAGCAATCACTGCTGCGCTGCCAACATAAATGCGATGTGGTTTCTTCTAAATCATTACTGTGATTTCCATCAAAAGACAGTAATTAATACTCTTCACCAAATCAGCCTCACATTCACTATAAACTACGGTTGTCCTTTACAAAGCTGAGAATAAAGCACTTTTAATTCTTGGCATTGTCTCATCAGTTGTTGTCACTGGAGTTGCTTCGAGACCTTTTGCCATTAGTCTTCTTTTAATGGGAACAGAGTGAAGACTTTAAAACATCAACAAGCAGCCTCAGCTCACCTTCAGATTGGAATCATCAGATCATACATTAAAGACAAGGAAAGGGGAAAAGTTAAGAATACCACATCCATTTCTTGGCAACATTAGGGTTCAGGTGAATACCAATTTACCAAAAAACTAAGACCATTAACACTGGACCTTAGAGACACTTTTGTGAATAGTTTCTGAATATCTACAGAAGTGTTAGTATCAGGGACACATGAATGCTAAACCAAGAAAAGCAGGAGATCTTGTTTAGAAAGTCGTACAATTACCCAGAATGTGGCCATGTATTGTGGGTAAAACCCTACCCAGTTTTGTAGTCATTAGGTTTTCAGGATATGGTGCAGGAATCAGATTCCCCAATTTGAAACAATAGAGCTAAGTTCAGAGACACCAAGGTGGCTACAACTCACAGGACAGAGTCAGGGAGCCCTGCATCTGCAGAGATGCCCCTGGAAAACAGAGCAGACCCTACTGGTAACCTGGTATATAGCCGACTCACATCTTCTTACAGCAAGCAGCAGTGTGGGGTAGGTGACGGTTCAAAATTTTACTTTGTTTTGTTTTCAAGGAAAAGCACTATAGGGATGGACTTGTAAAGCCCAATTCAGTAGCCACTAGATACACCTTTAAATAGTTATAACTAAGAGTAAATAAAGTTTAGTAATGACCACCCTCAGTTTTATTAGCTACATTTTAAGAGCTTAGTAGACATATGGCCCAGTAAATATCATAGCAGGCAGTAAATACAGAATATTTTCATCACTGTAACAAGTTTAATGAAAAACTGATAGAAAAAATAGTTTGAATATAGTTAATAAATAAATTATGATTGTTAAACCAAGTTTTTTTTTTCAAATTTCCTACCAAGAATTTTTTTGTATGTGTATGTGCTCATTTGCTCTCAAATTTTATTTACATGTTTTGGGTGTGTAATCATCACACACTTGCAACCTTAGATTTTAAGAATATCTTATGGCACTTTTAAGCTTTCTGTTGTAAGGGAAATGTGCATAGAGAAAACATCTACTTAACTTTCTGAGGGAGTTGTCCAATCAATAGGCTGTTAAAAGAAAGTGCTCCACATTTTTCTAGATAGCTAGATTCAGCAATAATAAATTCCCTTGAATTTCTTCTCACATGTATGCTTGATTGGACAGCTTTTCAAGCCCCTTGTCTAGATTTTGTCATCCTGACAGCTCATGATATTGACATTTTGCCACTGAATATGTAGATGTGTAGATACTTTGAATAGATGGATATAGTAACCGTAAGTCAAATGAGTCAATTTTGCTTACTTCTCACAAATAAAATGGGAGAAGAGTCTTCTCCATCATTATTAAAATCAGGCATTTTTCCAAGGTTATACAGAGTGGCCTCTCTTCCTGTCTAAGCAGTTTCAATCACTAAAGCAATTTGTCACCATGCTGATCTCTCCAGGAGACTGAAACTATATAGAAAGAAAAATCTCCTTCCTGGGGACTCTGGGCTTTAAGGCAGATGTGGGTAGAGTTGTTAAAGTTTAATTATAGAAAGTAAGCTCATGCCTCATTCCATTTCCTCTCTGAGGCTTACATGTCATCTAACAGACAGCTTCATGGGGGTAGCTAAAGAGCTCCTCCAGAGGAACATACAAGGGATTCCTGGTAGAGTCCACATTGCAGCAGAACTCCCTAGCGATTGATGCCCCAGTCTCCTCCCACCTCAGTGACAGCAGACTCAGATCACTAGGATGGATGACTCTGCAAGATGATTATTGACTTTACAGGAAACTTTGAAAAAGGCTCAGAGGGAATCAGACCTGTGGCATGTGCAGAAGAGGCAATGGACAGATGTGTCACAATGTGAAGAACTCTGGTACCGTCTGCAGGCAATGGTTGGAGGGGCACTGGAAAGATGAGCAAGAACCATTCTCTTCTATTTCTTTTACTTCATTTCTCAATTAACATGAGAAGAATCTTTCTGTACTCTCAGATTTTTGTGCAGGAATCAATTTCTCTTTTAAAAAGAAGGCTATTAAACATGTCTTGTAAAAGCAACAGTACTTTCTCTGAAAATACACTTGGAAAGAGGCCAATAATTAGTTTTTAGAGGTATTGTTTTCCATGAGTAATAAATATCAAATAGTTTTCACTTCAGGTGTTATGCTTTCACAAATCTTTATGGGTTATTTAATATATCTTCACCTAAAATAAGTCCTGCATATTCTTGAGAAGAGTTACACAAAGTTTTGTAGTAGATTAGAGGCCATCAATATGTACCAAACCAGACACAAAATCTTTGAACTTGATTGAAATAACACAGTTACACAAACATAAAGTCCAAAATTTCAATGAAGCCAAAAATAAAACCAAAACAAAACCCATAACTCTTAATGTAAAATTGTTTGTGTAATGTTAATAGCTATAATTAAAAATTTTCAAAAATAAACCTGTAGGTCTTTTCCACATGTCAACATACAACAGAGCCAAGTTCAGCTGAGCAATGCACGCTGCTTTAGCCTTCTTGAAGGATGGATGTAGTTTGATTTTCCTAGTTTTGAAGACTGACTCCTAAAAATAAAATGGGGATGCTATAATGAAGATCTGAGGGATTTCTGGTAAATAATATTCCAGCAGATTGATGTCACTGGGGGTTACTGAAACACTGACAAACACTGCTGAAAAACAGACCTGGAGTTAGAAGATTCAAGCCCAGACAGGAACTCATTTCTACTGGCTACACTTGCATATTCATATACAGAGACATTGCTGGCCCTAAAAAGACCCTATGTTGAGGAAATAAGTCAAATGGGATGTGGCATGTCAATGCCATTTCTGTAAAAATGGGTATCTTGCATGGCAATCACAGAATCTAAATATATACATTTCTTCTTACTGATTTTTTATTCCTTAAAATAAAGAAACAAAACATTGTCATGGAAATATGCACTAGAACTCTTGGGTTCTAATTTCTATTCTAACACAGCAATTTACAGACAAGTTATTTGACTTAAATGGATTTCCATTTCCTTATATGATAAATAACAGGATTAGATTGGATTTCGGTCACCTCTAAAAGGCCCACAGGAACCAGAAGCAGCCAGGCCTTAAGAAGATAAAGGCATCAGATACTGGGGCTTCTGTTGAAGGGCTGAAGACTGTGATAAAATGGAGAGTCCTTCCACTTACTGGGCTGTCAACATCCAGCCCCAGGCAGGTAATACCAACCCTGTGTTGCCATACTGTCATTTTGTCAAGGGGCTATGGAAGTTAAAATTTTGGGTCAAACATTGTGTTTTCAATGCTGATCACTGGGAAAACAAACTAAAACCTATGTGTGTGGATTAGACAGGATATGTGGCCATCACGTTGTGATCTCTGGTAAGAGGCTCCCCTGAGTCTGTGGCTTTCCCTGCTCTGTGATTCTACTGAGGAATGCAGGAGGAGGGTGACCTTGGACCACAGAACAGCACTAAAGGTACAGCTTTATTTAATCTTCTTCTCGCTGGTTTTCATTAAAATATGTATGCAGTAGGGAATGAGAGCCACCACTGTCAGTGGGATCGATGCACTTTTACAGAAAGACAATACATAAAATAAATGCTCTGTGTGAGTTGGGATCTTAATGAAGTGGTAAAGCTGCAATGCGGTCAATGAGGTCATGGCACAGAGCAACCGGAAGCTCAGCTTGTAGCCGTTTTCTCCTCGGCAGCTCATAAGAAACATTTCTGAGTTGATTGCAAAACCCAAACCAAAGAGGACGCCGAGGTTTCTCACAAGCCCAGCAAAAGGCGTGGTGTCAATGTGGATCCAGTCGGGATTGGCACACCACTTTTTGGCTATGGGCACAGACCACAGCAGGTCAATGTCAAGCAGTTTGAGAAGGAGGTAAAAGCCAAGTGCAAACAGGAAGAGGAAGAGGTTGATCTTCAGGTACACACTCAGGCTGGCAGTGTGGATTCCTGGAGTGCGTTCAAAGGCCTCTGCCACCAGCATCCCTAGGGATTGGAAAGAGATACTGATCGTGATTGTGTGCTCTGAGCCCCTTAGGAATCATCCTCCTTACACTGGGGATGGCTTTAGACATTTCGCTCCATGGTCTTTGAACTACCTATATTTGATGGGAAGGATCAGTCAGGAGTCAATAGCACTGAGTGACAGCCCATTTTGCAGGGATAACCTTTAGGGATACAAAGCAGTCACTAACTGAAGTCTAGTCATGCAATAATCACTTCTGATAATTCGGACAGAATGCCTTGGTTTCAGGATCTTTATGAAGTGTCCCCAAACAAGGCACAAGCATGGTGTCTGAAGTGATGGGCTGAGAGACCAAGTTAGTCACACTTTGGAAAAGCCCATCACAGCACAGTTATCCTTTTACACCATTAAGTGAAACCTTGTCAGCATGTGACAGAGGCTTATGAGAGATGTAGTGAACCACTTAAGCTCTAAGGGTAGCATTTACTATTAGTGACTTCACATAGTATTTCTGAAACTAGAAAACTGATTCTCAGGGACAATCTGACACCACAGGATGAATGAAGCAAAGTTCTGGAGCAGCACAACTTAAAGAGATCATACTTACCACTAATCACTCCAAGAATGACTTGATGAGGAAAATGGGTTGCTATGAATACTCTGGAGATGCACACACTGATCTGAATCAGCCAAAAAAGACTCCAAAGAAAGGACCAGGTCAGTCTGCCAGGGGAGAACAGATACAAGTATAAAAAACAAAGAAATGGTATCACTAACAAACATAGGCGGCTGACACAGATGTGCCCTCTTGGAGGAATCTTCCAGGTATGACATAATCAAGTCTAAGTCTTTTGTTTTCTAAATGTTTTCAGGTGCTCCCTAAGATTCAAAACTTTAACAGAGCATTTCTCATTTCTCAGTGCTATCTCCTAGGATTTTTTTTAATGCTAAAAACAAAGACATTTTGATATCCTTGAAATAAGGAAAATTCTTTTAATGGAGAAAGAAACAAGGGAAATTCAAGTTTGGAAGAATTACAAATAACCTAAGATTAGTCTTCAACTCTCAGCAGAGTATAGAAAAAGGTTAATCTATATAAACTTTTGTCCTTGTTATTTGTTTCCTTTGCCCTCCACTCTTAGCTTTTCTTTCTTTGAAGACATACTGGAGAGGCAGCTGCCAGTTTGGTAAAAAGCTTATGAGCATTCCACACACAAGTCCTTACTGGATGTAATTTTATAGACTCTCAGAGACCCTACCTGATTCATCATTTTGTGAGATACAGAAAATAGGGAGCATGAGACTATGTTGTATACATTCATTGGAAGCAAAAATGCACAAAAATATTAAAATACCAGCAATTTTCTTTGAAACAGGATCTCCCTATATCCCAGCTGGCCTGAAACTCACTCTGTAGACCAGGCTGGCCTTGAACTCACAGAGATCCACCTGCCTCTGCCTCCCAAGTGCTAGGATTAAAGGCATGTGCTACCATGCCCAGCTTAAAGATGGTTCTTAGCTGCCATGTGGGTGCTGGGAATTGAACCCCAGTCCTCTGCAAGAGCAATCAGTGTTCTTAACCACTGAGCCATCTCTCCAGCCCTGATACCAGCAATTTTTAAAACATCTGTGTTGAGTAGCAAGAATCCTTTAATGGTTTATTGTTGACAACCAGACCAACACTTAGTTATAGAGGAACCAAAGGTTAAAGAGAAATGAGATTATATAAATAAGAAGTAAGCAGGGATTTATCCAACTGGAAGAAGAATTAAGAAGAGTTTGGTAATGTCCAGGTAAAGCACAGGCACTCACTACATTTTTTTAATGAAGGAAATATTGCTGTTATGAATATTAAAAGGAACATAGGAATATTTTAAAAGAAAAAATTCTCTATTTTAGAAGTTTTATGTACTGGTATGGTTTATATACTGGAGAACATATACATATGTTCTTTCTATACCCCCACTTGGCCTGGAACCCTATGTGAACCAGGCTGGCCTCAATCTCACAGAGCTGCCTCTGCCTCTGCATCAAATCCTCTGGAACAGGAGTTACAGACATTTGTTAGCTGCCATGTAGGTGCTGGGAATCGAACCTGGGTCTTCAGTAAGAATAACCAGGTGCTCTTAACTGCTGAGCCATCTCTCCAGCCTTACATGTTATATTTTTAAAAGGCTAACACATCTCCTTTCTATAACTAAATTTTGGTCTGCCTGTCAAAAACACATTATTTGTGGATTCCTTGTACTCACTACAGCTGTTTTTTAAAGAAAACTGCTTGGATATAAATATTTTTACTTTTATTTTTGCATGTTTCAGCTTCTAATACAAAGCATGTAATTTATGACTAAAGTGGTGTTCAAGACTGTTTTAATGGTAGCTAAAGGATTTCAGAAACGAGAAGATAACAGCTCAATTTCTACAAATTGCGAGTTATACTAAAGTTCTATATCCTCTTAAATGCTGACATCCGTTAACATTAAGTCTACTAGCATTCAAATTTAAGTTGCCTCTAGAATAATTAAAAAGACTGCATAGACTTTAAAAGCTAAAATATATGCCAGTAATCTTAAAAGCATGGTTATTCAAAGTAAGAAGCATAATTTTACTAAATAAATTGGTTCATTCAAGAGTAATGATGACTCTTACAACTTCTAGCTAATCTTAAGGCAAGAGAATGCACACGCAGAAATATTTCCTTATGCAATTTTTGGTGACTTATTTATGAGTTACCCAAATAATAACTGGATTTTGGAAGCCCAAAGGAATATTTAGCAACTCATTAATCAGATAAACATTTCCAACTCAATTATAAAAGCAGCAATAGCTGTGAGCTGATTAGGATATTATCTTAAGGCAAAATATTCACTTTCCATTCATTCTGCTACACTGGCTATGAAAGAAGAGAAAGAGCACATTTCAATGAACAGCAAAAATATACTAAGATAAGTTTTTAGAAATGACTTCACAGATTTAAAGCCATCTGCTAATGCTGCAGAACAGTGCAGCCAAGCTGACCTGTGTAGAGTGATGGCGAACTTATCCATCCGACTGACAGTGTGGCTCAGGGCAGCTGTTACCATGACATACCAGACACATGATGAGCCCATTGCATGACCGGATGGACTTCCTGTAACAAGCATCATTTGTTCAGAAAGTGGTTAAGTTTCAGGGTCAGCAATGGGAAACTAGGGTGGTATATTTGCTGTGAAAATTACAAATAATTCAGGAGAAAGCCTCACAGGGCATAAGCTATATGTACTGCTTAGAAGTAGATAAAAATAAGAAATATTGAGTCAAATTAAGTCTCAAATATACCATTTCAAAAACACCTTTTTCAAAGAAATGAAAACTGTTAGAAATATGGATTTTTCTCCTCTTATCTCCAGAGCAAACTACTTCTTGACCATTCTTCATAAGGATTAAAACAGGGCTAAAATTATTGTGTAAAATAAAGAAATGTGGCTTCTCAGAACATGTCTACATGACTTTGTTACTGCAGTCCCACCTTCTGATTATCACAAACTTACACACACACACACACACACACACACACACACACACACACACACATAATCAATGCTTTCTTTAATTCTGACAGTTTCTCTAATAAAATGCCTTGTATATTAAACAAAACTTTCCTCCATATTTTCAAGCTGATTGAATTCTGGAAATCAATATATTCAATTAATTAAGACCTTAGACAAGTCCACCTAAATCTAACACAATCTTATTCATTCTTCACATGTAATTGTTTTCAATTGACAAAAAAATTAAAGTACTTGTATTGGATCTTGAATTAATTCATTTTCCTTAATCTGAAAATTCTCATTCCAAACGCTGTTCTTGCCAGACTGGTGGTTTATAGACTGATTTACAAACAGCTGCAGTGTGCAACCAGCTACCTGCATGCTCATGTTGTGGCCGCCACAATGAAAATCTTTGCTAAGCAATGGAGAATCCAATCTGCAAGGCTATAAAGGGAGCAGAAAATGCTTGTTGTCAGGTGCCCTTTCTCCTATTAGAATGCCTTTCTCATGCTATTGGTTTTATTTTAATCACTTTACTTTGGTGCTATGCATAATTTTTTAACCTAGCAGATATTCACTCAGCAAATACCAGGCTATCTTTAAAAAAAAAACAAAATATAGATATCTTGGTATTTAAACAGTACTAATTGTTATGGTAGGTGACTTTGGTATAGACACAGATGTTTGGATGGTATGTTAATCCATGAATTACATTTTTTTCTGTTAAATATGACACGGTCTTACTGTGCTTATAAAATTTCCTAACCATTAGAGGATGTAAGTTTGTGGCATCAGCCGTGGGTTATTTGTGCTTCATTAGTCGGATCGAAAGGTTATTCCTGGACAAACTGTCAACCCATGAAAGGAAACAGCCAGAATTGACCAGAGACCAAGACAACAGCTCCAGAGAAATTAGACTGTTTTGCTTCTCGTCCACCTGTGCCCCTTTTCTAAGCCTAAGGAACAATCTGCAGAAGAGGGGGCGTGGTAGAATGTAAGGGCTGTGATTGGGGTGAATGGTGAAACTACAGCAATATAGTCTGGACACTTAATTGATCAACATGATTGTACATACAAGCCCCCCAGCTGGATGGTGGGACCCATGGGCTGTGTGGGTTTGGGCACAACTGCTTGCAAATTGGTTTTACATGAAGGATGCTTGTACTCATAAATTATTACATATTGTTAAAAAATGAAAAAAAAAAACTGAGAGATGCAGAAAAACAAAACAAAACAAAAAACCCACAAAATATAGACACTCATTTGTTAAACATCTATTTTTATCTGTAGGAATAGTCTCTCCATTTCTCTCTCTTGCCTTATCTCCCCATCTGACTCTTCCCATACCCCATGGAAGTATTTTTTAAGATGGAATAAATGCCAGGAAGTGCTGGGATAGACCAAAATAGCATTTCAGTTCTCTTTCAGGTTATTGATTCATCTATTCATCACATATTTATTGATTTAAAAAAGAAGAAATACACCTAATCCCTGCCTGATGGGATGTATAAACTAGGCAGCCAGATATATAAAGAATTAATTATGGTATTACAAATGATATGATAGATGTATGTATACTTTTTTGGGGGGGTCTTTTTGAGACAGGGTCTCTCTGTAACCCCAGCTGTCATGGAACTCACTCTGTAAACCAAGCTGGCCTTGAACTCACAAAGATCAGCCTGCCTCTGCCTCCTGAGTGCTAGGATTAAAGGTCTGTACCACCACACCCAGCATGTATGTATACTTTTTATGGGACCAAAGAATAAGATATTCAGCAAACTCATTAGGAGCTCATGGGTTTAGGGTTTGTTTCAAAGGAGTGCCCAGCAAGGATTTTATGCTATGTAACAAACTGATAAATATAATAAATTCATATAAATTGAGGTAACATGTAGTTTTCTTTACATATTTTTTTTGAGACAGGGTCTCCCTGTAATCCCAGCTGGCCTGGAACTCGATATGTAGACCAGGTTGGCCTTGAACTCACAGAGATCCACCTGTCTCTGCCTCCCAAGTGCTAGCAGAGTGAGTTCCAGGACAGCTGGGACTACAGAGAGACCCTGTCTTGAAAAGACCAAAAAACAAAACAAAACAAAACAAAACAATTTTTATTATAAATTTTAAGTATCCTCATCCATGACATCTTCTTTAATAACCTATGTACCATATTGTTATTGGGTGATAATCATGCATGAACACTCTCTGTTTGAATAGCTTCACTATGTCGAGGCTATTTTAATTGCTTACCTGGGCCTGTTTCGCATGTCGTGGGGAACTGTTCAAGACATGGGCTTGAGTTATTTGGGTAAGTCTGAGTTTCTTGGATCCACCAATAAGGACGATGACCAAATAATATCCTGTATTTAAAGACATAAATTTAATATATATTTAAACACACAACTATAAACTAATTGAAGACTAGCTATTCTCTCTATAAAAATTATTCAAGTAAAAAATTGAGGGGGAAAGCTCATAATTTAAACACTCTGAAGGGATTTAGGTTCTAGTCTCTCATCACGAGAGAGGATGGTAGTATTGGCGGTTTGGGTATCCTTGCCTCTCATAAACAGGGACTTTTTTCCCTTTCAAGGAAAGTACTGTGCTTGCTTTGGATACTTAGACTGGGAATATCAGAATGGTCCTTAGAATCCTCTACTCATTACTGTACTGCTAACTTCTTCATTAATCATAGAATATGTGTTATAGGATTTTACAACCACTTAAAATTCAAAGTACATATTTCTATGCTTTTTGCAAGTTCTACATATGAATCTGGTATTTCAAAATTGCCAGAATGTTTCAAAGATTTTTCCAAGTCAAACTACATACATCTGAAACTTGATCATTAAGCTGGTCACAAATTTAAGAATAAATTTTAGGAAAAATGGAGCAAAGTAGAAGTCTTACCACTTAAATATAAGATTGAACCAGTCCCCAATGACTGTTCCCCATATCATCTTGGTTCCAACTGTCTGATTAATTTGAAACCAAAGTGGAAAATAAATAGAAAAGATATTCCGTGGGTCTCCAACACTGGACATAAAATTTAGAAAATTGTAGTAAGCTCGGTAGTCTTTCTGCAAATGCTGAATAATAAGCACTCCATTCCTATGAAGGAAATCCATCCTGAAAAAGATGCAGCTCTAAACATGAAGCAATTGGAGGTGCAGCACTCTGAGTCCCGCCGTTTTTTATATGGTACCTTGTTGAGCCATTACTGTGACATGTGATGCTGACCATCTGGGAAGAAAGCACACTGATCCTCCCCCGTGGAAAAGCTCACTCGTTTATGATTTAATTGGTGGAAATAGGTGAGGTACATGCTGATCTGGGGCAATTTGATGGGAAATTTGGGTAGAAGCACAACGGATTTCTTATGCAACCCCCCTTTTGTGTGAACAGTTGGATCATGTTTGCTTGAAATTTTTTGCACAGTTCATTTCCTTCAAGGGCAGACATTAGCAATTTCTATGCTTGGCTAGCAGACTACACAAATAATTATTGCATGTCAAACAGGCCTTAAAGCCATGCACTTTAATTTAGGAGAGACTGCCACTGTTGACTATTTTATTGGGTCTTTTAGGAAAACAGTAAATACCTAGGCATAAAAATGTTATATGATATATACAGATATTTTCTCACCATAGATTATTATGTACAAATGTTTGGATGTATCTCCAAAGAATGTATCTATCAAAGAAAAATAGAATATATATATGGAATAAAGAAGGAAATATATTAAATACATGAAATTTGGATAGAAATGTGCTGTTTTTGTTTTTACCTGAGAACCAAAAGAGCAGAAATGGATGTCACTTGAATAACAGAAATGTGTTAAATCTAAACTGTTAGCAGCAGCAGCAACAGCAGCAGCAGCATGTGTATGGTGTATGTGTATACATGTGTGTGTGCATGTGTGCACATACTGAGCTGTATGTGGTGAAGCCAGAGGACAGCTTTTGAGAGTCGGTGCTTTCCTTTTATTAAGAGTTCCACGCTGGGCGTGGTGGCGTACGCCTTTAATCCTAGCACTTGGGAGGCAGAGGCAGGCGGATTTTTGTGAGTTCAAGGCCAGCCTGGTCTAGAGAGTTCCAGGACAGCTGGGGCTACAGGGAGACCTTGTCTAGAAAAGACCAAAAAAAAAAAAAAAAAAGAGTTCCAAGGAGTCAGCTTTCTTCCACTAAGCCACCTCGGCTGGCCCTGTTTTGTTTTTAACTGACTAGATAATATGATTGAAAGGACTGCAGGGTCGCACTTGTGACAAAAATAGATCTAGAGTACCAAGGGCTTTGCAGCAATCAAGGAAATAGTTTGTTGAAAATTGTTCAGTATAAGTGGGAAGCACAAAAACCAACTCTAAATTGGGGTAAACATGGTGCACACAAAGACCTAGGAGCTCCAGTCAGAATGAGATGCTGGTTCTATCTAGGAGGGCTGGGGGGAGTCCATTAAGCTCTGCCAAGTTGGTACAGCTAGTAATCTGCTTGTTATCTCTCCATTCAGACCACTGTCATTGCTAATCACAGCCTCCTTCATCTCTGCTGGCTACCAATGTCAATTTGAAGTTTTTGGAGTTGACCCATCATTTTACAGAATCAGTATTATGGGCATCCTACCCCTATAGGTATCTTCCTGGCCTATTTTGCCTACCCTAGAAGAAATTAATTGATCACTAAAATCTTTGAGGGTACTTTAAAATCTATATCTTTATTTCATCCCATATCTGTTAAATTCCTGGTGGTGTGACCTTGGTCTTTTAAAAGCACTCCAAGTTCCACAACTAGTTAAACACAGGAAATAAGTGACTGTGAGGTGCCCGGCCCTATGTGGTATATTTACAATGCAATCTCTACACCTAAGGTTCAAGGACCATTGCTGAAGAGGGGGCAGAAAGAATGTAAGAGCCAGGGGACAAGACACCTGCTGCTAGTTAATGCATGCTAGACATGACAGGGGATAGTCCAAGAAGGTCTGCATAATGACAAAACCATTGACATGCCATAGTGGATGGGAGAAATGTCACAGGGTTTCACCTCAAGATGAGGAGCTACAGACAGTCAATGGATTGAGAGGAGATTGAGAGACATAGGAGGAGTTGGAAGGGGACTGGTAGGGATGGAAACAATGCAAGTACAATACTCATAAATGAAATTGTCAAAAGCAAGTAAAAAGTATATTTAAAGATACTCCAAGTGACTCCAATGTAAAATCTAGGTTTATAATCATTGAGCTCAAACAATTCACAGGAGGCTGTAGCCCTGAGTAATCAGAGTCTATGCTTCTGGCTTTTTGTTTTGCATATGCTGATTCTATAATTTCCATAATCTCTTTAATGAGCCATGAAGAAGGACATAACTCCCCTTTATTCTTTTTCTAAGAAGTGCTTGAACTACATAATTTATAATATTCATTTTCTTCAGAAGTGTCTTGTTCTCGAATTATGTTGTGAATGATATCAAATATATTTTGTCTTACAATTAACAATTAAACTTCATGCTCATTCAGCACTTCAGAGTCTATGGACCATAATGAAGTTGATTGCACATTAGCTTTTCATCTAGGGTAGTTAATTTAGAAAGACTGTCTGTCTCCAGAGAACTCTACTTTTGTAGGTGGTGGGATAATTAGCTGAAGCAAAAGTACCTAGATTTTTTTTTTCATTTTATTAGAATCTGCTAACTCCTCTTTATTCCACCATAGATCACTGAGTCTTTTCACGTCTTAGCTTTGGTGCACCTTCTCAGCATTGCTTTCTCTGGGCTAGATCCTCACCACCTCTGGGTTCTCTAGGGCATTGTATTCCTTTGTCAAGACTGTTGTGAAAGTATCAGAATGGGTGGCTAAAACAACATAAATTTATTTTCTCATAATTGTGAAGGGTAAAATTCCTTGATGAAGGTGTCAACACAGTTAGGAGCCTCCTAGGTCTCTCCTTGGCTTGGATGTGGCGGTCACTGTGACTTCACTGGTCTCTCTGCCCATGCCCTTGTCATTCTCTTTTTCCCTTTTTGTGTTTCTGTTACTCTCTCTTCCAAGTTTTGCTTCCCCTCATTATGGCTGCCTTTTCACAGTATTTGTCAGTCTCAATTATATGTCTATTGCTGTTGTTGTTGTTCTTGGAGAAAGAGTCTTACTATGTAGCCCAAGCTGCCCTTGAATCTCCAGTGCTTGAGGGACAGGATACCTGCACCACATCTGGGATTATCTGAATCTTCAAGCTGGTCACTGTCTTCACACTAATCCTTTTAGACAGAGATCAGACAGCTATAAGACAGCAGTATCAAATCTGAATTGTCTTTAATTGCATTTAAAAATCAAATCAAGGCTGTTGAGATGGCTCAGCAGGCATGGATGTTTGCCACCATGCCTGACAACCTGAGTTCGTGCTCAGGAACCCACATGGTGGAAGGAGAGAACTAACTGCTCTGCACACGCACATCCACACATCCACGCGCACGCGCATGCACACACACACACACACACACACGCACACACACACATGCACACACACATAAAATTAAACCAAATGTAAAAATAAGTAAATAAAATCAATTCAACACAAAACAAAGGTCCTTAGAAAGTTGCACAGCCAAGCATTTTCCTTTCAGAAGCATTCTCTTCCTGCTGCAGGAAGAAATTCCATTTAATTTCTTTATGCTTTCAACAACTAGAATGCCAGAAATGCTATGCCAGGAAAGCATTTTGATGTGAAAGAAATCTTTAGGAAGGTGTGCTCTGGATCCAGTCTTAGCCAAATCTTTTCAGCTACTGGGCAGCCCTTCATCTGCACTGATTTATTTGGAGGTCAGGGATCTTCCTGAAGTCACATACAACATGCTTGTGCTCATGCACACTTCTTGGAAGAAGGCCATAGCTTTCTGGAGATTATCAATGGAATCCCTGACCCAAACAAATCAAATACAGCACGAAGTTCACCATCATTCTGTGCACTGTCCATGGGGCCTATTCTCAGGATCCCTCCTTCCCAAGTTTCCTTGGAGATTCAGTCTGACATTCTCACCAGCATGGGTAACATGTTACTTTTAATGACTGTACGAGTGTGTTTTATCTTTTACTAATGTGGCCAGTCTCAAAATCCTATACCATTGCATTGTTTAGTAGTTTTAGTAACTGAATACTTACAGGTCTCCCCAGAATTTCTTTTCCTATTCATTTAAGCTCTCCCTGGGTTTTGGTTTAAGTAAATCTTATCTATTTGGGACCACATCATGGAGGCCAGAGGCTAGAATTTCTTGAATGTTTTTCTATAGCAAGTATTATGATACCACAAGCTATATTCTTATCATAAAACAAGCTGTTTATCTCTGAGTTATAGTGCCTACTGCAATTCAGCATCATTCAGAAATATTTGACTTTGGCTAGTACCACTTGTGCTAAGGCAGTAAACTGAAATAGATCTTGGAGCACTGACCTTTAATGTCTGCATTACAATTATCCTTTTAACACAGACTTATCTACCATCTCTAAAATAAATTGTATTCTGGAACTTTCCAGTGCCACCTTGCAATGTAAATGCATTTATTTCAGAATCTAGTGTTTAGACTTTAATGACTTTCAGAAAATAATTACCTCCATTCTGCCTAGCATCCCAGGAATACTAGAATTCCATAAAGACACTATTATAAAATACCTTGCTATAACTCTTCAGACACCCCTTCCATTATAGTCTCTTCATGTACTCTTCTGTAGAAATGATCATGACCTATACATCCATAAGCTCTTTCTTAGATCACCAAAGAAACCAACAGAATTATCCAATGAGAAGTGTTATTAATTTTCTTTGCAGTAAAGCCAAGGTGTTAAATAGCTGAGTTCCCTTGTTATGGATGGCCTAGAGAGTACTTACCAGATGCAAAATAATAGTCTCAAAGTATAGTGTGTATCTTGCTTACTTGGAGGGCATGTTAAAGCAACGATTCTAGGACTCCATGTCCAAAGTCTTTGATTTGATAGGAATGGATCAGGGCCCAAGATGTTACCTGCCTAACAGATGTTAGTGATCTCATTGGGTGATGAATCTCACTTTTGAGAAGCACCAGTGTAAGATGTTGATTCTTTTTTTTTAATTAATTAATTTTTTAAATTATATTTTAAGGGATTCACAATGTAAGAGCACAGTTGTTTTCAGATCACATTTACGTTGCTCAGTTTGCCATACAATTAGGTAATTGCGAGGGATACCATTCGTCGTTTGTTTTTCTGGGACTGTGTTACTTCACTCAGTATGATATCTTCTAGCTCCAGCCATTTACCCGCAAAGCTCGTGATGTCATCTTTCCTTACCACTGCATAGAACTCCATTGTGTAGATGTACCACATTTTCTCTATCCACTCGTCAGTTGAGGGGCACTTGGGTTGGTTCCAGCTCCTTGCTATTGTGAAGAGAGCTGCAATAAACATAGCTGTGCAGTATCTCTGTGGTAAGATGAGTCTTGTGGGTACATGCCCAGGAGTGGTATGGCTGGGTCAGGTGGCAAGTTCATTCCAAGTCTTCTAAGGGTTATCCACACTGCTTTCCATAGTGGTTGTACGAGTTTACATTCCCATCAGCAGTGGATGGGTGTTCCCCTTTCCCCACAACCTCTCCAGCACTTGTTATCATTTGTTTTCTTGATCCTAGCCAGTCTTATCAGATGATATCTTAGAGTGGTTTTGATTTGCATTTCCTTAATGATTAATGATGTTGAACACGTCTTAAGATGTTTCTCAGCCATCTCTAATTCCTCATTGGTGAAGTCTCTGTTCAGCTCTTTGCTACATCTATTGAGTGGGTCATTTGTTTTCTTTCTTCTTTGTTTTTTTATTTATTTATTTTTTTGTCTTTTTGAGACAGGGTCTCCCTGTAGCCCCACCTGTCCTGGAACTCACTCTGTAGACCAGGTTGGCCTTGAACTCACAAAGATCGCCTGCCTCTGCCTCCTGAGTGCTAGGATTAAAGGCGTGCGCCACCACGCCCGGCTTCTTCTTTGTTTTTTGAGTAGTTTATATATTCTGGAAATCAATGCTTTGTCAGATGTATCTGGGGTGAAGGTTTCCTCCCACTCTGTGGGATTTCTCTTCACTTCCTTGATTGTTTCTTTTGATGTACAGAAGCTTTTGAGTTTAATGAGGTCTCTGTCAATTGTCAACCTTAATTCTTGCGCAGCTGCTGTCTGATTTAGGAAGTCTTTTCCTACACCTATGTCTTGTGGCAACTCTTTCTTCTATCGCCTTCAGAGTTTAGGGTTTCACGTTGAGGTCTTTAATCCATCTGGAGTTGACTTCTGTACAAGGTGAGAGGTAGGGATTTAATTTCATTCTTCTACAAGTGGTGATCCAATTTTGCCAACACCACTTGCTGAAGATACTCTTTTTTCTCTACTGTGTCTTCTTGGCCCCCTTGTCAAATTTGAGATGGCTGAAATTGTGTGTCCTCAAGTTTGGATCTTCAGTTTTGTTCCATTGGTCAACAGGTCTGTTTCTGTGCCAGTACCAAGCTGTTTTATGACTATAGCCCTGTAGTATAGTTTGAAGTCTGGTATAGAGATCCCCCCTGTGTAGCTCTTCTCACTCAGGGTTGTTTTGGCTATTCGGGGTCTTTTGTTTTTCCAAATGAAATTAAGGACTTTTTTTTTCCAAGCCTGTGAAGAAACTCTTGGGGATTTTATTGGGATTGTCTTAAATCTATACAAGAGTTTGGGTAGAATGGACATTTTTACTATAAAGACGTTGATTCTTGCACATCCTGACTAGTACAGAACTAAATCATACAGTAAGAAGCCTATAGTCTAATAAAGGACATAAGACATTTGCATAAATAGCATAATGCGTTCTCCAAAGTGAATGGAGAGAATAAATAGAAAAGAAGAAATGCAGAACTTTCAGTCTCTCAGATGAGCAATTAGGAAGCTTTGTGGAGGAGGCAGCAAGTACTTGGGCATTGACATGTGGATAGAATTATAAATGTAAGTGTAGAATGGGTAGGAAAAAGACATTCCAGAATATAATGGAGATAATAAATACTATGATCATGCCTAAAATAATTTACATTAGTTGACTAATTATTGTATTTAAAAGCTGTAAAATCTCCAGTTATTGTTAGTTGTTACTGTTCTTGTTTTAGAGGTAGGGTCTACTACTGTAGCTAAGCCAAACCTAGAACTCCTTATATAGCCCAGGCTGGCCTCAGCCTCCTGAAGATGACAAGAGCCATTATGCCTAGCTCTAACCCCCCCTTTTTTTTTACATTTTTGAGACAATTGGCAATTTTTACTCAGAATAGTCAATTTTTGTGTTTGTATGTATATGTGGTACTTGGGGTAGAAGCTAGGGCTTCACACATGCTAGGAAAGCAATCTACTGCTGAATCACACCCACAGCTAAGACAAGAATTCCTCTCCTCTTATTCCTGCTCTCCACTTCTGGAGATGGAATCTCGCTTGCAGTCCCAGCTAACCTTACACTCATAAACTCAGAGAAATTCTTCTGCCTCAGTCTCCCTAGTACTGGGAATAGGTGGAAACTGTCATGCCTGGCTAGCAATCAATTTCTTAAAGTGGAAAAGTAGAACAGTGGCTGCCAATCCTGAGGAAAGACAGAATGGGATTTATTGCACAATGGGCACAGGGCTTGAGTTTTGGAATAGAAAAGGAGTTGTAGAGATGAATTGTGGTGAGGGTTGCACAACAATATTAATAAAATGTCAGGGACAATATACTGAAAAAAGAATCAAGAGTGTAAGTTTTTATATTTTATTTATTCTTTTATGTATATGAGTGTATTGCCTGCATGTAGGTAGGTGCACCTATGTCATGCAGGCTCACAGAGGTCAGAAGAGGGTGTCAGATACCCTGGAACTGGATTTATGGATGATTGTTAGCTACCATGCAGGTGGAGGGAATTCAACCCCAGTCCCCTGGAAGAGGAACCTGTGCTCTTAACTGTTGAGCCATCTCTCCAGTCCCAAGATTTTATGTTATGTGTACTTTAGTAAAATTTTTAAAGAGTTGATTTTTCTCTCCTAGTCTTGAATGTTTTCTGAGTGTTGAGAAATGTATTCTTTATTTTTCCCCTCTGACATTCTGATATCCTTCATCTATTGAGTAATATATGCAGCATGAGTCTAATCATTATAAATACACAATTCGATTATTTTTAGTAAATTTATAGAGTTGCCAACCATCAGATACCCTAGTTTTACAGCATTTTCATCATTCAGAATACTCCTCTGCACCCTCTGGCAACCAGTGGCAGCTGCTCCTGACCCCACAGCCTCTGAACTATCTTCTGACATGTGGCTCTTCCTGTTCTGATTATGTCGTATAAATGCAATCACATAATATATAATCTTGTATGTGGCTTCTTTCATGTAGTATAACGTTTTGAGTTGGGCTTTTCTATGAATAAATTTTTCTGTAACTCAATTTACAAGGTCCTGAAATGACTCTTTTTGTAACTTTTAGCAATTTTAAAGTTTCTTTTTTGGAGGGCACAAATTCATGGTGATTTCATTAAACTACTGTGTTGGAGGTCTCTGAAATTCTTTCTCTTTATTTATTTTTTTAATTTAGAAGATTAAAGAGTTGAGGCAGAATCCAATAAATCCAATTTGGTTTATTCATATATTTTTTGAGACAGGGTCTCATTATATAGCCCTTATTGGCCTGGAACACGCTATGTTGTCCAAGCTAGCCTGGAACTCATAGAGATTCCTCTGCCTCTGCCTCTCAAGTGCTAAATTATAGACAGGCAATAAATCTGTTTCTTTTTTTGTTAGTTCATTAATTAGAAAAAAACTTTTTTGTTTTTTTTTAATTTTTATTTTTATTTATTTTAGTATGTGTATGAGTGTACTGTCTGCATGTGGGTTTGTGCACCTGTGTCATGCAATGCTGCGGAGGTCAGAAGAGGTTCTCAGATTCCCCTGGAACTGGAGTTCTCCTGGAATTGGAGTTACAGACGGTTCTTAGCCGCCATGTGGGTGCTGGGGATCGAACCCGGGTCCCCTGCAAGAGCAGTCGGTGCTCTTAACCGTTAGGCTATCTCTCCAGCCCCTAGGAAAAAAAAAAACTTTTTGAGACAGCATCTCACTATGAGCTTTGATTAGCCTGGAATTTGTTATGTAGACCAGGCTACCCTTGAACTCACAGAAATTCACATGCCCCTGCCTCTTCAAGTGCTAGATTATAGGCTTGAAATACCACACCTAGATAAAGCCACTTTCATAGTTACATTTATATTCTGTTGGTTCTGTTCCTCTAGAAACTCCTGTCTAATGTACTGAGTAGGTGTTTAATATCACCATACAAAACACCTCCATACTGGAAGGTCTACTGCCTTTCTCCTAATCATCTGGAAGAAATCCAATAGCAGGTCATAGACCATATATATTCCAGAGAAGGCAGTGCTCTATTCAATACCTCATAACTCATAACAAATTCTTCATAAATTCTATTGGATTGAAGTGATGATAGTGTTTATGGGTGGCAATGGAAGAGTTCTGCTTTCTCTTTCCTATAACTATTCTTTTTTTGTGGGGAGAGGCCTCCTGGGAGCCCCAGCTGGCCTGGAACTCACTATGTAGACTAGGCTGACCTCAATCTCACAGAGATCCAGCTGCCGCTACTTCCCAAGTGCTGAGATTAAAGGTGTATGTCACTATTTAAGCTACAGGTTCTAGTCTCTGTGCTGTATAGGAAAAATGCTGGGTTTTTTTTCTGTTAATCGTTGGAGAAATCATTCACTCAGTCTTTGAGAGATGAAAATTTTGATCAATGATGGCAATTTCTTCCTCATACCTTCATTGAGAAGGAACCTAGAGAAAAAGTCAATGGGCTTGGCTGGATGTGATGGTACACATATATGATCTTGGCACCCAGGAGGCTGGTGCAGGAAGAGCAGAGTTTGAGGCTAGAGCTGGGCTTGCTGGCACGGAGTTGGAGCCTCAGGTACTTGGGAGCCTGAGGCAAGAGGACAGTAACTTCAAAGTCAGCCCGAGCAGCTTAATGTGACTGTCTCCGATCAAAAAGAGAAGGCTGGGACTATGAGGTCCAGTGCTTGCCCAGTATGTGCCATGCTCTAGGTTCAATACTGAGTATAGTGAAAATATAGACAGGGAGGGAGGAAAGAAAAAAGGGAGGGAAATAGCGAACTCAGTCTGGACTACATAGTGAGATCCTTGCAATAGCTATTCCAAAGTTACCTTGAAAGCTTTATATTGCTAAAGGCAATGCTCTCAGTCCAAGGACTACAGAGACCTAAAACCTTCACTGAACAGCTAGATTAAGACCAGTGTAAAGGTGATTAAAACCAAGGTTCAGTTGTGCATCTTGTCAGTTGAAAAATAAAATAAAATGCCATCAGTCATTCAGCTGAAGTTCTGAGCTGAACCAAATATAAAAGGTAAGGTAAAGACTGCCAAATATTTAAAACCGGAAGTTATTGCTTGAACATTCGAAACTAAAGACAACTTGTATGGGCAAACTATATGCCCATTGTTGGGTTTTTTTTGGTTTTGTTTGGTATTTGATTTTTGAGACAGGGTCTCACTATGTAGCTGCAGCTGGCCTAGAACTTGCTGTGTAGATCATTCCAGGCTGGCCTCAGCCTCTCAGGAGACTGCCTGCCTCTGCCTCCCAAGTGTGTGGATTAATCGTGTGTACAATCACACCCAGCTATCTGCTCATTTAAAAAATTTGTTTTTAGGGGGCTGGAGAGATGGCCTAACGGTTAAAAGCACCGACTGCTCTTGCAGAGGACCCGGGTTCTATCCCCAGCACCCACATGGTGGCTGAGAACCTTCTTTAACTCCAGTTCCAGGGGAATCCCACACCCTCTTCTGACCTCTGCGGCATTGCACTACACAGGTGCACAAACCTACATGCAGACAGTACATTCATACACATAAAAAATAAATAAAATTAAAAAAATTGTTTTTCGATTGCTAGTTTTTAATTATGTGTATGTGGGGAGGATGTGCCTGCCAGTGCAGGTGCCCGTGCAGGCAAGTGGGTGAAGGTGCCTGTGCAGGCACATGGGTGCAGGTGCCCGTGCAGGCACGCAGGTGCTGGGAAAGGAACTTGGGTCCTCTGCAAGAGCAGTATGTACTCTCTAGCCACCCTATGTGCCCAAATTTATTAATATCATACCCTAGGGAAGAAATTTACTTTAAGGCACACTGTGATGTGAATAATAATAATAATAATAATAATAATAATAATAGCCAGACTGTTACAGACTTTCTGAGAGCACCTGAATGTAGCCTCTCTGTAGTGGTGAGTTTCCCAAATCATGCTGTGCCCATTTCCTTACATTGAGATTACCTATTGTATTAGTCACTTTTCTGTTGCTGTTATAAAGCACCATGACCAAGGAACTTATAAAAGGAAGAGTTTATTTGAGCTTACAATTGATGCTTCCAGGGAATTAGAGTCCATTGTGGCAGGAGGCATGGTGGATGGATCTGGAGCAGCATGCTGAGGGTCACATCTCCCAAAGAGCACAGGAAGCAGAGAGAGAACAACTGTAGACCATGAGGCTTGTTAAACTCACTAAGCCTGCCCCCAGTGACATACTTCCTCTAGCACGGCTACACCTTCTAAGACCTCTAAAAACAGTGCCACCAACTGTAGACAAATGTCTGAATACTTACAGCCTATGGGGGACACTCATTCAAACCACCACACCTATAGCCCTATCCACCAGTCCAGGGCTAGGCTTCTCTGTCTTTTAGTAGGAGCCTAGACCTTTGCAAACTGCCTAAGAGTACCTGAATCAGCCCTCTGTATAGCAAGCTTCCCAAACTATGCTGCTTGCTGGCTGCTATGGGCCCAGAACTTAGGAACCTGAGAGTATGTTACTGGCACCTGACTTCAACCTTTGTGGATTCTGGACTAGAGCCATTTGGTCCCTTCAATATAAAATTAAAACAGAAAACCTGAAGCCTAGAACAACTAGTTTTTCATACCCAATAAGGAAACAACCAAGGCATATTAATATTACAAACAGAATCAGACTTCAACTCAACAAAGAAGTCTTGAGTTTCAAACCAGAATCACAAACAACAAAAGAAATCCACAATCCAAAATGACAATGATAAAATAATAATATGAGGGGCTGGAGAGGTAGCCTAGTGGTTAAGAGCACTGACTGCTCTTGCAGAGGACCCGGGATCAATCCCCAGCACCCACATGGCGGCTAAGAACCATCTGTAACTCCAATTCCAAGAGAACTCCAGTTCCAGGGGAATCCGAGACCCTCTTCTGACCTCTGCGGCATTGCACAACACAGGTGCACAGACCTACATGAAGACAATACATTCATACACATACAAAAATAAATAAAAAATAATAACATGAAAAACCCAAATAATATGTCCCCAGCAAACACCACCAGTCCTATAGAAGAATTCTCAGTGAAAAGCCCTTATAAATCACCCAGGACACAGAATTCAAAAGAATGATTAAAGAATTCAACCAATTTAAAGAACACACAAACAAATCAAAGAACTAAAAGAAGATAGGGATAAACTTCTGACTTAGTTCATGAAAAAGATAGAAATAGCGAAGAAAATTTGGGCTGAAATGAAGAAGGAAGTGAAAAACTCAATAAGCCAATTTGAAATGACAGGAGAAAGCCTCAACAACATAATGAATTAAATAGAAAACATAGCCCTGTGTGGTGGCGTACGCCTTTAATCCTAGCACTTGGGAAGCAGAGGCAGGTGAATCTTTGTGAGTTCAAGGCCAGCCTGGTCAACAGAGTGAGTTCCAGGACAGCTGGGGCTACAGGGAGACACAGGAATGGAATGTGCAGGAAATATGGGACACCATAAAAAGATCAAATTTATGCATCTCAGGCATACAGGAAGGAGAAATATCTCAGGTTAATAGTGTCAACCATATCTTAACCAGGATTGTAGAATATTTCCCCAAATTAAGGAAAGACATGGCCATACAAATACAAGAAGCACCCAGAACACCAAATAGGACCAGAAAGAAACTCCCCACACCATATCATGGTAAAAACACTAAATGTACAGAACGAAGAGAGACTACTGAAAGCTGCAAAAGAAAAACAAGTCAACTGAGACAAAAGCTGTGATCCCAGCACTCAAGATGCTGAAATGGAGCCTGTGATCCCAGGACTCAAGATGCCAAGATGGAGCGCATGATCCCAGCACTCAAGATGCTGAGATGAAGCCCGTGATCCCAGGACTCAAGATGCTGAGATGGAGCAGGTGATCCCGGGACTCAAGACTCAAGATGCTGAGATGAAGCCTGGGATCCCAGCACTCAAGAAGCTGAGATGGAGCTGGTGATCCCAGAACTTTTATAAAAACAAAAACAAAAACAAAAAAAAACTTAAAGGAACAACAGCAACAAAAAGACTTGCTCAAAGAACTTACCCAAACAGTAAACTTCTGCATCAAAAAAGTTTAAAAAAAAAAAAAAAGACTTGAGAAAAAGATATAAAACAGGAATTAATGAATGAGTAGGGGGTGGGGCATGGATGGGGGAAGGGCATACACTTGATTAAGAAATATTGTATGAAATGCACAAAAGCTCAATAAAAAATTAAAAAAATAAAAGATCCCCGGATTGGGGATCTCCCAAGACCACCTGAAGCACAGGTAGGAGCTGGGTGCTTCAGCCAGGTGGATTGTTTGATTTGATTTATTCATCCTTGGTTCTCAATTGGCTTTTGTGGCTGTGGGGGCAGAGTTGTCCTCCCAGCTGGTATAAAAGATGGGTTTGTGTGTGTTTTGAGATCAGGGACCTCCCAAGACCACCAGTTCTAGTTTGTCTTCCATTGCTGTGACAAAACACTCTGACCAACACCAACTTGGGGAGGAAAGGATTTATTCAGCTTACATCTCCTGGGTCAGAGTTTTCAGGGAGCCCAAGGCAAGAACTCAGGGCAGGAACCTGGAGGCAGGAGCTGAAGCACAGGCCATGGAGTACTGTTCACTGGCTTGCTCCCCTGGCTCATGCCCAGCCTGCTTTCTTATACTGTACACAACAACCTGCCCAAGGTGGCACCACTTATTGTGGGCTGGGCTCTCCCACACTGCTTGACAATCAAGACAATACTCCACAGATGTGGCCACAGGCCAATCCGATGGAGCCAATTCCCCAAGTGAGGCTCCCTCAACCCAGGTGTGTCAAGTTAATATTAAAGCTATCCAACACACCACCTGAAGCACAGGTAGGAGCCTGGTGCTTCAGACAGGTGGATTGTTTGATTTGATTTATTCATCTTTGGCTCTCGATTGGCTTTTGTGGCTGTGGGGACAGAGTTGTCCTCCCAGCTGATATAAAAGATGGGTTTGTGTGAGTCTTGAGATCGGGGCTCTCTCAAGACCACCTGAAGCACAGGTACCGGGACTAAAGAGCCCCCCCACAACTGGGATTACTGAAGGAAGGAGTGTCCAAGTGGATTCTTTGGAGAAACTTCAGAACAGAAAGGAAAGAGTGAGTTGGACTTCCAATAGAAAGAAGAAGCTTAGAGAAGTCAACACTCCATAAACAAGGAGTAAAGGAGAAAAACAAATCAATCAAACAAATAATGAAGGCATCTGAAAGAGGCAAGCAAAGCAAACCTTCAACACAGAGAAGAGGCATTTGGGATTCACGTTGGAATACAGGCAAAGAGAAACATATATTCCAGGGACACGAAGAAGAGACAACATGGGAAAGGTGCAGGATAATTACACATCAAGCTCTACCAGTCCTGTGGAAGATTCCTACAGTGGGATCCCCCTAGGGATGGTCCAGGACACAGATAGTAGAAGTACAATTGTGAACATACTTGAAGAAGTACAAGCTTATAAAGAGGAAATCAAAGAATTAAGAAAAGAGAACGAAGAAATCAAAAAGGACCTAGAGAGAGAGAATGACAAACTCCAGAAGGAAGTGGAAACACTGAAAAGATCCCCTGTTGAAAAAGATAAGGAAACCAATCATTGAAGCAAAGAGCTACAGGAAGAGATTGAGAAGCTCCAAAAGGAAGGGGAAATACTAAAGAAATCAGAAGAGGAAATGAAAAAGGAAATCAAACACTCATCCAATCAAGAAGAAAGGAATGGAAAAAGCCTCAGACACAGAATGAAGGAAGCAGAACAAAGAATATCAGACCTGGAAGATAACACAGAATAACTAAAATCCTCAAGTAAAGATTATGAAAAATTTAAGAATACACAAAAGTGGAACAACCAGGAACTGTGGGACACTATGAAAAGATCAAACCTCCACATCATAGGAATAGAGGAAGGAGAAGAATCCCAAGAGAATGGTATTGATCAGATCTTCAACAGAATAATAGATGAAAATTTCCCCAAACTAAAAAAAGACAAAAACCAATACACAATGCAAGAAGCACATAAACTCCAAACAGACAAGATCAGAAAAGAAACTCTCCATATCATAATCATAGGTTAAAGAATCCTAGATCATCTAAAAAAAGAAAAATTTCTTAAAGCTACAAGAGAAATACAAGGACATTTTCCTAGTTTGTCTGTCCATTGCTGTGTACAAAACACCTCTAGCACCGACACCAGACTTGGGGGAGGAAAGGGTTATTCAGCTTACATTCTCATGGGCAAATTTTCATCAAACTTAGGGAGCCCCCAAGGCAGGAACTCAGGGCAGGAACAA
>VZQC01013896.1:1924150-1956155 GCA_009823505.1 Rhizomys pruinosus
AAGAGACTGATAGCTTAAACAGACCCATAATTTATGAAGAAATTGAAGATGTAATAAGAAACCTCCCAACTAAAAAAAGCCCAGGTCCAGACAGATTCACAGCAGAATGCTATAAAACATTTCAAAAAGACTTACAACCATTATTACTGAAATTGTTTAGAAGGATAAAAACAGGGAATTCTCCCAAATTCCTTCTATGAAGCCAGCATCACTCTATTACCAAAACCAGGCAAAGACACAAACAAAAAGGAGAACTATAGACCCATCTCCCTAATGAAAGCAGATGCCAAAATTCTAAACAAGATACTTGCAAATCGCATACACACCCACATCAAGAAGATCATCCATCATGACCAAGTTGAATTCATACCAGAGGTGCAGGGATGGTTCAACATACGAAAATCAATAAATATCATCGAGCATATAAATGGACTGAAAGACAAAAACCACACCATCATCTCAACTGATGAAGAAAAAGCCTTTGACAAAATCCAGCATCCCTTCATGCTTAAAGTCCTAGAGGGAATTGGATTGGAGGGATCATTCCTCAATGTAATCAAAGCCATATACAGGAAACCCACAGCCAATATCATCCCAAATGGGGAAGCAACAGAAGCATTCCCTTTAAAGTAGGAACTCTGCAAGGCTGCCCTTGTCACCACTCCTCTTCAATATAGTTCTTGAAACACTTGCTAGGGCAATAAGGCAAGAAAAGGAAATTAAAGGAGTACTAATTGGAAAAGAGGAAGTCAAGCTATCCCTTTTTGCTGATGATATGATTGTTTACTTAAGGGATGCTAAAAACTCCACCAGAAAACTCCTAGAAATGATTAAGAGCTTCAGTAAAGTGGCAGGATACAAAATTAAGCTAGAAAACTCAGTAGCATTTCTTTACACCAACAACAAGCAACTGAAGAAGGAATTCAAGGAGACCTTCCCACTCACAATAGCCTCAAAAACAATAAAATACCTAGGAGCCAACCTAACCAAAGACTCCAAAATCTCTACAACAAAAATTTTAAAGCCTTGAAGAAAGAAATTGAAGAAGACATCAGAAGATGGAAAAAGCTCCCATGCTCATGGATTGGGAAAATTAATATAGTAAAAATGTATATTCTACCCAAACTCTTGTATAGATTTAATGCAATCCCAATTGAAATCCCTAAGAGTTTCTTCACAGGCCTGGAAAAAAGTCCTTAACTTTATTTGGAAAAACAAAAGTCCCCGAATAGCCAAAACAACCCTGAGTGAAAAGAGCAATAGAGGGGGATCTCTATACCAGACTTCAAACAATATTACAGGGCTATAGTCATAAAAACAGCTTGGTACTGGCACAAAAAGAGACCTGTTGACCAATGGAACAAAACTGAAGATCCAAACTTGAGCACATACAATTTCAGCTATCTCATATTTGATAAGGGGGCTAAGAATACACAATGGAGAAAAGACAGCATCTTCAGCAAGTGGCACTGGCAAAACTGGATCACCACTTGTAGAAGAATGAAATTAAAACCCCTACCTCTCACCCTGTAGAAAAGTCAACTCCAGATGAATTAACGACCTCAACATGAAACCCCAAACTCTGAAGAAAAAGTTGGCAGCAGACTACAAGACATAGGCGCAGGAAAAGCTCCCTAAATCAGACAGCAGCTGTGCAAGAATTAAGGTCGACAATTGACAAATGGGACCTCATTAAACTCAAAAGCTTCTGTACATCAAAAGAAACAATCAAGGAAGTGAAGAGAAATCCCACAGAGTGGGAGGAAACCTTCACCCCAGATACATCTGTCAAAGCATTGATTTCCAGAATATATAAACTACTCAAAAAACAAAGAAGAAAGAAAACAAATGACCCCCTCAATAGATGGAGCAAAGAGCTGAGCAGAGACTTCACAAGTGAGGAATTAGAGATGGCTGGGAAACATCTTAAGAAGTGTTCAACATCATTAATCATTAAGGAAATGCAAATCAAAACCACTTTAAGATATCATCTTACTCCAATAAGACTGGCTAGGATCAAGAAAACAAATGATACCAAGTGCTGGAGAGGGTGTGGGGAAAGAGGAACACTCATCCACTGCTGGTGGGAATGTAAACTCGTACAACCACTATGGAAAACAGTGTGGATAACCCTTGGAAGACTTAGAATGAACTTTCCACCTGCCCAGCCATACCACTCCTGGGCATGTACCCACAAGACTCATCTTACCACAGAGATACCTTCACAGCCATGTTTATTGCAGCTCTCTTCACAATAGCAAGGAGCTGGAACCAACCCAAACACCCCTCAACTGACAAGTGGATAGAGAAAATGTGGTACACAATGGAGTTCTATGCAGCAGTAAGGAAAGATGACATCATGAGTTTTGCAGGAAAATGGCTGGAGCTAGAAGATATCATCCTGAGTGAAGTAACACAGTCCCAGAAAAACAAACGACAAATGGTATCCCTCATCTGTGGATGCTAGCATCAATTACTTAATTGTATGGCAAACTGAGTAATGTCAATATGATCTGAAAACAACTGTTCTCTTATATTGTGAATCCCTTAAAATATAATAAATAAATAAAATAAAATAAAATAAAATAAAATAAAATAAAATAAAAGAGAAACATCACAAGCTTTATTTTGGAGCACCTGGAAGGACTTTCCCAGATGGTCCATGACTGTTACCCACCAAAAGATGGCTTGTGGTCAGGAAATTTGTGGGTAATTGATCCCTTTGCCAGACACTAAAATAATAATCTCACTGTCTTGGAAGAGCAAAAACTAGCAGAGTTGTCTTCAGATACTGGATTACAGTCAGCATTTAAATCAATATCTGTAACTCAGTTTTGGATAAATGCAAAGACAAGTTACCCAGAACTCCATGAAAAGCCAATGAATTTTTTACTGCCCTTTTCAACCGTCTACTTATGAGATGCTACCATTTCAGATTTGATGGCATCAAAACAAAGAAACCTATTGATTTTGGGCCCTACCCTAAGACTTGCAGTCACAACATTAGTTCCAAGGATAGAAGAGTTGGTAAAGGAAAAATATTAGAATTGTGCACATATTGCTTATCATTGGAGTCTATATTTTTGGGTTAAATTTTGTGTAAGTATCCTAAGTATAATTACTAGCATATTTGTGTTTCCAGTGGTTAAATGTTTTAATATTTTTCCCATTTTTTGTAGAGGGACTTAAGTTTTATGTAATTTATACTTAATTATGTGTAAATTTAATAATAAAACATAGAAAATGTAGCTTTGAAAAAATAAGTAAATAAAATACAAAATCTAAAAAAAAAAGAAAAGAAAACCCAGGTGGGTGTGGTGGTGCATGCCTTTAATCCCAGCACTCGGGAGGCAGAGGCAGGCAGATCTCTGTGAGTTCAAGGCCAGCCTGGTCTACAGAGTGAGTTCTAGGCCAGCTGGGACTAAAAGGGAGATCCTGTTTAAAAAAGACAAAAAAAAAAAAAAAAAAGAAGAATTCAAAGACTCAAAATGAGCCTACCACCTGACCAAGACATACCGCTCCTGGATATATACTCACAAGACTCATCCTACCATAGAGATACATGCACATCCATGTTTATTGAAGCTCTCTTCACAATGGTGAAGAGCTGGAACCAACCAAAGTGTCCCTCAACAGATGAGTGGATAAAGAAAATGTGGTACATCTACACATAGAATTCTATACAGTGGTAAAGAAAGATGACATCATGAACTTTGCAGGTAAATGGATGGAGCTAGAAGATATGCTAAGTGAAGTAACACAGTCCCAGAAAAACAAACGAAGAATGGTATCCCTCATTTGTGGTTGCTAGCACCAAGTACCTAGTTGTAAGGCAAACTAAACAATGTTAATGTTATATTTCTCATTATCTGAAAGCAACATGTGCTCTTATAATATAAATCCCTTAACTGACTCTAGAATTAACCTATCACTTATTTTCAGACTTTGTAATTTTGGTATATGGGTGGAAGATATGTATGCATATTTTAGAGTAATGTAAAATTAAAAGGGAAAATGTGAATCCCAAAATATGATTTGGAAATAACATACAGTTTATTTTCAGAAGGCATAATGGTAGTATGCATATGATGAAGCAATACAAATTGGAGGGAACAACAACAACAAAAGAAGTGGGACAAGAGCCAATTGAAACAGTAAAATTCTCCCCCAAACAATAATCCTCTGCTTTGAAAAACTTTAAAAAGACTCAGGAAAAGATACAAGACATGTATGGCAGAATGCATGAACTCGGGTGGGGTGGGAGACATGAAAAGGGAAATGAGTATAAATTGGAATGCAAAATGATGTAGGAAATGCACAAAACTTCAATAAAATATTTTTTTAAATGTTCAACATTGCTAGTGTCGGACTCAAACTGCCACACTCACAAAATTAACCAACGAGGGGCCATAGATTAATACAAATTTTATTTAATTTGCTGGTGCACCAGAACCCAATTAAGAAAACTGACACATCAAGGAAGCCAATTGTTGATGTGTCAGGGACGCAACCCATTCCACGCAGGGATGAGCACGACCCCGACTGTCTGTTACAGAAAACTTTTAAAGCCAAAGCTACAAACTTGAGGAACTTGGTGACATCATACATACACAATTGCAAGGCTATAGAAACACAATGCAAGCAGTGGTGACCTTTATGCTGATCGGTTGTGTTAGCATCATGAAGTCCCTTGGAGAGGAATGGGCTTCTTAGGGGGTAGGAAGCACTCCTACAGGGCTGGGAAAGTTCATCCTGACCTCAGGCAGCTCTGGGAACTGATAACTCAGGGTCAGACTGTATTCTTGTGGTTAAGGTAGTCATGGGAACCAGACCTGCTTCAACTAGAGAATTGCTCCTGCATGGTTAACCTTTTCCTTTTGATTAACTTCTTTCTGACCTGGTCCTATCATTCCCCCCTGTGAGTTAGGATCATGAGTCAAATCATGGACTCATCTGTAGTAATGGGTTCAAGGACTATGAGCTGGACTGCAGAGATTAACTGAGGCATGGCATCTGTGGGCACCTGGTGGGGCAGTCATCAAACAAGATGGCTACTAAGGTACATTCCTATATTGGCTCTGGGCAGGACCTCAGGTAAGGAAGAAGTCATACTATTGACAGCCTCTAGGGGAAGTGGACACCTGTGTGTCCCTTAGAATTCTGGTAAATTCAGACCTAACATTCCAGTCTTTTGATTATAGGGGAATGGGATGCTGTTCTCTCTTCTGTATCTGCTTCAGAGCTGAGGAGGGATGAAGTCTTAAGGAAACAGGTGTCAGGCTGGAGGGTTAGAATCCAGTCTCCCATCTTGGCTGTTCTAGTTGCCAGGTATTTTGGTCCAGATCAGTAGTGGGCAGTAGTTAGCGTACAGTTTTTCTGCAACTGAAAAGACAAGCTGGTTAAGTCTATGTGAGTGTACCAGTGCACAGACTTCACAGTACCAACAAGGGGCCTAGTGGGTATATTAGTGATTGGAGGGTCCCTGTCTAGAATTTCCAGAGGAAAAGAGGACCTAGTCTCTATTCTGAGGAATTTCATAAAACTCTTTTTAATACTCAGGGCTCCAGAATGAGATCCAGCTTAACCTATTTCTGAGTTATTTTCTTGGCATGGTACAGTAGATCTTTTACTTATCTCTATGGTATTTCTTTGATCACAGTTTCCTGTTGGGGTGTTTAAAACCAAACAGTTAGCTCATATAAATTAGTTTTGGTGTTAAGGTCAGTTGAGATTCTGGTCCTTAAGGATCATTCAGGCCTTGTGCCTGGTTCTTTTTACCAGTTCCATCTACATGAGGACAAAGTCAGGTCTTGCTTGACCAGAGCTTCCCTTTGAAGCATGAGAAATTTCTCCTCTATACTGACTTCCCTCCTTTGACTGGACACTGGCCAGAAGAAGTCCACTTAAGTGAATCTCCAAGACCTCCCTGGCTCAGGATGACTGGTGGCTCACTGCCACAGGACATGTACAAAGGTGCTGATGTAGGACCCTAGGACTTAAGTTGACCTTAGAGGGTAAGGGCCAAAATATTGTCTTTTTAAATCCCTCTTGCCAAATCAGATCAGAGCTTTAAGTATGGTTGTTAAACCTCCAAGAGGGTCAGTTGAATGCTTTACTATAGACACAGACTTCAATATTCTTTATAAATTCTTAATTGTTGTTGCAAAACATTCTGACTAATAGTGAAAGCTCATGACAGGAACCTGAAGGTAGTAACTGCAGCAAAGGCTAGGAAGGGACGCTGCTTACTGGCTTGTGTTGCTGGCTAACATTTAACCTATTGTATACACTATAGAAATATCTGGCCAAGGATGTCATTGCCCACAATGGGCTCAGGCCAGTCCAATGAAGGCAGTTATTGAGGTTTCTTAGCTCAGGTGTGTCAAGTTGGCATTAAACCTATCCAGTAAAGCATACAATCTGTTCTTCCACAGACTAAATTTTTTTCTTGAGACAGGTTTAAACTAGCATTCAGTTTTAAAATCATTAACTAACAGGACAACAGATATATAAAACATTTTTAGTATGTACGGGTAACTCAATATTTATATATGTCCATTTTACCTGAGGCTACAACAAGTTGTGTTGCACCCACAAAGGGATGGACTTAGCATTAACATGTTGCATAATACTGAAAATCTCCAGTTGTGGAACACAATTTCTTATATGTGCTATAACCACACTATAGAATTCTGAAAAGTGAACAGTGCTTTATACCCACACTCATACATAAGGTTTTAAAACTTAATTTTGGTGATGGCAGTCTATAAAGTTTGTACTGAACAGAGGCACAGACATACATTGCTATCATACACAGACATGCACATATTAGAGAAAACACCATATACTGTCTATCAATGGTCTGATAGATTCCTAATATGCTGTAAGTTTATTACAGAGTTGTTAACAGTATCAGCCACATATATACACATTTATCTATATACATTCATACAAGAGATTTTTATCCTAGTATTTGTATTGAACAGACTCACATACTTTGCTGTCTTTAATGTTTTCATTCTTCAGAGTTGTCATTTAAAGCATACATCCCCAATTGCATTCTCAAGGCTGAGGAGGCTAATACAGTTTTCTTACCATGCTGTCATTGATGCTTTGCACCTTTAGTTTTAAATTATGAACTTATTGAAATATTTTAACAAGTGATGAAAACAGTTTGTACTGAAGGCTAGCCATAACTAAAGTTACAATACAATAATTAAAGACAGTTTCACCAAGGAAGAAGCTAAAGAATAAGGTGTCAGGAAACATTCAGACCTACCAAGGCAGTACAAAATCAAGACAACTAAGCAATGAACAATACTAAAAAACATTTTAGACTATTTCATTGGAGGGAAGAAATTGCAGTTCACAGGTATCTAGGGGAAGCCATGTGCTATTGTTTATGGCAGCACAGCTGTCAAAAGCCTGGCTAAGTAAAAGAAGACATTTGTTTTAACCATAAGGATTAAAAATCAGGTCTTCAGAGGTCTGGAAAAACAAGTTGAAAGGAAACTGAAGTTAGAATACCTGCAACTTTAAAACAGTTTAATTTGGAGATCAAGTCCAGTCTTAAGAGATAACAAATAAAAACCTTTAGATAACCAGTTTAGAATTTTTCTCTGTAGGAACCAAGGAACCCGGGTTCAAATTAGGCCTTTGAAAAAGTTTAAGAGGCATGCCAAAAGTAAACTTAACTTACGTGCACAATACAGAATGAAAGAACTTTAAAGTGGCCCCTTTTATCAGAAACCAACACAGAAGAACACACATGACACGAATCTCAGACACATGGGAGAACAGTTAACACACAGACAGCTTGCACAGACATATGACTTAATATAATGAGAGATTTCCTTTTTCTTTTTCAAATCTCATACAATAACTTGATGTCAAGGCACAGAAAGTTCTCAGTTTTCTGGTCTACTGCACATCTTGGCTGTGCAGGGTTGTGGAACCATTAGTTTTTCATTGTCACATTTACACACAATCATTTAGAGTTTAAGACATTTTTTTAGTTAGCTCCCTTAAAACACTTTTGTACTCACAGCCACCAAATTCTGGGTTGATTTCACTAAATGCCTGTTCCAACTTAACTAACAGTCATGTTAAGGAGGGCCAGCTGCCTGGCATCTTACTATGTTGGATCTTGTATTTTCAGGGGAGTGGAGCAGTAGCAGCTCTAGCTGCTTGGAGCTTGCAGCATGGGCCCTTTGTGTGCATGCTTGCCTGCACAGGAGAGAGGGGAGTAGGGGATTAGAAGAAGTAGATTGTCCCATGTTAGATTTGAAGTACAGAAGAACAGAAACAAAAGTGGTAATGAGAAAAACACAAAGACCACAAATCAAATGAAAACGGTGAAGACACAGAGGACCCAGAAAGGACTCAGATGGCAGGGGCTGTCTGCCGTGACCAGAACTGAAGGGCCAGACCCACTGTCTGTGCCCCAAAACCAGGATACTAGACCATCCTGAGTCTAGTATCAGATGAACCTCCTGTTCGTCTACTGGACAGTGGGAGTGTCCTCCTTCTCTCATGCCCAGAGGAACTAGTCATGTCCGATGTTCCTCTAAAGCAGCAGCCCTGGTGCCACAGAAACAGAAAACTGAAACCAAAACAGGAGCTTATGCTAGGTACCTTTCAAAGTTCTTTGTTCTCCAAGGCTGGCCAGCATCCCACAAAGAGGGAGAGGCCCCTTGAGGTGAAGGTGGTGTATCTCAGTGGGACCTCCAGATGTTGGACTCAAACTGCCACACTCACAAAATTAACCAACGAGGGGCCACAGATTAATACAAATTTTATTTAATTTGCTGGTGCACCAGAACCCAATTAAGAAAACTGACACATCAAGGAAGCCAATTGTTGATGTGTCAGGGACGCAACCCATTCCACGCAGGGATGAGCACGACCCCGACTGTCTGTTACAGAGAACTTTTAAAGCCAAAGCTACAAACTTGAGGAACTTGGTGACATCATACATACACAATTGCAAGGCTATAGAAACACAATGCAAGCAATGGTGACCTTTAAGCTGATTGGTTGTGTTTAGCAGCATGAAGCCCCTTGGAGAGGAATGGGCTTCTTAGGGGGTAGGAAGCACTCCTACAGGGCTGGGAAAGTTCATCCTGACCTCAGGTAGCTCTGGGAACTAGGAACTCAGGGTCAGACTGTATTCTTGTGGTTAAGGTAGTCATGGGAACCAGACCTGCTTCAACTAGAGAGTTGCTCCTGCATGGTTAACCTTTTCCTTTTGATTAACTTCTTTCTGACCTGGTCCTAACGTTAGTAATTAGGGAAATGGAAATTAAATCCACTTTAAGATTTCATCTTACCCCAGTCAGACTGGCTAAGATCAAGATAACAAATGATACTAAATGTTGGAGAGGATGTGGGGAAAGGGGAGCACTCATTTACTGCTGGTGGGAGTGCAAACTTGTGCAACCCCTATGGAAAGCAGTGTGGAGAAGTATTAAAAAACTAAAAATGAAGCCAGGCATGGTGGCGCACACCTTTAATCCTAGCACTTGGGAGGCAGAGGCAGGCGGATCTTTGTGAGTTCAAGGCCAGCCTGGTCTACGGAGTGAGTTCCAGGACAGCTGGAGCTACAGGGAGACCCTGTCTCAAAAAGACAAAAAACAAAAACAAAGACAAAACTCAAAATGAACTTACCATTTGACCTGGCTATACCACTCCTTGGCATATACCCAAAGGACCCATCCTACTGCAGTGATACTTGTACATCCATGTTTGTTGCTGTTCTTTTCACAATAGCTAAAATGTGGAAACAACCTGTGTCCCTCACTTACAGAACTGAGGTACCTTTACACAATGGAATTCTACTTAACAGTAAAGAAAGATGAAATCATGAAATATATAAGTAAACATATGGAACTAGAAATAGTTACTAAGTGAAGTAACACAGACTCAAGAGATACAAACAACGTATGTTCTTCCTCATTTATGGATCCTAGCACCAAATCTTTATATGTGAGTACATATCCTGATGTAATTGCAGAAACCGGGAAAATGGAATGGAATCAGGGAGGTAAAGGGAAAGAAGGAACCTGAGTGAGAAGTACAGTAAGACAGGTGTTACTAAGGGAGAAATTGTTAAAAATGGAGGCATATAAATGGGAGGGAAGGGGTTATATAAGGAACTGTGGGGAGAAAGGGGAAGAAGGAGCTCAAGAGAGGTAGGACCATAGGAGACTGGTATTATCAAGAGAGAAGTGGGGGAAATGGGGGTATTTTAAATGGGGAGGATATGGAGGGAGGGTTAGACAGGGAAAGAGAAAGAGGAGAGATAATATTGCCTAGCTAGCATAAAAAATCAGAGGGAATCATATTAGTCCAATATTTCTTCATGATTCCATGTGCATAGCTGAAGGCTACATAACAAGAAACAGCCAGGCAGGAGAAATCTTCCTCAAGGTTTTGGCCAGGATAGTCCAAGAGACTCCCAAAATTACACAGCCTATTGCCACAGGTCTTGATTGCCTCCCAAAACTTGAAAGGAAGACCCTATTACTGAAGACAGAACATACTTCTGATATGGGATTTGGAGCAATGGAGCTGGAACTGACCTGGAAGTCACTTCCCTTGAAGGCTAGCTTTGGTAGCTTCAGAGAGCACAATGGAAGCTGCTACACATGAATATCAATTGAAGATCCAACCCCAGCTTCGAGGCCTAATAATCACATCGATGATTGGCACAGCAAACAACATTGGTGCAGTAGTGGCACTTTTATCTTGGGGGAAATCAACAGCTGCCTAATTGGAATTAAAGCCCACCCAATGGGAGGAATCTCATGTCTGGTACTGTAAACATAGCAAAATATACATGGCTGGAGAGATCATTGATCTTAGAGAAAACCCCAAGGCTATCACATCCCTAGACAAACGTAATTTCTAAATATTTGCAAAATATGTGTCCTTATATTTACAGACAAGTATCTCAGTCACCATGCATCAAAGAAGCTTCTTTTTCAACAGGAGACTATTACAGAGTTTCACAACTGGTCACACACAGACATTGTCTATGAATTTCCCAACCCTATGTGGCACATCTACAGTACAACCTGTACACCTAAGTCTCAAAGAACATAGACCAAGGGGTAAAGAGAACACTAATGCATCTCTCAATTCTCATCAACAAAGCTCCCTCTTGAAACTGAGGACCAAGAACACAAAAGGTCACAAATAGCCAAAGCACAGAGAATAAGAGTCTACAGAGTGTAGGGCCTTGGACAGGATACCTATATTAAACTCCACCCACCTAGGGCTCAGGGACCATTGAGGAAGGGGAGGGGGATGAAAGATTGTAAGAGCCAGGGAGGAGGTGCATGACCGATGGGGAAGAGGGTATAAAGATGATTAAGACTGATTAAGATGGCCCTTATGAAATACACAACAATTCAATTAAAAAATTACAAAAAATAATATAACTTTCCTTAATTTAGTTATTGGGGATAAAATACCCTACAATCAGAGGCTTTATTTTCATAAATATGTCGTAGTCAAAGATGAAAACAGTATCATTGACCTTTCAATATTAGCTGCCTTTCGTGCCCTTTCTTTAGAGGGGATACTGACAATTTTCTCTATTTTCAATTTTTCTTACCTTTACTAAGAAGGATGTGAATAACGAATCTGCTTCATGTATCTGCAGTTCACCTTCTCCTGTCTGCCTCCCAATTCGTATTTGACTAGTTTGTGTCTTCTACCCATGTTCGGGGAAAGTGGATGATTTTGTTAGTGTTCTGGTTCCGTTCAGTTTTAAGTTCTGCAATATCGGGTGGCATATTGTTCCATTTACTAGAAGGTCTGAAAAACAACTTTTTTTTTTTTTTAATTTGGAGCGCTTCACAAATTTGCTTGTCATCCTTGCACAGGGGCCATGCTAATCGTCTCTGTATCCGTTCCAATTTTAGTATATGTGCTGCCGAAGCTAGCACTGAAAAACAACTTTAAGAGGAGCCAGCGAGATGGCTCTGCATGAAGAGTGCTGCTCTTGCAAAGGACCAGAGCTCCATTTGCAGTGGCTCACAAGCTCCTCCAACTCCAGTTCTAGGGAATTCAAGGCCCTCTTCCATGGGCGCCGGTACACACGCACAGAAATACATACACATTAAATAAAATTTATTTATTTATTTATTTATTTATTTATTTATTTATTTATTTATTTATTTATTTATTGGTCTTTTCGAGACAGGGTCTCCCTGTAGTCCCAGCTGTCCTGGAACTCACTCTGTAAACCAGGCTGGCCTCGAACTCACAAAGATCCGCCTGCCTCTGCCTCCCAAGTGCTTGGATTAAAAGCGTGCGCCACCACGCCTGGCATAAAATATATTTTAAAATAATGTTAGAGAAGCTTGGGAAATCCAATCAGTGACTTTGGGTAAATAACACGTTAACTTTTAGGATGTTTCTACCTTATAGTAACTGGAGTCAATTTTCCAATATAAAATAAGTGCAAAGAAGAGGGGAGATAAGACATACTTTCAAAAGAATGCAATTAAATTGCAGGGTTTTTATTTGTCTGTATGTCGTTTTCACATCTGGGGCTATTCTGGGTTAGTCATTCCTGAAATCTCTAGTTCTATTTGTCTCAGACAAGAACTATGACTCCCAGAATTCCGTTCTTCACGTTTTCTATCGCGAGATTTCCGTACTGCTACTAATCAGTCCCTACACGGAGAGTCTGTGACGTCAGCCAATCACAAGGGGAGCGGATGGCGAGCGGGGGGCGGGCCTAGTTTGAACTGGGAAGTGCGCGCGGCTATAGAGCTCTCCGGAAGTCGGAAGTCAGAGGCGTCGAGCCTGAAGGCGGAGGTACGGGAATAAAGCTGCCTCTGGGCTCCCGGGCTCGCCTAGGGCGGTGAGGGACAGTAGGCGTGCGCCTGCAAGTGTGTCCGGCGGCGTCTGAACGCGGGTGCCCGTTGTCGGCCTCGGGGTTCGGAGTTCAAGGAGTCTCCGAGGTCCCCCGGGAGGGGGCTTGGCGTCTCCGCGCTGCGAGGTCCCTGAGTCCTGTGAGGAACGGGGGTCAGGGGGTCTCCCATTGGGTTTCTCGTTGTTGGCCTCGGAGTTCGGAGTTCCGGAGTCCCGGAGTCTCGGAGGTCCCCCGGGAAAGGGTTCGGCGTCTCTGCGCTGCGGGGCACGGAGTCCTGTGAGGAACGCCGGTCGGAGGGAGGACAACCCCCCCCCCCAGCTACTGTGGGCGGGAAGGTGGCTTGTGGTTACTGCTGCGCCTTAACCACAGTGAAGCCCAAGTGGCTTGAGTTATCCCGGAATTGGTAGAGCTAAGCCGTAGTTTGCTTTTGGAGTGGTGGTAGTAGTGACTTTTTATTTTCGTTTTTTTAGACAAGGTCTCGTGTATCCTAAGTTGACCCTGAACTCTCGAGATAGCTAAGGCTGACCTTTAATTTCTTATTCTCTTGTTTCCACCTCCATTTGCCATCACGCTGGCTGAATTACGGACCATCTGGTTTCAATAATGTTTAAAATACAATATTTGTTCTGCCTCACAGCATCTTGCACAATGATGGAAGAGGAGCTGGGGCTCTTGGATAGAAACATAAATGAATTTGGAAATAGGTTCAGAAACATTCTCAGTAATCACTCCACCCAGATCCTTGCGCTAAGAGATGCCTACAGGGACTCCATCAGAGTACTCTCAGGTACTTAGAGTTAACTTATAACTCGAATTTTGGGCGTTCTTATTTCTACGGTTGTTTCAGCAGAATTGAAATTTCATTTTCTCTTCCAGAAAAGCTGTCTTTGAAATTAAAGGAAGAAGAAAGAATGGTTGAGACGTTTATGGAATATCAAAATCGTATGTGAAAAACTATAGATCAGATTATTTTTTTAAGATTCAATGTCTTTATCTTGAAATCTTCATACGGATATAATATAGTCAGTGTGCTTACACATTCACATAAATGGAACCTGTTCCCACCACCAGTTTAAGATAGACTATATCGTTATACCATCCTTCTGCCTTCTAAAACTGAGTATTGGTTACTATTGTGTTTTTAAGTGCTAGGTAAATGGCACTATTTTATAATGTATTTTGTCCCTTATTGTCTTATGTGTGAGATTTATTTACACTCGTATGTAAAGGTCAACAATTAAAAAAAAAGTTGTTTTCACATTGGAGATCAAAGCCAGGGAACCAGGAGTTCTCATCAGTTTGGAGTCTGAGTACTAGTCTGATAGTCTTTCCATATTTTTAACCACCATTCTTTCCTTCTCATTTCTACTGCTCTCCAGATTGCTTAAAAGTAGATCGGTATCTTATATTAAATTCTCACATAGAAGCCACAAACTTGTGACCAAAGGTTCAGCTCTCCTAGATGCCTGGTTTGGAGGCACCATGTTTTACACAGTATTAAATTGAAATGCCTGCTGGTGCTCTTGACAGAGCTCCTCTTTTGCTTTCACTGGCCTACTCTCCTCACTTAGGCCCTTGAGGCACTTATAGTCACTTTCCAGGCTGCTCCGAAGCTGATCTGCTCTTCACTGCTGCTCTCTGTAAGCAAGGAGGAAAACAGTCAGTGTGAGTTTATATGGGAGAGTGCAGTATGTGGTTGCCTAAGGCATTTGGAGACTTTAAACACTCTTGGTTTGTAGAGTCCAGTGGGGATTAGAAAACTAACTGAAACATAGTATCTATAAAGTGAAGATGTGCCATTGTTTAAATTAAAAAAAAATATTTTAGCCAGGCGTGGTGGCACACGCCTTTAATCCTAGTACTTGGGAGGCAGAGGCAGGCAGATCTTTGTGAGTTCAAGGCCAGCCTGGTCTACAGAGTGAGTTCCAGGACAGCTGGGGCTACAGGGAGACCCTGTCTCAAAAAGACCAAAAAATATATATATATATATTTATTTTTTATGTGTTTGAGTGTATCGCCTGCATGCAGGTAGGTGCACTTGTGTGGTGCAGTGCCTGTGGAGGGCAGAAGAGGGAGTCAAATGCCTGGAACTGGAATTATGGATGGTTCTCACACCATGTAGGGGCTGGGAATGGAACCCAGGTCTCTGCAAGAGCAGCCAGTGCTGAGCCATTTCTCCAGCCCCCTTATACTTTAAATTCTAAAAGCATTATTTTTCTAATTCAAAAATGTGTGTAAATACTGTTTTACCCTTAAAACAGCGGTAGAGTCTTTATCTAACATAAAGAGCCCTGTGTTACATCCCCGGCACCACACATACAAACACACAAAGTGTACAGTTGAACTAATAAAATTTACCCAAGATTGGTGGATATTTTATTGCTCTTGCCCTAGCCTAAGGAAACAATGCATAACTGTAATCCCTTTAGAATTTAGGAGCATGTAAACAGGGAAACCATAATTAAAATATATTGTAGAGGTAAGGTTTTGCTATGTAGCCCAAAGTGGCTCCAAATGCTACCCTGAACTATATGAGACAATGCCTCAAAACAAACAAACAAACAAACAAACAAACAAACCCCAAACCAACAAAAACTACATTAGCACAAATAGCTCTTCTCACTTATGAATATATTATTAGTGATATTTATAAAAGCTATTGATTTTCTGTTTACCAGGAATTCTTGGGGATTTGCAGTAAATTTTTCGAAATACTCCAAATCAATGCTTCTTGTCTATGTATACAGAAAACTATCAGCTGGTAGTGGTAGTTCATCCCTGTAATCTTAGCACTTAAGAGGCAAAGGCAGGGGGACTTCCCTAAAATCAAGGCCAGTCTGGTCTGTGTGGTGAGTTCCAGTACAGCCAGGGCTACATATTTAGACCCTGTCTCAAATATGAAAATTATCTTGCCAGGCATGATGGCATATACCTTTAATCACAGCACTAGGAAGTAGATTCAGGTGGATCTCACAGGCCAGCCTGATCTACATGGCAAGTTCTAAGCCAGCTGGGGCTACAGGAAGACCTAGTCTCAAAAACAACAAAAAATTGTTTTGACCTTTCTTAGTAGTTTTAAATAACAATGATAGCAGGCAGTTAGCTTTGTCTATCTCCTTTTGGAAATTCTTTTCAGTATTTTAGTTTAAAAATTATTATAGGATTAGAGCCAGGTTTGGTGGTACATGCCTTTAATCCCAACTTTCAGGAGGCAGCCTGATCTACATGGCAAGTTCTAAGCCAGCTGGGGCTATAGGGAGACCCAGTCTCATAAACAACAAAAAATTGTTTTGACCTTTCTTAGTAGTTTTAAATAACAATGATAGCAGGCAGTTAGCTTTGTCTATCTCCTTTTGGAAATTCTTTTCAGTATTTTAGTTTAAAAATTATTACAGGATTAGAGCCAGGTTTGGTGGTACATGCCTTTAATCCCAGCATTCAGGAGGCAGAGGTGGGTGGATCTCTGTGAGATCAAGATCAGCTGTGTCTACATAAGTGAGTTCCAGAAAGCCCCCAAAAGAATATAAGAAAGGTTTTTGTTTCAATTGTGTCTAAAAAAAGACATTCTTTACATGTAGTTTAAGAAATAGAAGCAGAACAGACACAGAGGCATACCTATACTCCCAGCTTGTTGGAAGGCTGTGAATCAAAGTTCAAAGCTAGTCTGGGCAATTCAGTGAGACCCTGTTGCAAGATAATAAGAAATGTAATCCCAGTTACTCAGCCCTAAACACATGTATGCACAAGCACCACTAAATGGACTCAGTAGATTTGGTGTATGTGTAAGTAATAAAGAAGAGATCATGAAATTGAGGATAAGTGGGGGTGTGAGAAGAGTTGAAGAGGGAAGGGTGGAAATTATGTAAATACAGTATTCAAGTATGAAGTTCTCAAAAAATAAAGGATAGGACAACCCAGTTCAAATAAGATAAGAAAAAGGACTAGGGGTCTAGCTTGGTCTTGCTTAGCATATGTAAAGGCCATCTTCACTGCCAAACACAAAATTCAATGTGGCAAGTAGGTACTGAATTTATGTATAACATGTTTTCCTAGTGCCAACTCATGTGATAGATTTTCCTAATATTATATCTTCATTGTATATCAAGCCATATTTGCTCTTAGTGGATTGTTTTTAATGTTTGTTTTTTTGGGTGTTTGTTTTACTTAAGGGCTGGCCTCAGATTTTCTCTGTAGCAGAGGATAACCTGATTTCTCCTGCCTCTGCCTTCTGAATGGTGGGCTTATTATACCACATCCAGTTTATGGGGTGCTGGTGATAGAACCAAGGCCTCCTGCATGGAAAGTCAAGACCTCTCCCAACTCACATAAATTAATATTAAGCTTTTCAACACCTAAATTTTTTACATATGTTTTTGTTGGTGGTGGGGGTTCTTTTGGTTTTGTTGGTTATGGTATGTGTATGCCTTTGTGCATGTTGCAGGTCAGTAGTTTTCTCCTACCACGTGGGTTCCTGGGATCAAACTCAGGTCATCAGGCTTGGCAACAAGCACCTTTACTTACTAAGCCATCTCATCAGCCCTTTCACCAATAGTTTTCAATGAAATTAGTTTGTATGATTTTAAGTAGTGCTATCTTTACTGAGTTTCATTTCAGAATTAATGCCTATCTGCTTATCAACCTCTCTGGATTCCCTTCTGTTTTAGTACATTCCTGAGACAATTAACACAGGATTAGAATCCCATTTCTTCAAGGCACTGTGAAAGGCCATCTTCTAGAATTTGGCTGTCTTCAGCTTTATTGATACACTTATTTGGAATAGGGAATGGCAGGGGTCACAATCATGATTTTCTATTTTGTGATTTAATTTGGTATTCAGTTTTATAAACATTTCTGTTTTCAAAGATAACCGAGAAAGCAGGTTAGGAGTGTTTTCTTTACCACTTACGATTTTGGAATTATTAAACTGTGTTTATCCATGAAAACATTTTTTGAGTAGGGAAATAGAAGGATTGAGTTCAAGACAAACCTTGGTTACTTAGTTTGAGGTCAGCCTGAACTTATGTAGGCTTTGTCTAAAATTTAAACAAATCATTGCTTTTTTAAAAAAATAATTCATCTTAGGAAAGTCAGAAAGTTTAGATTTTGGATTTTCCTTAGTTACATGTCAGGGCAAGGCATAAATATTGAAACTAATACATTGTGTTTGTCATAGAGATCTGCAAGCAGAATAAGCTTATCCAAGAAAAGAAAGCTAACCTGTTACAGATGATTGCTGAAGTAAAAGGCAAACAGCAAGAACTGGAAGTGCTGACAGCAAATATTCAGGACCTTAAGGAAGAATATTCTAGGAAGAAGGAAAGTAAGTTCAGTCATATTTATAGTAGATTGAATTGCACAGTAGTGATGGTTCACAGTCATGTGCATCCTGCCAGCCTCTTCATTGCTAAGATGGATGCCACCTCAGAACAGAGTCAGTCCCACATTTCTGCTATAATGAGAATAATAATGTTGTGGGTACAATGAAGTATAATGTGAGAGAGTGTCCTTAAATAAGATTGGCTTTTGTTCCCCCTTTTCCTTTTTGAGATAGTCTCATGTAGCCCAGACTGGTCTTGAATTTCTGATCCTCCTGCTTCTGTCTCCTGAGTGCTAGGATTACAGGTGTGCACTACCATGTCCTATCTGGTTTGAAGAATCCTTTTCTAATGCCTTAATACAACAGACATTTATTGACCATAAAATCTCTGCCATCACAACTGATGAAAGTGCAGAGAGAAGTGACTGGTGTGCTTTCCCCTAAAGGGGATGTTTATATCACACATACCTTCTTCCTGACAAGGCCCGGAGAACATGACAGAAGAGGACAGGACGAATGTAAGTAAGAACCAAAGGCTAGAGAGTACTCTGAAGCATTGTCTTCTGGACATGACCTGGCAGATGCATTCTGAATTCTCTGCAGCTGTGGTTACTTGCACCACAGCTGTGGACCTGTCAGCATATGGTACGATAAAGGACTCTTGAGGCAGGCCCCACCCCTCCCTGGGGGACTAGTGACAGTTAATGTTGACTGGGGAAAGGATATCACTTGCTTCAGTAGTGTAGCCACTGGTAAGTTGTCCATGCTCCAATAAGTACTACCCAAGAATGTAGTAGCCTGTATGCTGAGAATTACACAGTACGCCTGCCTGCTCAGAGCTTGTCTCTCATCAACCTAACCTGCCCTAGGCAGGTGTGACCATACAAACAGCTGAGTTGCAGACCTGGGCCAATCACAGGGCGACACAATGACTGCACTAAAAGGAGAGCGGAATGCGAACAGTACATAAACCCTAACCTTGCCCCCAATAAATGAGTCCGAGGCAGCTCGCCCTCTGCCTATGTTCACCCGATTCCCAGGGTCTGCCTCTTGACTCTGCCTCTCTCACCCCCTTTTGTTCATGGTCAGACCATGAAATTCCCCAGCAGGCCTAGGGGATTGTCTACAATCATCCAAGAAACATGGTAGGTTACAGATCAATAAACCCAGTGTGTTACACACACACAGACTATGTGAAAGCTGGAGGGATTTCTTAGGGGAAAGGTTTCAGCAGGAGAAAGGGAAGATGAGACTGGGTGATAGGGTGTGAAAAGGGTTAAAATTATCATTTGTGTATGTGTGTGTATGAAACTTGAGGAATAAAAAAAATAAAGAATTTAAAAAGTATCTGCCATGTAATACAAGAACTCTGCAAAGGTTTTGTATAAAAACTTTCATGTTAATGTGAATGCTGTATTTAGAAGGGAGACTTAACTGGCTCACAAACTAACTCTTCAGATCTCTTAAAACAACAGTTTAGTTAATACTTTTTTCTTATAAAGTTCTTATCCAAGACTAAATTGCAAAATTATTTTTCTCACCTGCCAACTGTTGGGGATTTTTTTAACTGTAAAAGAAATTATAAAATAACATGAAATAAGGCTCATTTCTCATGGAAAATAGTTCTGCCTAAAGCAATATACTGTTTTTCTCATGAAATAGCTACTGTATGTCTGTTTAACAAAACAAAAATTTTATAAATGAAATCTCTAGGCTACCTGTACAAATTCCTGACCTGAGTATCTATATCTCAAGCAATTTTTTCTTCCATCCTGAATGACAGAAATCTCTTTTGTTAATTGGTAGAATTAGAGATAGAAACAGACTCATTTGCCTCGCATCATTTTTTTTTTTTTTTAGTTATTTTCAAGTTTCTTACAGTTAATTTACTAAGTTTTAAATTGAGAATTTCATGAAACATTCAATACTGTGTTTTTAAATCATAGCCATTTCCACTGCTAACAAAGCTAATGAAGAGAGGTTGAAAAGGCTGCAAAAGTCAGCAGACTTGTATAAAGAACGACTTGGACTAGAAATTAGAAAAATTCCTGGTAAGTTTATTACTGTAACTAGTATATAGAAGATTTTTAACAGTATATCTTAAGAAAGAGTCTAAAATATTTAAACAATATTTGCTTTTTAGGAAATGGGAATCTTTTAATCATCTAAATATAAGTACTGATACATTAACTCTTTGTCCAATATTCTGATGAAAGTACTTCAACATGCTTATCAGCATGCAACTTTTTTTTTTTTTTTGGCTTTTTGAGACAGGGTCCCCTGTCTGAGTTGATGCACGTACAGAGGTCATAGAACTTGTGAGAGTTGGTTCCCTCATTTCACCATGTGGAGTCTAGAGATGGAACTTGGGGTGTGAGGCTTAGTAACAGGCACCCATTTTGAGCAGTCTTGCTGGTCCTTTTTTTCTATTTTTAAACTTTTTTATTATGTGTGTGCATATTGTAGGTGGGTGTGGGGGTGGGTGTATAGGTCAGAGGACAACTTTGTGGACTCAGTTCTCTCCTTTGTCTTTTACGTGGGTTCCAGAAATCAACCTCATGTTGTTGGGCTTGTGTGGCAAACATATTAACATGTTGAGCCATCTCACCCAGTTAGCACCCCCAAACTTTGTTTTTTAGAGAGAGTCTCATGTACCTCTAGCTGACTTTGAACTCCTAGTCTTCCTGCCTCAACCTCATAAGTGCTAGGACTACAGGCATGATTTTTCATCCCATCCTTTCACTTTAAGAAAGCCTTTCATGGCTTCTCTTTTGCATACCCAAATTATCAGCATTAATTATTTGCTTTGGGATCACTAAATAAGATAAGGGTTACTTGAATACTAGCCCTGCAGTATGGTGACAGTTAATCTGATAACTGAGACAGGTACTAATTGCCTAGCAGGATGTTAGTACTAGAAAAAAGGGATGGTCCACATCCTGGGCAAACAGTGGAGTGGCATGATGATACCACACTCAGACCAAATTGAAAACTTAGCGGTTAGTTATTCTTGGAATTTTCATTTGTTATTTTTGGACCTTGGTGGATATTAGAAATCAGATCTTACTCATGGTGAAGATTTTTTTTTTTAATTTATTTTTTTTATTATTATTTTTGAGACAGTGTCTTCATGGTCAAGATTTATCCCATCAAAAGGATATAAAACAAGCTTAGTAAAGAAAAAGACACTGCAAAGACTAAAGGAAACTGGGTACAAGTTTTGGATAGTCTAAGCTTGGTGGAATCATACCAAATGTACTTATAATTCTTTTTTTTTTTTTAAAAATGTGTATGAATGTACTGTCTGCATGTAGGTTTGTGCTGTGACAACCCATGTGAATGAAGAGGTGTATCTGCTGGAAACTCATTAGAGGCTCTGGAATCTTGGGTCTGGCTTTTCTTGGACTCTATTGTTTGTATATTTTCCCCTTGCTGACTTTGTTAAATTATTTGGGTAAATCTTTCTAGTGAATCATCAGACCTAGAGTCATCTTGGGGGTTCTAAGACATTCTAAGTACCACTTGGGGAACAGGGCTCTCTAAATTTCAAAGGAGAGCAGTCTCAGGCTTGTCTTGTTTATTCTTTTGTGCACACCTGGCTATAATGTCTGAGAGTATTATGTTCACTATACCAGTATTAAACTGTAACTCTTGAGATTGGGAGAGCTCTGAAATAATGGAATTAAGTTACTAGGTCAAAAGAAATACCCCATATTTGGCTAGCTTCTCAAAGCTAGTGGGAAGGCCAGGCAGCAGTTAGAAAAATACCTTCCTGGCCAGAATTAAGAGTATTTTTCCCCTAATTTAATTTTGGGGAAAGAAGACTGAATTAAGTTGTCTGCACTGAACCTCTACTGGCTATAGTTAAGAAGGTAGGATGGTTTGGGAGTTGGACCTTTAGGAGAAGTTACTTTGAATTGTGGTTATAAGCAGGCATTAGTGGCTCCTGGTGATGGGCTTAAGATAAGTTTTTTTTTTTTAAGTTTATTTATTTTTGTATGTGTATGAATGTACTGTCTGCATGTAGGTTTGTGCACCCATGTGGTGCAATGCTGCGGAGGTCAGAAGAGGGCGACAGATTCCCCTGGAACTGGAGTTCTGGAATCAACTCAGGGGAGTATGAAAACTGGCTATTTAAAAACAAAACTAAACAAAACAAAAAATGTACCTCAGGAAGACAGTAAATAATCTACTTCAGAGTTCAATATATCTAAAAGTTCAAGTTAATCCTAGCACTCAAGAGGCAGAGGCAGGTAGACCTCTGTAGGGTCAAGGCCAGCATGGTCTACACATCAAGTTCTAGGCCAGCCAGGGCTACAGTGTGAGACCCAGTCTCAAAAGAAAAAAAAAGTTCACAGTTGAGTCTTACATTCTCATCTAGTTAGAAGGTTAATGCTTTCATTAATAACTCAACCCACATGATGGAAAAACCACCCAAATTAAGAGATACATGGGTAAAGGATTCAAACAGCTAAGCTAGTAAACAAATAGGAAATAAAATCTCATTCTTAGTAATCAAAGAATGCATTTTAAAAAATGCTCTACTGGTGTCTTGTAAAACTGTCCAACAAAACAAACCACCACCAATAAATCCTAAAAATATAACTGTGTGCTTGTGTGCATGTCTGAGCTCCAACCTTCTGACTTCTGGGGAGGGGGAGGGAAGAAAGGTTGGATTTGTTGATTACCTGTGGCCAATGATTTAATCAGTCATACTTACATAATGAAGCTTTTTATTTTTTCTTTTTTAATCTTTTTGAGACAGGGTCTCCCTTTAGTCCCAGCTGGCCTAGAGCTCGCTATGTAGACCAGGGTGGCCTTGAACTCACAGAGATCCGCCTGCCTTTGCTTCTTGAGTGCTGGGATTAAAGACGTGCATGACCATACCCATAATGAAGCTTTCGTACAGACACACAAGTCTGTGTTCTTGTAGCCTGTGGACAGCTGACCCTGCAGAGATTTCTGGAAGGTAACATGCCAAGGAAGGGCATGAAAGCTTCACTCCCGATCACCTATATTTTGCATGTACCTCTCTCCATTGGTATCATTTGTAGCATCCTTTATCATTAACTCGTTAAGAGTAAAGTATTTCCCTGACTTATGTGAACTGCTTACGAGATTAATCCAACCAGTTGTATGATGATGATGACCTGCTGTTTTGGAGTAGATGATGTCAGAAAGTTGAATTGGAGGGTGACAGGTCCAGTGTCAACTGCCAAACTGATAGATTGCTTGGTGTGGAGGGAACACTCCGGCAAATGATCACATGAATTCTTTCCCCTGGCATGCATGTCCTTCCCATTACTGAAACAGTTTAAAATCTGATGTACTGACAGTTACATCATTTTAAAGTTGAATGCAAGATAAGTCTTCCAAGTTTCTAGAGATTTCCTTTTATAATTCTAACAATTTTTAATGATATTGTTTAATTTTTTTATGCTGTAGAAGAAACTAAAATATGTGTTGAATTTATACTTTGTGGCAGCCAACTTGAATTTCTAGCAGACATTTGCTTCTTTGGGAGCATTTTCAGGTCTTTTAGAAAATAGACTTGCTGGGCATGGTGGCACATGCCTTTAATCTCAGCACTCAGGAGGCAGAGGCAGGATCTCTGTGAATTCAAGGCCAGCTTGGTCTACATAGGAAGTTCCAGGACAGTTGGGACTACAGGGAGACCCTGTCTCAGAAAGACAAAAAAAAAAAAAAAAGAGAAAATAGACTTTAATCCAGGTAATTAGAAAACTATAAAATATATTCATTTAACATGACAGTTGTCATTATAGTAAAATATATAAAATATTGATTTCTTTACTTTTTTTTATCACCCCAAATGGAAATTTTGTAAGAATTCACCATTCCTTCCTCTTCTAGTAGCCTTGAGTCTATTTTTGTTTCTGAAAATTTGTCTGTTCTACCTATTTGATAGAAGTGGAGTCATATGATATTTGTCTTTTGTATCCTAGTGTTAGTTTTCAAGGTTTGTTCATGTTACTATGTATGGGAGGTTCATTCCTTTTTATGCTGGACTGTTTCATCATCTGTATAATGCTACATTGTGTTTTACCATTCATCTGCTGGGGACACAGGGTTCTTTGTTTTTTGTTATGGACACTGAGTCTGTTTTGTGGTCTTCAATTGTAGGAATATTTAAGGCTTTTTAACTGGGTAACTGATATGTAAATATTTTCTCTCATTTTGTGATTTGTCTTTATTCTCTTGATCATACCATTTGAAGGAAAAAAGTTTAATGTCAGTGATATCTGCTTGTCTGTTTTTCCTTTTGTTGTTTGTGCTTATCAAACTACAGTATTTTAAAACTAATTTGTGAGTTCTGGATTGGAGATAGTGGTTAAGTGGATACATCCAGTGCCAGTTTTTAGTAGAGATGAGTAAGAAGCTGCTCTCCATTGGAAGCTTTGGAATTCTGAATATTCTCATACTAACAATATAATCCCTTTCTTCAGGAAATAAATTGCAGTTTATATTCACTAATATTGACCCAAAGCATCCTGAGAGGCCATTTATGTTTTCTCTGAGTATAAGTGAAGCAAAGGAATACGAAGGTATGTATTTCTACCTCTTGGGTTTAAGATAAGCATCTTCTGAGCAGGAAAGATGGGTCAGTGCTTAAGAGCACTGGCTACTCTTGCAGAGGACCTGGGTTCAGTTCTCAGCACCCACATGGCAGCTAACAATCATCTGTAACTCTAGTTCCAAGGGATCTGACCTCCTCCTCTGGCCTCTGCAGACACTGCACACATGGGTGCATTTACATACATACAGGCAAAACACTCACACAAAATAAAAATAAATAAAGTTGAAAAGATTAACAGCCTCAAATGTTACTTGAATCATAATCGCCAGGTGTGGTGGCGCACGCCTTTAATCCTAGCACTCGGAAGGCAGAGGCAGGCGGATCTTTGTGAGTTCAAGGCCAGCCTGGTCTACAGAGTGAGTTCCAGGACAGCTGGGACTACAGGGAGACTCTGTCTCAAAAAGACCAAAAAAAAAAGTACTTTCACAGGTTCTTGTTTCCTTTTTCAGTCTTGTTTGTGAGATACTGTTCTTTACAGAATACTAGTGGTTTGTCATAAAGATGTTATCTAGGAACTCTAGTAACATCTCTTCAGGATGACACAGTGCCTTGGGGCTGACAAGCTGAGACTACAGATCATTTATTGTATTTCATATGCAAATAGCTTTTAAAACTGTGAATATGAATAACTGATCAAGTATCAGTTTTATGTAAAATAATCAGAATGTGGTATGGTAATTTCCAAAAATAAATCTAAGAAGCAGAAAAAAAAAAGCCTATGCCTTTATAATGCAGGGCAGTTACTGGTTCTGCAGTAGATAAAAAGCCTTTTATTTATAGAAAATATTCATGGTTGCTAATAGTGTGAACAGTAAAAAGGTGAGAGTTTCCTACTCTTTTTTATCCTTCTAATGCATCTATATATATAATTCTTAATTTGTTGGAATTCATAAAAGTTCCCAGGTCACTAGCTAATGCTACCACCTTGTACCATTTATAGCTGACAGACAACTCAGGGCTGAGTTGGTTCTGAATGTGCCCTCGTGACTCATTTCCTTCCTTTAGGGTTTATATTATGAAAATCTAATTCATCTACAGAACACCTGAGGATTTTCTCTTTAATAATTGTCTTTAATGAGTACTGGGTTTAAAAAGTAAACTCCAAAACTTCTTACCTAGCTTTTTAGTTTTCTCTAAATCGTATACTCATTAAAGTATGTAGTCTGTTTGTGATGGTTAAGTGTTAATTTGACAGAATCTAGAATCACGGGGATATGAACCTCTAGGAATGCCTATGGGGGAATTATATTAATGGGTCATGAAGACCCTCCTACTGGTGGTGTCATTCCCTGAATGCAGTCCTGGAGTCTATAGTGGAGGAAGGGAGCTGAGCAGCCACATGTGTGAGTGTAGTGACCAGCTGCTTCAAGCTTCTGCTGCCTTGACTTCCTTGCCACAGTGGGCCAAGTGAACTTTTGAACTGCAATCAATAATAAGGCCTTTCTCAAGAGAGGGAGGACTGAGACACACTGATGGTGTTTGGTAGTGTATTAAAATAAAATCTGTAAATTTTGAACTAAGTGTTCTGCTAGTTCTTTGCTGTGGTCTTGGTCCTAAACAGTTTCTACCAAAGAGTCAGAATGCCAATGTGGTGAAGTTCTTCCCTTTGAACAAAGGTCACCGTTGATGGTAGAGGTTAGAGCTAGATCCTTTGTCAATTCCCACTAAAGATTTGCTTCTGTTATAGCAGGTGGTAAACTTACATGAGAAAACCATTCTTTAAGTAACTTGAGTCTCATTTCCTTAATGGACTCTCTAAATACAATTCCACATTTTCCAACGACTTATAAAATTTTGGCTCTTTTGGCCGGGCGTAGTGGTGCATGCCTTTAATCCTAGCACTTGGGAGGCAGAGGCAGGCAGATCTCTGTGAGTTCAAGGCCAGCCTGGTCTACAGAGTAAGCTCCAGGCCAGCTGGGACTAAAGGGAGACCCTGTCACAAAAATACAAAAAAAAAACCCCAAAAACCGGAAAGATTATTTTAATTAAAATAAAATGTATAGGTCTAAGATGACAAGAAAGAGCATTCTATATCTATTTCTGTGGCCCCTGAACTCTCAGTCTCTGAATACTATATTTAAATGTAAATCAGGATTGTAGTACTTAGGATTAATTTAGGGATTCAACAAAGAAAAGATTTAAAAGATAACTAGCATATAAAAGTATGTGAACTTGCATGCAAAGCATTTCAGTAAAGTGTAGTTTCATTCAAACTAGCTGAGAGCATCTCCGTTAGAAATACTTTTCTCCATAAACAATGCTCCTCATTTATACTATCTTCTTTTTTTCTTTCTTCTTCTAGTATCAGATAGTGTTCCTCATCTTGAGTGCCTGGCAGAATTTCAAGAGAACGTAAGAAAGACCAACAATTTCTCAGCTTTCCTTGCCAATGTTCGGAAAGCTTTTATTGCTACAGTTTATAATTAATGTATAAATAGAAGGTGAAACGGTTTGTTTTCCTATCTTATTGTATATTTGTATCCTAAAAGAATTCTCATCTCTTGCTTGTTTATAATTCTTCAGTGTTTTTGTGATATTTCTGTATGGTATGAAGGAGGCCAGAATGTATCATCCCAAAGTAAGTATCTTTAACAGAAATGTTTTTGAATTGAAGACAGTTAAGAAGCAGCAGTCAGAAAAGTTTACTGCCTTCCCCTAATTTGCCTAAAAACAGCACCTAAAATTGCACTCTGTATCTACAAGGAAGGACAGAAGTTAATCACCAAAGAGATCTCTTACTGGTTAGGCATGGCACTAGAGGAATCTAAACCTTACTTCATAGGTTTATGCTTAAACATTTTACATAATTCCTCACCCTTGGAAGCCAAAAGCTGAACTTGCTGTCTGGTCACTCTCAACTCTGTTTATTATTGATGATGGCAGAGTTCTAAGTCACTGAGTTAACTTTATTGAGGTTTTTTTTTTCTACATGATGTTCACTGCTTGCATTAATAAACTTGTTTGGTTTGCTTTGGTTAGCTTGTCTTTTGTATTGTCTCTTTCGTGTATGTATTTTTTGGTTTGTTTTATAGTTTTATTAACTAATTTATTTTTATACACATAGGTTTTCATTGCTCTGAAATGAATGCCCCATAGTGTACTCATTAAGTCATATGATAACTGAATATTTTGTTATTTTTGGATTGTTTTTATTTTGACATTTTTATTACCATTGGTTTCTTTAAAAAAATGTGAGGGGCTGGAGAGAAGGACCCCGGTTCGATTCCCAGCACCCACATGGCGGCTGAGAACTGTCTTTAGCTCCAGTTCCAGGGGAGTCTGATGCCCTCTTCTGACCTCCAAGGTATTGCACAACCTGGCTGCACAGACCTGCATGCAAACAGCACATTCATACACATTAAAAAAAAAACATTACATTTAAAAGTCTGTATAAGTTGGAGAATTTAGAAACAGGGTGAATGGTACTCACATTACAATAACTGACAAATTTCACATTATTTAGAAACTTGGTAATACCATTTTGTTAGTAAATAATCAAAAATTCTAGATGTACAAAATTTACATTTTAAAATGCAATTACTCATTTTGAATTTGAGAAATGTATTATTTTAGTTAGTACTTTCTTTTTCTTTTTTATGTCCCAGACTGTGATTTTTATCTCTAGAAATTCAATAAGGTATTTTATACTTTCCATAGGGCATAGGTGAAGGCATACTGGGTGTTCTAGTTTGTCTTCAATTGCTGTGACAAAACTGACCGACACCAACTTGGGGAGGAAAGGGTTTATTCAGCTTACATTTCCTGGGTCACAGTTCCTCACTTAGGGAGTCCAAGGCAGGAACTCAGAGCAGGAACCTGGAGGCAGGAGCTGAAGCACAGGCCATGGAGGAATGCTGTTTACTGGCTTGCTCCCCTGGCCCATGCCCAGCCTGCCCTCTTACACCTTACACAACAACCTGCTCAGGGTGGCACCACCCGTACTGGGCTGGGCCCTCCCACATTGCTTGACTATCAAGACAATACTCCATAGATGTGGCCACAGGCCAGTCCAATGGGGCCAATTCCCCAATTGATGCTCCCTCAACCCAGCTGTGTCAAGTTGACACTAAAGCTATCCAGCACACTGGGGCTATAGAAAAACAATAGAAAAGTAATGGATGGAAAACCTCTTGATGCCTAGGAATGGGAGAGGTCCAATGACAAGGCCTGGATACCCAGAACCTCATTTGGAGTCAAGACCTTAGCTGGGCCTTGGGGGAGGTAGGAAATCCCTTCTAGAGAATTGGTCCCCCTAAGAGCAGAATCTGCAAATGACACACCTCTCATCTCCAGCATAAACCCAACACAGAGGTAAATCCACTGTCATGCACAACTTTGGACCTCAGAAGAGGAGACTGTGGCAAGTGCAGCCACTCTGAGAAGGCTGAAATGCAGCCCAACAGCTGGAAGTCCCCCATCCTCCACTGTGCACTATCTGCCTACCACACAATATAGATTTAAAGGGGACCACAGCTCCAGCTCACAGGAGGGGACCAGAACTGTGGCTCATGGAAGAGGACCACTGATCCAGTTCCCAGGATGGGACCAGAGGTCCAGCCCAATGGAATGGATTTAGTTGTAAAATAAGATACCAATCTATTCTCCAGAGTGACTACATCATTTCTCCTTGTCACCAGTAATACATCTTATCCATATCCACATCAGGATTTGCCATTGTTAAATTCTATCCTAAATGTGTTCTAAAGAACACATAAAAGGTAAAAGTCTCACAAAACAAATTCAACAAGCAATCACTTAGAAACTGGGCAAAAGACATGGAGAGGCATTTCACTGTATATAGGATGTAAGTGACAACTTCTAGATACGAATCATTGTAAAGTTTTTTTTTTTTTTTTCAGAATTACAAAAATTTCCATGGCACTATTCCAGTATGTGTCATTTTATAGCTTTCTATAGTTATTTTTCTAATTTTTCTAGTTATTTAATATTTTTATTTTATGTGTATTATTGTATTGCTTGTATGTAGGTAGGTGCACCCATGCCATGCAGTACCCATGGAAGTCAGAAGAAGGCATTGGATTCTCCTGGTACTAGAGTTATGATTATTAAGGTGGGTGCTGGGAACAGAACCACAGCCACAGCCACAGCCACCTCCACAGCTGATGCTCTTGATGGCTGAGTCATGTCTCCAAACCCTATAGTTAGTTTTTAATTTTAATTTGTATTTATGTATGTGTATGGGTATCCCAGAGGACAGAAGCCAGTGCTGAGTCTAGAGTAGCAGGTAGTTGTGAACTGCCCAGCATGTGTGCTGGGAACCCAACTTGGATCTTTTGCAAAGGTAGCAAGTACTCTTAACTGTTGAGCCACTCTCCCACGTCTTTCTTTAGTTAGACTTTGAAATTTTATGAGAAAATACTTAAATCTATAATGTAGACTGGAATTCCGTAACATGTTCTATTGCACTATTAAAAGCACCATCTTTATGTAGATAAGAATAGAAATAAATATACCAGAAAATACCATGATGATCTCCAATAATAATTATGAGTACTTTTTGTCTATTTTGGATTTCTTTGTGGTATGAGTGGTTAGAAATTGTCATCTGTAATTACTAAATCATTTTATCATTTTATTAGGTTATAATTTAATTATTGTTAAAATGTGTTTCTTTTTATAAATTTAAAAAGGAAAATGTGAATCCTGAAATATGATTTGGAAATGACAGTTTGTGTGCAGATGATATTTTAGTATACTGTGACCTATATATATGCATATGTTAAACCAGTACAGATTGGAGGGAACAACAGTGGAGGAACAGGGACAGGGAACCTACTGAAACAGTAAAGTTCCCCCAAGGACAATAATCCTCTGCTTTGAAAAAACTTTGAAAAGAATCAGAAAAAGATACAGGGCAGGGATGGCAGGGTGCATGATCTCGGGTGAGGGGCATGGAAGACAAGATACGTCTGGATCGGACTGAGAAGTTCACATAACTTTAATAAAAATGTGTAAATTTTTAAACTAAAACTTGGGGGGGGGGATTGACAAAAGTAAAATCTGCCCTTTAGGAAATGAAGCATATCAGCAAGATGGCTTCTTGGGGAAAACTGCCTCCAAGCCTGAAGACCTGGGTGAAGCCCCATGACCACATGGTGGAAAGAGAACACTGATCCCATAAGTTGTCCTCTGATCTCCACATGTGTGCCATGGTATGTGTACCTTCACACACCCACACCCACACACACAATTTTCAAAATTAAATAGTTCATAAACTATATTTTCTGGATTTTTTTTATCACTTGTGGGGCAGTTTATAAAAGTACTGGGAGGTGGCCTGCACCTTGGTGCGGGCGGGAGTAGTTACCTGGGCAGGCATCTGCCGCCTCTGCCGCAGGTAGGGGGCCGTGGGCGGGACAGTCCTAGTCTCTTTTGTGCTGGGACCAGAGGGGTCGGTGCTAGTGGCCTGCACCTTGGTGCGGGCGGGAGTAGTTACCTGGGCAGGCATCTGCCGCCTCTGCCGCAGGTAGGGGCTGTGGGCTGGACAGTCCAGTCTCTTTTCTGCTGGGACCAGGGGGTCGGTGCTGTTGGCCTGCACCTTGTGCGGGCTGCCGGGGCGCGGGCTAGGTCAGGCATTCCCCCCCCCCCCCCGAGATTGGTGAGAATCCAAGTGGACCTTTCCTTGGAGAACCTTCAGAGCAAGAAGAGAAGAGTGGTTTGCAAAATAGAAAACTAGACAAGTCAATACTCCATAAACAAGGAGGAGGAAAGGGGAAAATAAAAACGCTAAAGGAGGAAAGTAAAACCATCCCCTAACATAGTGAAAAGGTATTTGTGATCTGAACCACAAAAAGGGAAAGCCCACATGCCAGGAACACGATGAAGGGACAACATGGGAACGGCACAGGAAAATCCTGCATCAAGCGCTACCAAACAGTAGGAGATAGCTACAATGGAACCCCATGGGAGGAGACCCAAGAACAGATCTTAGAGGAATAATTGCAGACCTATGCAGAGAAATTAACATAAAGAGGAATTCAGAGAACTAGAGGAAAATGAAAAACTCAAAAGGACCTGAGGGATACAATGACACATCAGAAAGAATAAAGGAACAGATTGGACAAACTCCAGAAAGAATTAGAAGGAGAAAAAATAAAGAATACAGGACGAACTAAAGAGAGAGAATGAAAAACTCAAAAAGGCCTAGAGGGATACACATGACAAACTTCGGAAAGAAATAAAGGAA
>VZQC01013896.1:1962709-2169748 GCA_009823505.1 Rhizomys pruinosus
GGATGCTTGTACTCATGGATTATCACTTATAGCTAAAAAATGGAAAAAAAAAAACAGAGAGATATGCAGGACAGTCATGGCAGAATGCATGATCTCGGTTGGGGTGGGGGTGGGGGTGAAGGGAAGGGGAGATATGCCTGAACTGAATTGGAAATTGATGTATGAAATGCACAAAGCATCAATAAAAAAAATGTTGAGAAAAATAAATAAATAAATAAATAAATAAATAAATAAATAAAAGTACTGGGAATGAAAATTTATGCTGCCTACACTATGTCTCAGGCTCTAAGCTTCGAAGATTATAGATACTTAATATTGTATTAAAGTATTAAAGATTTAAAAACTAGAATCCACTTGAACTAACAGCTTTTAAAGAATAATTGACAAATACAAATAGATTATTTTAATTGTTTGTTTGGTAGTTTTGAGATAGGGTCTCCCTTTACTGCCAGCTGGCTTGGAGTTCCCTGTGCAAACCAGACTGTCCTTGAACTCATAGAGATCCACCTGCCTCTGCATCCCAAGTACTGGGATTAAAGCTGTGTGCCACCACACCCTGCTGTTGTAATCCTTAATAAAGAGGAATTTACAGCTACAAGATTGTTCACTTCAGAAGAATATTTTCAGCATTCTGTATGGCTGCCCAGAAGATGATTAAAACTGCAAGTATAAAAATTTATAAGCAATTTCCATATATAATAATCTGGCTTTGATAGGACATTCATTTGGGGAGTCTTTAGTAAATGAGAGCCATACACTGATGTATAGGACTGTTATTGTCCTTTCCTTGTAAATTTTTTTTTTCTTTTTCTGTTTTTGTTTTGTTTTGCTTTATTTTTTTTGGTAGTTTTGAGGCAGGGTTTCCCTTTTAGTACCACCTGTCCTGGAGCTTGCTCTGTATACCAGGCTGGCCTTGAACTCACTCACTTTTACCTCTGAGTGCTGGGAATAAAGGTGTGCATCACCATGCCTGATGTAAATTTTTTTTCTTAAGTTTTTAATTGAACTTTAGCGTATTTCATAGAACATTTCTTAATCAAATTTAGACCCATTACCCCTTCCATGCTCCCCACCTTGCCAGAGATCATGCATTCTTGGATCATTTTCTCTTTTTTAAATTTTTTGATGCAGAAGTTTACTGTTTCAGTCAGTTTGAAGAAGTTTTTTGTTCCGTTTAATTTTATATTACTCCAAAGTATGCATGTATACACTCCACACACATGCCAAAATTCCGACGTCTGAAAATAAACTAGCTTAGTTCCAAAACATGTTTAGAGATTTCACCTTTTAACAGTAGAGTTGCATGCAGGTAAAAAAATACTACTGTACATTCCTAAATTACATAGCAAGTTGACATATGTTTTAATGTACTTTTATAGTAGCATCAGGCATTATGTTTACTAAAAAAGAAAAATTACTCAGGTTGCCTTACTTGTAAACCTTGTAAATTTTATTATAGTTAGGTATGCTTGGAAGGCACCGAGTACTGTAGAATATCTTTTTGTGTATGTGTGTGTGTGTACGAATGTACTGTCTGGATATAGGTTTGTGCACGCATGTTGTGCAGTGCTGCAAAGGTCAGAAGAGGGTGTCGGATTCCCCTGGAACTGGAGTTAAAGACGGTTCTTAGCCGCCATGTGGGTGCTGGGGATCGAGCCCGGGTCCTCTGCAAGAGCAGTTGACACTCTTAACTGCTAGGCCATCTCTCTAGCCCCCTGTAGGATATCTTAAGTACAACCAGAAACCCTGAAATAAAGGGCTCCATGCCTCTAGTTGCTTCTCCCTGAACAGTCTTGAGAAGTTTAGTTGAGTGGTCCAATTAATGAGTAAAAACAGGATTCAGCAACACACTCCTGAATAATGAATGGGTCAAAGAAGAGATAAATGAAAGCATTCCTGGAACTGAATGACAATGATAATGCAACACAACAAAACCTATGGGATACTTTAAAAGCAGTCCTAAGAGGTATGTTTATAACCCTGGGTACCTACATTAGAAAAACAGAGCACAAGTGAATGATCTAATATGGCAGCTAAAAACACTTGAGAGACAACAGATGAACCCTACATGCAACAGACAGGAAGAAATAACAATCAGAACAGAAATCAATGAAATAGAAACAAAACAATACACAAAAAATCAATGAATCCAAAATTTGGTTCTTTGAGAGAATAAACAAGATAGACAAACCTCTAGCCCAGTTAACCAAAAGAAAGAAGGAACAACTACCAATCAATACAATCCGTGATGAAAGGGGAAATATCACAACAATGAAAAGATCCAGACAATCATATGGGAATACTTTAAAAACCTATACTTTACCAAGTTTGAAAACCTAAAAGAAATGGATGAATATCTGAAATCCCAGAAATCACCAAAGCTCAACCAAGAAGAGATCGACAGCTTATCAGACCCATAATCTATGAAGAAATTGAAGATGTAATAAGAAACCTCCCAACTTAAAAAAGCCCAGGCCCAGACAGTTTCACAGCAGAATTCTATAAAACATTTCAAAAAGACAACCATTATTACTCAATTGTTCAGAAGGATACAAATAGAGGGAATTCTCCCAAATTCCTTCTATGAAGCCAGCATCACTCTATTACCAAAACCAGGCAAAGATACAACCAAAAAGAAGAACTATAGACCCATCTAATTAATGAACACAGATGCCAAAATTCTAAACAGGATACTTTCAAATCGCATACAGACCCACATCAAGAAGATCATCCATCATGACCAAGTTGGAGTCATACCAGAGATGCAGGGATGGTTCAACATACGAAAATCAATAAATATCAAGCACATAAATGGACTGAAAGACAAAAGCCACACCATCTCAATTGACGAAGAAAAAGCCTTTGATAAAATCCAGCATCCCTTCATGCTTAAAGTCCTAGAGGGAATTGGATTGGAGGGATCATTCCTCAATGTAATCAAAGCCATATACAGGAAAACCACAGGCAATATCCTAAATGGGGAAATGACAGAAACATTCCATTTAAAGGTAGAAACTCGGCAAGGCTGCCCCCTGTCACCACTCCTCTTCAATATAGTGCTTGAAACACTTGCTAGGGCAATAAGGCAAGAAAAGGAAATTAAAGGAGTACTAATTGGAAAAGAGGAAGTCAAGCTATCCCTTTTTGCTGATGATATGATTGTTTGCTTAAGGGATGCTACAAATTCCACCAGAAAACTCCTAGAAACGATTAAGAGCTCAAGTAAAGTGGCAGGATACAAAATCAACCTAGAAAAATCAGTAGCCTTTCTTTACACCAACAACAAGCATCTGAACAAGGAATTCAAAGAGACCTTCCCACTCACAGTAGCCTAAAAAAAAAAAAAAACGAAAACCTGGGAACAAACCTAACCAAAGACACCAAAGAGCTCTCCAACAAAAATTTTAAACCCCTGAAGAAGGAAATTGAAGAAGACATCAGAAGAGGGAAAACCTCCCATGCTCATGGATTGGGAAAATTAATATAATAAAAATGTCCATTCTACCCAAACTCTTGTACACATTTAATGAAATCCCAATTAAAATCCCCAAGAGTTTCTTCACAGGCTGGGAAAAAAGTCCTTAATTTCATTTGGAAAAACAAAAGACCCCAAATAGCCAAAACAACCCTGAGTGAAAAGAGCAATACAGGGGTATCTCTATAACAAGACTTCAAACTATACTACAGGGCTATAGCCATAAAAACAGCTGGTACTGGCAACAAAACAGACCTGTTGACACATGGAACGAAACTGAAGATCAAAGCTTGAACACATACATTTCAGCCACCTCATATTTGACAAGGGTGCTAAGAAGACACAATGGAGGAAAGACAGCATCTTCAGCAATGGCGTTGGCAAAACTGAATTACCACTTGTAAAAGAATGAAATTAAGCCAGGCGTGGTGGTGCATGCCTTTAATCCTAGCACTTGAGAGGCAGAGGCAGGCAGATCTTTGTGAGTTCAAGGCCAGCCTGGTCTACAGAGTGAGTTCCAGGACAGCTGGGCTGCTACGGGAGACCCTGTCTCAAAAAGACAAAAAAAAAAAAAAAAAAAAAAAAGAAAAATGAAAAAAGAAAACCCCTGCCTCTCACCCTGTACAAAAGTCAACTCCAGATGGATTAAAGACCTCAACATGAAACCCCAAAGACCTCAGCATGAAACCCCAAACTCTGAAGACATAGAAGAAAAAGTTGGCAGCAGTCTACAAGACATAGGCATAGGAAAAGACTTCCTAAATCAGTAGCTGAGCAAGAATTAAGGTTGACAATTGACAAATGGGACCTCATTAAACTCAAAAGCTCCTTTTAAACATCAAAAGAAACATTGAAGGAAGTGAAGAGAAATCCCACAGAGTGGGAGGAAACCTTCACCCCAGATACATCTGACAAAGCATTGATTTCCAGAATGTATAAATTATTCAAAAAACAAAGAATAAAGAAAACAAATGACCCACTCAATAGAAGGAGCAAAGAGCTGAACAGAGACTTCACAAGTGAGGAATTAGAGATGGCTGAGAAACATCTTAAGAAGTGTTCAATTTCACTAATAATTAAGGAAATGCAAATTAAAACCACTTTAAGATATCATCTTACTCCAATAAGACTGGCTAGAATCAAGAAAACAAATGATACCAAGTGCTGGGGAGGGTGTGGGGAAAAGGGAACACTCATCCACTTCTGGTGGGAAAGTAAACTCATATAGCCACTATGGAAAGCAATGTGAAGAACCCTTGGAAGACTTGGAATGAACTTGTCACCTGACTCAGCCATACCTCTCCTGGGTATGTACCCACAAGACTCATCTTACCACAGAGATACATGCACAGCCATGTTTATTGCGGCTCTCTTCACAAGAGCAAAGAGCTGGAACCAACCCAAGCACCCCTGAACTGATGAGTAGATATAGAAAATGTGGTCCATCTACACAATGGAGTTCTATGCAGTGGTAAAGAAAGATGACATCATGAACTTAGCAGGTAAATGGATGGAGCTAGAAGATATCATGCTGACTGAAGTAACACAGTACCAGAAAGATAAATGAAGAATGGTATCCCTAATCTGTGGATGTTAGCACCAATTACCTAATTGTATGGCAAACTGAGCAACATCAATGTCATCTGAACACAACTGTGCTCTTATATTGTAGAATCCCTTAAAAAAATAAAGAGGGTTCAGTTGCCTGTTCTGCATAGGATGTGGCTCAAGGCTGGCTCACAGAAGCAACAACATCCTCTGCTGGTTAAAATGTTACCGCTGACTGACTTATAACTAGCAACTACTGGTATTGCCTCTATAAAATTAGAGTTTATCAAACTGCTCTGCATATTAGAGTATGTGGCACAGAGATATCATAGCTTTCCATAATCCACATGAAGATACATTCCCCCTGGTAGATACCTGAAACCACAGGTAGGGCCAAATTTTATGTTTTATTTTCTTCTCCATGTATATCCATATGATAAATTATACTTTATAGGTTAAACACAGGTTAACAGCAATAACTATGTTTTGGTCTTCTGTGAGAACAAAAACTATATAATTGTAAAGGGAAAGTTATTGAGGCTCAGCTTCTCTCCATGACCCCTGCAATCCCAGGGTCTTCACTGCAACCGAGGTGCACTTCCACCAATGGTCTTTCCTGACCTCTCACAGTGCCAAGCCTCGGCACTGTCTTAAATTGGACAATTTAAGGACTGTGGGGCTTTTAAGGTTGTACTATCTTAGGTTGTGATTAATGTTAACATCATACTTTGGGGATAAGAACTGGAAAGGTGGTGGTTTAACAGTGATGTGTTTTGTGTGTCAAGTTGACAAGGGATCAATTGTGCTGGATAGCTTTAGTGTCAACTTGACACACCTGGGTTGAGGGAGCCTCAATTTGGGAATTGGCCCCATTGGACTGGCCTGTGGCCACATCTGTGGAGTATTGTCTTGATGGTCGAGCAGTGTGGAAGGGCCCGGCCCACAATGAGTGGTGCCACCCTGGGCAGGTGGTTGTGTATGGTATAAGAAGGCAGGCTGGGCATGAGCCAGAAGAGCAAGCCAGTGAACAGCATTCCTCCATGGCCTGTGCTTCAGCTCCTGCCTCCAGGTTCCTGCCCTGAGTGGTGAACTGTGACCCAGGAGATGTAAGCTGAATAAACCCTTTCTTCCCCAAGTTGGTGTTGGTCGGATTGTTTCGTCATAGCAATGGAAGACAAACTAGAACAGTCCCAGACAATTACCAGATTAGTTTTATGCAAAGGAGTCAAAGTTGGTTCAACATACACAGATCAGCAAGTATAATATAATACAAAAATAGAGTTAAAGACGGAATTGCACCATTATTTCGATTGATACAGCAAAGATGTTTGACAAAGTTCATTATCCATGATAAAATCCCTGAAAAACTAGAAATAGAAGGAACATAATAAAGGCTCTATAACCGGGCATGGTGGCACATGCCTTTAATTCCAGCACTCTGCCTCTGGGCAGGTGAATCTCTGAGTGCAAGACCAGCCTGGTCTACAGAGTGAGTTCCAGGCCAGCTGGGGCTACAGGGAGACCCTGTCTCAAAAACACAAAGAAAAATAATAATAAATGTTATATAAAATAAACATCTAGCCAACATTATACCAAATCAGGGGAAACAAAGCATTTCCTATAAAATATGGAAAAAGCAAATGCTCCCTTTCTCAGCTCTTATTCAGTATAGTTCTCAAAGTCTTGGCTAGAGCAGTAGGGTAAGAGAACCAAAAAAAAAAAAAGTAAAAGAAAGGAAGAGGTCTGATTGTGCAGAGAGACATGCCAGTACACTTAAAAGATCCTGAAGAGTTTTCCAGAAAACTTCTTGATCTGCTAAGTACTTGTAGTGAAGTCGCTGGATTCAAAATCAACATAAAAAAATCAGTAGCTTTTGTAGACACTAGTAACAAGCTGTGAAAGAAATAGGAAGGGAACATTATTCACTACTGGTAGAAAACTATATTAGTCACTTTTCTGTTGCTGTGATAAAACACCATGACCAAAGGAACTTATAAAAGGAAGAGTTTATTTGAACTTATGATTGATGGTTCCAGGGAATTAGAGTCCACTGTGGTGGGAGGCATGGCGGCTGGGGCTGGAGCAGCAAGCCGAGGGTCACATCCCGCAATGAACACAGGAAGCAGAGAGCGACTGGAGACCGCAAGTCTTGTTAAACTCACTAAGCCTGCCCCCAGTGATATACTTCTTCTAGCACAGCCACATCTTCTAAGACCTCCAAGAACAGTGCCACCAACTGGAGACAAAATGTCTGAATACTTAAAGCCTATGGGGGACAATCATTCAAATTACCACAACAACCAAACTGGAGCAGCCATTGTGCAAATCACTAGGAAGTCTCCTTAAAAAGCCCAAAATAGAACTACCATGTGATCCAACTATGAATTCTTGGATGTATACTCAAAGAGCTCAAAGACAACTTAACACAGAGATACTTGCACATCCACACTATTCACAATAGCCAGGAAATAGAGCCAGCATAGATGCCCATGAACGGATGATTGGATAAAGAAAATGTATCCACCATTAGACAGCACCTACAATGCACAGCACATTCCCATGTTTTCTTATATTTCTCCTACATGGTTGTCCCTGCCAGTGTATTTTGTAGACATATTGAGTTAACAACTTTCTGCAAACACATTGATTTATGACTTTGTTTTATGACTGTAAAAGTTCAGGCAGCATCAATGAAATTAAACCCCTACATCTCGCCCTGTACAAAAGTCAATTCCAGATGGATCAAAGACCTCAACGTGAAATCCCAAACTCTGAAGGCGACAGAAGAAAAAGTTGGCAGCAGCCTACAAGACATAGGCATAGGAAAAGACTTCCTAAATCAGACAGCAGCTGAGCAAGAATTGAGGTTGACAATTGACAAATGGGACCTCATTAAACTCAAAAGCTTCTGTACATCAAAAGAAACAATCAAGGAAGTGAAGAGAAATCCCACAGAGTGGGAGAAAACCTTCACCGCAGAAACATCTGACAAAGCATTGATTTCCAGAATATATAAACTACTCAAAAAGAAGAAAGAAAACAAATGACCCACTCAATAGATGGAGCAAAGAGCTGAACAAAGACTTCACAAGTGAAGAATTAGAGATGGCTGAGAAACACCTTAAGAAGTGTTCAACATCACTAATCATTAAGGAAATGCAAATCAAAACCACTTTAAGATATCATCTTACTCCAATAAGACTGGCTAGGATCAAGAAAACAAATGATACCAAGTGCTGGAGAGGTTGTGGGGAAAGGGGAACACTCATCCACTGCTGGTGGGAATGTAAACTCGTACAGCCACTATGGAAAGCAGTGTGGAGAACCCTTGGAAGACTTGGAATGAACTTGCCACCCGACCCAGCCATACCACTCCTGGGCATGTACCCTCAAGACTTACGCCACCACAGAGATACATGCACGGCCATGTTTATTTCAGCTCTCTTCACAATAGCAAAGAGCTGGAACCAACCTAAATGCCCCTCAACTGACGAATGGATAGAGAAAATGTGGTACATCTACACAATGGAGTTCTATGCAGCAGTAAAGAAAGACGACATCATGAGCTTTGCAGGAAAATGGCTGGAGCTAGAGGACATCATGCTGAGTGAAGTAACACAGTCCCAGAAAAACAAATGATGAATGGTATCCCTCATCTGTGGATGCTAGTGCCAATTACCTAGCTGTAAGTATTTCTTGTGCATGGCCCCTTGAGCTTTTGTCCAAAGCAGCTGGGAGTGATGCATATTGGAAACAACAACAACAACAACAGAAAGGACTGCATCGAAAAACTAACTGAAACAGTGAACTTCTGCTCAAAACAGTCAACTTCCTCATGGAGAATATTGAGAAAGACTGAGAAAGAGATGAAAAGCATATTTGGCAGAATGCATGAGCTCTGGTGGGGTGGGGGAATGGGGGGGAACACGGGTCCAGATTTGATATAAAAAAAAAAAAATGCAGCCTCTTCCACAGTTGAAGACTTTTCTCAGGGCAATCTGAATCCGTGTTTCTAGGCCATGGTCACTCACATTTGGTTTATGATAAACTCTCTTCTTCTCTTCAGACCAGGAGCTTGCGTTTATCTTGGCACTTCCCATTTAAGGTCATTTCTCGTCAAGGAGGGGTGATGGCTGAGGGGTGGAGTTGGGGCAAGATCTTGGAGACATTGTAGCAGGAAAGTCACAAATGGACTATGCGGGTACCAGCTTAGCTGCTGGGATCCACAGCTGCTATACAAAGAAAAATGTGCAGTCCTGTCAAGCAAAGGCTTTAGCTGTGGAAATTTGCACTGATTTATTTTCTTAACAGGGAAGTTGTTTCAGTCCAGAATTGGAAGGTATCCAGGCAATCTAGCCTGGTAGGGTGGGCCAGTTAGAATAATTAGTTAATACGTTTATAGGAATTGCTATGAGCCCAGAATTTTCTAAGCCCTTTCCATTCTTTTGTATTTTCTCAAGCTGTAGACACTGTTGATAATCTTATTCTGCAGATAAGAAATCAAAAGTAGGAGCAGGGTGTGGAGGTGCATTCCTTTAATCCTAGCACTTGGGAGGCAGAGGCAGGCAGATCTTTGTGAGTTCAAGGCCAGCCTGGTCTAAAGAGTGAGTTCCAGACCAGCTGGGGCTACAGGGAAACCCTGTCTAGAAAAAACAAAAAAAAAAAAAAAGAAATCAAAAGTGAAAAGTTCAAGTAACTTCAAGTCAAATGTTAAGTATTAGAGATGAAGATGAAGCTGAATTCGTGAGCTCTGCCTATACCACACCACATGGCTTTAAAACAAAGTTCTCAACATATTTCAAACAAATTTGAAACTATAATTTAGGCTTTGAGTTTCTGTGGGTATATAATGGTCAAGAAAATGAGTAAACTGTTTTGAACACAAGAGACTATTTCTAGATTCTTTAGAAATAGACTCATTCTCTTGTACATAAAATATATATAATAACAAAAAAGAAAAAAAAAAGAAATAGCCTCATTCGAAGACTAAGAGCTTTGGATCTCAAGGTTGCAGGAGCAATGTCCCTAGCTTCAGAAGCTGTGTGGCTCATTGAGAAGTCTCCAGGATATCAATTGGAGCCATCCATCCTGGGCTCTCTGGGAATGGTGGATATGAGGGTTGACTTCTGTATTCTCTCTGCAAAAGGTACTTTTTTTTTTAAGGTACTTTTCTCTGCTGTGTCACCAATCTGAGACCTGCCTTCTCATCCCTCCCTCCTCTTCCTGTTGTTTATATATTCTTTCCATGTGAAGGACAATAGGGCATGCTATTTTAATTCGAATGTACTTTCTTTGTTCTCAGTGAAGCTGTGATCAAGTTCATCAAGGTGTTGAGGGGGGAAGGTTTTCATCTTGGAGGATGAAATCATTAAGCAATGGTTGAGTTATTAATCAGTTAAAGGCTTATAATACTGTATAATAAAATTTACCCCAAACTGAATATCATATTACTTTTTAACGGATCATAAAATACTTTAAGTGATTCATTATAAATATTAATTATGTGTCATTGAAAATTAAAAAAAGAAATAAATTAGTAGCTCTCTCTGGTTGATAGTATGACAAATATATCAACTTTTACTCTACTAAAAAGGAGAATAAGTAGAGTAAAATATTCTATGTGCTCAGTGAAAAGCTGGCTCTGGACTATATGGCCTACACTTTGAGGTTATTAGTGGTACTAAAACCTTCCAACATATGAAACTGCTTAGAGGAGTGTAATTACAAAAATCTTAATAGGTTAATAGCAATAGTATAAAAATATTTAATTCTATGCAAAAGACTTGAATACATCATTAATCTTCAACTAATGTACACTTAATTTTGTCATAAATATAAGAGCTCCATACCATCTGTCCAACCAGAAAATTCTTACCCTACAAAAAGTATATTGAAACAGGTCTACCATAACAAGCTATATTTATGCTTTATTTTGTTTAAGATGATAGCTTTGGAAGGACAGGGTTGAGGTCAGAATCTTTTTTTTTAATTTTAATTTTTATTTATTTCTGTATGTGTATGAATGTACTGTCTGCATGCAAGTTTGTGCACCCGTGTCATGCAATGCCGCGGAGGTCAGAAGAGGGTGTCGGATTCCCCTGGAACTGGAGTTCTCCTGGAATTGGAGTTTCAGACAGTTCTCGGCCACCATGTAGATGCTGGGGATCAAACCCGGGTCCTCTGTAAGAGCAGTTGGCGCTCTTAACCGCTAGGCCATCTCTCCAGCCCTGAGGCAGAATCTTGAACATGATGCTAAGGATGTGTCCTACTACTGAAATAATACGTCTCTATCCCTTACAGTATTTCCTTGAAATTAAAAAAAATATTATTTGGTTTGTCAGATTCTAGAGTTTTTCATTTTGTAAACCATGACACAAGTCTCAGGTTGCTCGACTTAGAATAAGAACTCGTGACTTCAGAGAAGCCCATTAAAGGCTGAGAGCACCAGGTCTTTCAGTTAGGGAGGAAACAGCTCAAAGAGGTGCTAGGACCCTGTCAGTGAAATCCATTGAGAGAAGGAGCTAAGCTTGGAACTCGGCCTTCTCTCTTTGGGGTCCAGGGCTCTGTACCCTTCCTCGGGATGTCTACAAGGGTATTTTTGGAAAAGAAAGAAAGAAAAAAAAAGAAAAGGGGATATAAGGAAGGGGTTGGGAAAGAGTCCAGAAAAATCATATGTCCTAGATGCAAGAGCAATTTGCAGTAGTATTCCAAAACAAGAAAACCATTTATGTTCCAAAAAGCACAACGGATTTATGAAGAAAGAAAGGTCTCTTTCTCTGAAAATCTCATCCAAAGAATTTCAGGCTTCAAACACTGTTATTATCACTTTCTCTGTACAAAATAGTCCAGTTCACACTCAATTGCTGCACAATTTTTTATCCATCAAGCCTCAGTAGAAAGAAGTAAGATGAAGAAAGAAATATAAATTCAAGCTTTATGTTCATGGTCTAATGGCTTATTGTTCAGCCTTCTTTCTGTATGCTGAAAGCCATCATGAATGCACCATTAAGGATGACATTAAAACTTATAGCTGTTCTACTAGGTTGTAAGCTGTGTTTCATATAACAAGCATTACTTGAGTTCCTTGTGGTCTCATATCTGCATCAATAAATATTGTGTTAATTGTCTGCTGGATAGGAGTATAAGAAATTAGTATTAAAAGTTTATGTATCCTGATTTGAAGACAAAAACAAGAAAGAAAACTATAGACCCATCTCATTAATGAACACAGATACAAAAATTCTCAACAAAATACTCCCAAACAGCATACAGACCCACATCAAAAAGATCATCCATCATGACCAAGTTGGATTCATACCAGAGCTTCAGAGATGGTTCAATATATGTAAATCAATAAATATTATAAAACACATAAATAGACTGAAAGACAAAAACCACATGATCATCTCAATTGATGCAGAAAAAGCCTTCACTAAAATCCAGCATCCCTTCATGCTTAAAGTCCTAGAGAGAATTGGACTGGAAGGAACACTCCTGAAGGTAATCAAAGCCACATACAACAAACCCACTGCCAACATCATTATAAATGGAGAAAAATTAGAAGCATTCCCCTTAAAGGCAGGAACCAGGCAAGGCTGCCCCCTATCACTACTCCTCTTCAATATAGTGCTTGAAATGGTTGCTGGGGCAATAAGGCAAGAAAGGGAAATTAAAGGAGTACTAATTGAAGAGGAAGTCAAACTATCCCTTTTTGCAGACAATATGATAGTTTACCTAAGGGATGCTAAAAAACTCCACAAGAAAACTCTAAGAAATGATTAAAAGTTTAAGTAAAGTGGTGGGATGCAAAATCAACCTAGAAAAATCAGTAGCCTTCCTTTACACAAACAATAGGCAACTGGAGAAGGAATATGAGGAAACCTTCCCAGTAACAATAGCCTCAAAAAAATAAGATACCCGGGAATAAACCTAACCAAAGACACCAAAGACCTCTACAACAAAAATTTTAAAACCCTGAAGGAGGAGATTGAAGATGACATCAAAGGATGGAAAGACCTCCCATGCTCATGGATTGGAAAAATTAATATAGTAAAAATGTCCATTCTATCCAAATTAATATACAGATTCAGTGCAATCAAAATCAAAATCCCTATGAACTTTTTCACAGACTTGGAAAAAAATCCTTAAATTCATATGGAAAAACAAAAACCCCCAAATAGCTAAAGCAACCCTGAGTGAAAAGTGCAATACAGGGGGGATTACTTTACCAGACTTCAAGCTATATTACAGGGCTATAGTCATAAAAGCCTGGTACTGGCATGAAAACAGACTCGTTGATCAATGGAACAAAACTGAAGATCGAAACTTGAGCTTATATAATTTCAGCCACCTCATATTCAACAAAGAGGCCAAAAAAAGTTCAATGGAGGAAAGATAGCATCTTTAGCAAATGGTGTTGGCAAAATTGGATCACCATTTGTAGAAGAACAAAATTAAACCCCTAAATCTCACCCTGTACAAAAATAAACTCCAAATGGATCAATGGTCTCAGCCTGAAACCCGAAACCCTGAAGGTGATAGAAGAAAAAGTTGGCAGCAATTTACAAGACATAAGCATAGGAAAAGACTTTCTTTTTTTAATTAATTAATTAATTAATGTTTTATCAAATTTAGACCCGTGTTCCCCCCCCATTCCCCCACCCCACCAAAGCTCATGCATTCTGCCAAACATGCTGTTCATCTCTTTCTCAGTCTTTCTCAATATTCTCCATGTGGAAGTTGACTGTTTTGAGCAGAAGTTCACTGTTTCAGTCAGTTGTTCAATGCAGCCCTTTCTGTTGTTGTTGTTGTTGTTGTTGTTGTTGTTTCCAATATGCATCACTCCCAACTGCTTTGGACAAAAGCTAAAGGGGCCATGCACAAGAAATATTTACAACTACGTAATTGGCACTAGCATCCACAGATGAAGGATACCATTCATCTTTTGTTTTTTGGGGGACTGTGTTACTTCACTCAGCATGATGTCCTGTAGCTCCAGCCATTTTCCTGCAAAGCTCATGATGTCGTCTTTCTTTAGTGCTGCATAGAACTCCATTGTGTAGATATACCACATTTTCTCTATCCACTCATCAGTTGAGGGGCATTTGGGTTGGTTCCAGCTCTTTGCTATTGTGAAGAGAGCTGAAATAAACATGGCCGTGCATGTATCTCTGCAGTGGGGTGAGTCTTGAGGGTACATGCCTAGGAGTGGTATGGCTGGGTCAGGTGGCAAGTTCATTCCAAATCTTCCAAGGGTCCTCCACACTGCTTTCCATAGTGGCTGTATGAGTTTACATTCCCACCAGCAATGGATGAGTGTTCCCTTTCCCCCACAATCTCTCCAGCACTTGGTGTCATTTGCTTTTGTGATCCTAGCCAGTCTTATTGGAGTAAGATGATATCTTAAAGTGGTTTTGATTTGCATTTCCTTAATGATTAGTGATGTTGAACACTTCTTAAGGTGTTTCTCAGCCATCTTTAATTCCTAACTTGTGAAGTCTCTGTTCAGCTCTTTGCTCCATCTATTGAGTGGGTCATTTGTTTTCTTTCTTCTTTTTGAGTAGTTTATATATTCTGGAAACCAATGCTTTGTCAGATGTTTCTGCGAAGGTTTCCTCCCACTCTGTGGGATTTCTCTTCACTTCCTTGATTGTTTCTTTTGATGTACAGAAGCTTTTGAGTTTAATGAGGTCCCATTTGTCAATTGTCAACCTTAATTCTTGCTCAGCTGCTGTCTGATTTAGGAAGTCTTTTCCTATGCCTATGTCTTGTAGGCTGCTGCCAACTTTTTCTTCTATCGCCTTCAGAGCTTGGGGTTTCACATTGAGGTCTTTGATCCACCTGAAGTTGACTTTTGTACAGGGCAAGAGGTAGTGGTTTAATTTCATTCTTCTGCAAGTGGTGATCCAGTTTTGCCAATACCACTTGCTGAAGATGATGTCTTTTCTCCGTTGTGGCTTCTTGGCCCCCTTGTCAAATATAAGATGGCTGAAATTGTATGTGCTCAGATTTGGATCTTCAGTTTTGTTCCATTGGTCAACAGGTCTGTTTTTGTGCCAGTACCAGGCTCTTTTTATGACTATAGCCCTGTAGTATAGTTTGAAGTCTGGTATAGAGATCCCCCCTGTGTAGCTCTTTTTGCTCAGGGTTGTTTTGGCTATTTGGGGTCTTTTGTTTTTCCAAATGAATTTAAGGACTTTTTTTCCAAGCCTGTGAAGATACTCTTGGGGATATTAATTGATATTGCATTAACTCATATGTACCAGGTAATTTGCGTAAATGGACATTTTTACAATGTTAATTTTCCCATCCACAGGCATGGGAGTGTTTTTCAATCTCTGATTCTTCTTCAATTCTCTTCCAGGTGGTTTAAAGTTTTTTTGTGTAGAGATCTTTGGTGCCTCTTGGTTAGGTTTGTTCCTAGGTAATTGTTATTCTTTTGTTTTGAAAGGCCTATTGTGAGTAGGAAGGTCGTCCTTGAATTCTTAATCTATGTTGCGTTGTTCTTGTGTAAGAAGAAGCGCATTGTTTTTTTTTTTTTAGGTAATTTTGTATCCTGCCACTTTGCTGAAGCTGTTAAATCATTTCTAGGAGTTTTCTCGTTGAGTTTTTAGCATCCTTAAGTAATCATATCAATATCATCACAAATAGGGTATAGCTTGATTCCTCTTTTTCCAATTAGTCATCCTTTTTTCCTTTCTTGCTTATTGCTCCTAGCACGTGTTTCAAGCACTATTTGGAAAGAGGAGTGGTGACAGGGGCAGCCTTGCTGAGTTTCCTACTTTTAAAGTGGAATGTTACTGTCCATTTCCCCATTTGGATGTATATTGGTGTGGTTTCCTGTATATGGCTTTGATTACCATTGAGGAATGATCCCTCCAGTCCCAACCTTCTAAGCTTTAAGCCATGAAGTGGATGCTGGATTGTTGTCAAAGGCTTTTCTGCATCAATCGAGAGATGGTGTGGTTTTTTGTCTTTCATTTCATTTTATGTAATTTGATGATATTTATTGCATTTTCGTATTGTTGACACATCCCTGCATTCTGGTATGAATTCAACTTGGCTCATGATGAATGATGTTTCTTGATGGGGTCGTATGCAATTTGCCTTTCGTTTATAATTTTGGATTGTGTGCATTAGGGAGATGGTCTTTAATTCTCCTTTTAGTTGTATCTTTGTTGGTTTTGGTAATAGAGTGATGCTGGCTTCATAGAAGGAATTGTGGGAGATCTCCCTCTGCATTGTATCCTTTCTAAACATTTCAGTAATAATGGTTGTAGGTCTTTTAAATGTTTTGTAGAATTCTGCCCCTGAAACCGTCTGGGCCTGGGCTTTTTTCTAGTTGGGAGGTTCCTTATTATATCTTCAATTTTCTCACTTATTATGGGTATGTTAAGCTGTAGGAGTCTCTTTCTTTGTTGACTTTGGGGATTCCCGCGATTTTAGATATTCATCCATTTCTTTCTGGTTTTACTTTGTATATTCTTTTTTTTTTTTTTTGTTTGGGTCTTTGTTTTCTGTTTCCTTGTCTGTTGTGTATTTCCCTTTGGTCAAAGAGTCACGGATTGGAAATTGACTACACCATTAGTTGATTTCTTGCTCGCCGTTCCTTTCGGATTAGGAACCTGATGCTAGTTCCAGGTAGTCGTAACTCGTAGACGACTATACCTGTGTGATTGAACCGCATCGTCACTATTCATGCAAGACATAAGAGATTTCCAAAATTGAAAACAAATACCAACTTTTGGAATTCATTGATTTTTTGTATCGTTTTTTGTTTCTATCTTCATTGATTTCGGTCTGATTTTTGTTATTTTTTCGCTGTCTGTTGCGTTTAGGTTCATCTGTTGTTGTCTCCAAGTTGGCTTTTAGCTTGTACATGTTAGAGTCATTCACTTGTGCTCGTTTTGTTTTTCAATGTAAGCACCCAGGGTATAAATTCCTCTATGGACTGCTTTTAAGGTCATCCCATAGGTTTTGGTGTGCTGTATTGTCATGTGTCTTCCAGTTCCAGGAATGCTTTTATTCTTTCTTGTGTTGCCTTGACTCATTCTTATTCAGGAGTGTTGTTTAGTCTCCATGGTGTTCTTTAGGAAGTAAGGGCTTATCCTATTGTTGAGAAAATAGCTGAAGCGGTTATGTTGATGTGTGCGAATAGAGTTATGAAATTATTTCAGTCTTTTTAGTATTTGTGAGGGTAAGGAAGACTTTCCTAACCAAACAGCAGCCGCACAGGAATATGGTACAACAGTGAAAATGGGACCTCATTCAAATCAAAAGCTTCTTCAGCTAAGAAAAATCAAGGAAGTGAAGATAAAAACCCACAGAATGGGAGGAAACTTTCACCACTGATACATCTAGACAGAGCATTAACATCCAGAGTATCTAGCACTACTTAAAAATAAAGAAGTCAGGGCCAGCGAATGGTGCGGCACGCCTTTAATCCTAGCACTGGAGGCAAGGCAGAAAGTCAGTAAGGCATCTTTGTAACAAAGTTCAAGGCCAGCTGGTCTACAAATGTGAGTTCCAGGACAGCTGGGGCTAAACAGGGAGACCCTGTCCCTCGAAAAGACCAAAAAAAAAAAAAAAATAAAGAAGTAGGAAAACAATTGACCTACTCAAAAGATGGAGTAAAGAGCTGAACAGAGACTTCACCAATAAGGAAGTAAAGATGGCTGAGAAACATCTTAAAAACTTTTCAACATTGTTAATAATTAAGGAAATGCAAATTAAAACCACTCTAAGGTATCATCTCACTTCGGTAAGACTGGCCAAGATCAAGAAAACAAAAGACACCAAATGCTGGAGAGGTTGTGGGGAAAGGGGAATACTCATCCACTGCTGGTGGGAATGCAACTACTATGGAAAGCAGTGTGGAGAATCCTTAAAAGACTCAAAATGAGCCTGCCACCTGACCCAGTAATACCACTCCTGGGTATATACACACAAGACGCATCCTGCTGCAAAGATACATACACAGCTATATTTATTGCAGCTCTCTTCACAATGGCAAATGGCTGGAACTAACCCAAGTGCCCCTCAACTGATGACTGGATAACAAAAATGTAGTACATCTACACAATGGTGTTCTATGTAGCAGTAAAGAAAGATGACATTATGAACTTTGCAGGTAAATGGATGGAACTCGAAGCCATTATGCTAAGTGAAGTAACAGTCCCAGAAAAAAAAAGGCAAATGGTTTCCCTCATATATGGATGCTAACACCAAATCCCCAGCTGGCCGGGAAACTGAGCAATTTTATTATATTTCTTTGTGTCTGAAAGCAACTGTGCTGTTATAATGTGCATCTCTTAATGGGCTCTAGAATTGACGTACCACTTATATTCAGACATTGTAATTACCACATGGGGTGGAAGATATGTATTCATATTCTAGAGTAATATAAAATTAAAGGGAAAAAGTGAACCCCCAAACATATTTTGGAATTAACATGCAGTTTGTTCCCAAAGGTCATAATTTTGATACATATATGTTGTTTATATAGGCATAATTTGGAGTAATACAAAGGGGAGGGAACAATAACAACATAAGGACTGGGTCCAAGAACTGACTGATACAGTTAAATTCTGTTCAAAACAACAAGCCTCTGCAGAAAAAATCCTTGGAAACACAGAGAAAGATGCAAGACATGTATGGCAGAATGCATGAACTGGGGTGGGGGAGGGGCAGGGAGAGTGGAATGTATCCAAATTATACTGAAAAATGATGTATGAAATATACAAAATGTCAATAAAAAGAACATAATTTAAAAAATAAAGTTAAAATTAAGTAAAGGTGGCACAGGAAAATAACATGATGGATTTTAGCGAATGCAAGTATAGAAATTCTAAAGGACAGATTCTATTTGGCAAAAATGTAAAGATGCATGTTTCCATCAGCACTGCGACTTTCATTGATGGAGGATCAATGGCAACCATTTTCTGAAAGCTGCTGCGAATCTCCATTCCAAGGTGTTACCCTTGGCAGAGTTGGGAGCCAAGCCTCTCTCATTCCCAAGCTTTCCTTATTAGAGAGCATTTGAAGAAGCTTCATAAATATTACAGTTTGATGGCTGACTGCTGGGTTCCAGGACTTTCTGCTCAAACTAGGTTCTTACTAGTACTAAATTTTCCTTTCACTAGGAAGCTGGTTAAGGCATTCCTTCCACAATGGGAATTCATTTCCCAATGGCAAAAGAAGTTTTCATATGAGAAAGGAAGCATGAAATTGAATGTGCCATCTCTCTCTTAACCTTTTCCTATCCACTTTTCTTCAGATCCCCAACTATCTTGGGCTCACATGTGACCTCACTCTAAGAGCTATTGGTAATATGCAGGGCTAAGAAGTCACAGCCTCCAGAGGGTCCATGGCCCTGGGTGAAGCTTTGTCTTGCCCTGAGGTCTTCTGCCTGTAGTCCAGATTCTTATGTCTCACCCTTTTTCTGACCCAGTGGACTCTTGAACTTGGCTTGATTTTCTGTGTCCTAATCTGTTTCTATCACATTGGTGTCTTGTTTGTCACTATTCTCAGACTTGATCTGTATTCTTCTTTATTTCCCAGGTTTCCCTGACCCCTAAGAGACCTGCTGTGTCCTGCTGCCCCCCAACTTTAGAGAAAAAGATATTTAAATCTCACTTATTGTTGTGCTACCAGATAATGATGGGACTTTGGGCAGTGGCTGACCTCACCCTGGAGAACCACCTCCATTATGTCAGAGGCTGTACTGGATCATCTCTAGGGTCTCTTAAACTTCAGATACTCTTTGATCCCTAAACAGTTTCATCATTGCTTCACTCTACCCACTCATCTTTTATCTGACTCTATGTTAAGTTAATAACCCAAGTACAAAGAACAGTGAACCAGAGTCAGGATTCTATCACCTGTTTGGTAAGAAAAACTTGAGAAGATAATAGTATTTTCTCTTTATTTGCATCACATTGTTTACAGACTGTAAGGCCACAGGTGTGTCCACAGTCTTGCTTTATGGTTGTGTAGCTGTGTTCCCAGCCTTTGAAGGTAGCTCCTCCACATAAGCAGCCGGGAAATGACCTTTCTTTCCATTTAAAGATCCAAACCACCATCCTTCTTCTTTCTTCTCATGTATAGTCACGACATCTCCTGTGAGGATTCACATTTAATTAGACAAATATGTTTCTGCAACTTGAGCATTTGCCAAGTAAAAGTAGGAAAGTATTAAGAAAAGTCAGAATTCAAGGTGCTACTTGATAATATAACTTTCTGCATTTAATTCAGATGCAGCAAAATTTGTTGAGCACCTTTGCATGAAGCAGACATAATCCAGAGAATATTAAAAAGAATGAGATCATGAACTAATGAATTATGCTATGGGAATTTGCTTAAAAGCTGAATCATGATAGATCTTGTGCTGCCTGGATCACTGTACACAGTGGATAGGCTGTCAGTAAACTCTCTTTGCAGTACACACTTTAAGTGCTATATACATGTTGATGGCCATGTTAGTTTGGCGTTCTGACTTGGAACTATGTCTCAACTAACAGATTTTTCTTAAAATCTAGATAGCTTATTCTGGTTTCAGTTTGAACTTTTGACAGGGTTGCATATTAAAATAACCTCCATCAATTCAGATAATTTTAATAAAACATCAATTTGGAGATAATACTTTTAAAAGAAATGGTTAAAACAAGTTCTAATGTAGTTCTTGTCTGATTCTCTGTTGCTTTTTTCAAAAAAAAAAAAAAGGTCATTGTGATCTTAATAGCCTTAGAGCTTAACCAGTGGTCCTGCTCCCTTTGGTTAAGCCTCAGTCTTGAAAGAGAACCCACTTTTCTGGCTATGTTGCAGTTTATGTATGAAGTGCTCCTCTGAGTGTTCATGTGCTGAGGGCTTGGCCCCCAGCTGATGAGTCTGTTAACAGGTAACTGAATCATGAGGGTGCTAACTTCATTAACGATTCATCCACAGATGAATGCACAATGATCGGCCTATTAGAAGGTGAGGCCTCAGGCTGGAAGCTCCAGTTAAGAGCACTGACTGCTCTTGCAGAGGACCTGAGTTTGAGTCCCAGAACACACATGGCTGATAAAAACTGTCTAGAGATTCAGTTCCAGGGGATTTGTCACTATGTGCTGACCTCCACAGGTAATGCACTCATACACATTAAACCAAAATAATAAACAAAATACTTTTTTAAAAGAAGGTGAGGCTTCATGGTAGGAAGAAGATTACTGAGGGGCTTGCATTTGAGTGCATATATTATCTCTCATCTCTTTCTTTCTGCTTCCTGGCTGCCATGAGTTAAGCAGATTTCTTCTCTTTTACCCTTATACCAGGATATTTTCTTTATCTCTACAGGGCCTAAAGCAATGGAGCAAAACGAACACACTGAAACCTCTGAAAGGGCTAAAATAACTATTTCCTCTCTTACACTGCTCTTCTCAGGTCCTGTCACAGCACTGAAAGGCTGGCTAATAGAGGCTGGGTCCTGTACATCCCTGTTACATACTCACTTTCTTTAGGATTCTTTAGGATTCAAGTTCTACTTTTTCTTTAACATCATTATGAAATACATGTTTTGCTCATTCTTCCCCCCTGCATTTTGTCTCAAGGTAAAGATAATGATTCATATCCTTTTCTCTTCTCTTAGTTATAGTTTGCAATTTATTTCCATGGGACCTCATTCTGATTCTCTGAGTTCTCCCTCTAACTAATTCCTGTTAGTCACTAGATTGACAAAAGTTATTAACAGGAATTCCTATAAATGACTTGAAATTATATTGTCAACTTCCCCAAACTTCTGATGTGTTCACTGAAAGGAACTTATTAGACTATAAAGCATATAGAGAACTGAAAGCAAACAAGACAATCCATTTGATGTAAACGCTGAAACTTGAACTTTGGACCCTGTATTAGTCACTTTTCTGTTGCTGTGATAGAAACAGCACAACCAAGGGAATTTACAACAGGAAGATTTTATTTGAGCTTACAGTTCCAGGGGAATTAGAGTCCATCATGACTAGGACGAACGGTGGCAGGAGGTGCCAGAGCCAATAGCAGAGGTTCACATCTTCAAGCAGGCACAGGAAGCAGAGAGAGAAACTGGAGAATGGCAAGGCTTTTTTAACTCTCCAAGTCAGCCCCCAGTGATGGGCTTCCTCCAGCATGGGCACACCTTCCCAAAGATCTCCAAAAACAGCACCATCAACTGGGGACAAATGTCCAAATACTTGGAGTCTATGAGAAACATTCTCATTCAAACCACCACAGACCCCCTGGGGTTCCAAGTAACCACTGAAAAACGTTTTTCAGTAACAAAAAGGAATTGCCTGGAGAAATCTGACTAGCCTGTGGTAAATGTTAGGTCTGGGCTTCCCAGAATTCCAAGGGACACACAGATGTCCACTTCCTCCAGAGGCTGTTAATCTTCTGACTGCTTCCCCTGTACCTGAGGTCCTGCCCCATGGCTATAAATAGGTGGGCCCCAGTCCCCATCTTTCTCCTGCTCCTGCTGCTATTCCACCACATGCCCACAGGTAGCCCACTCTGGCAGTTCCAATGGAAGTAAACTATGTTCCTGGAGTGACTTAAGTCTCATGTGCCTTTTTATCTGGGGTTCGAACCTTTGTAACCTAAGAGTAACTAGACAGCTCCTTCTAATCAAGAGCAAATGTGCCATAGTCTTATTTGGCCACAGAATCTAACCTGATTTTCTATTGGTCTGGGAGTCATATCCTGGTTATAGATAATACATTTTCTCTTATAACACAACTTTTTCCCACTGACACACTTATAAGTTTCTTTATTATCTTAAACATTCAAATGTAGATATATGAAGAAAATTGTGGCTGGAGACAAGTTCTTGTTTAAGAATGTTGAAGTATGAGTTACAGAAATAGCTCAGTGGTTAAGAGTATGTATGTAGTGCTGTTCCAGAGAACTCAAATTCAGTTCCCAGCACCAATGTCTGATGCCTTACAACCACCTGTAACTACAGATCCAGGGAATCAGACACCCCTGGTCTCAGAGGGCACCACACACACGGGCACACACAAATGGATTTGCATGTGAAATAAATCTGGGTACAAATGAAAAAATCCGATGCTTTAGAGAGGCTATATGGATACTTTCCTATGAGATAGGTAGAACAAACATTAAGCTAGGTGTCAGTTGACCCAGGTTTTAGAAATTTCTTTTAAACAAAGTTATGAAAAGACATCACTTCATAGTTCTGCAACTCTAGCACTTGAAAAAAAAAGGTAAGAGCTATACTCTAATGATTTCTCAGTACTAATATTCTGCCCCAGTGTAACACTGTGATTAAGTATATGACTGAGTTTCAAGTTCAAATCCTGTGCCACCACTGCCAGTGGTTTTAGCCAAAATACTTAACTTTTCTATGCCTCATCCTCAAATATAAAATGAGAATAAATAATGTCTATCTCAAAGCATTTCATGAAAATAAAATTGAATGTAATGTTTGCAGCAGTGTCTGGCCCATAGAATCACAGGATAACTGTTAGATGTTATTTTGTGAGCCTTAGTTTTTTATGTGCTTTATCTTTGTATTTTAAGAAAAATGACAGTAAACCTCAATTCATAGTAACTTAAGGCTGTAGTAATAACACGGGATTATATTCATGTGAAAGATCTTAGTACAAAAAGGCAATGAACATATTTGAAAAGAAGTCTTAAAAAAAAAAAAAAAAAGAAAAGAAGTCTTACCTTTTTCCAAATTCAACTCATCATCTTGCCTGGCTTGGAAATCATACAAGGCCTTGCAAAGATTGTTCCCGAGCTGGCCCACACCAGAAGCTAAAAATTGGATTAAATGTAATTACCATGTTGTATTAGTGGGCAAAAATTAATATGATTAGAAACCATTTATTTAACAGTGTGGTGCAGACCTTAAATTCTCTCCAAAAGAAAGTTTATGATTTTATCTAATATTTATTCCTTGGCTCAATAAGTATTTATGACATACCTTATATGTGTAGAAAATATGTGTGTACTTTATAACCAAAAACCATATTACAACACAGGAAATAATTCTGGAGGAAAAGTTACTCTCATAATAATAATAAAGATGATAATTTAAGGGGCTGGAGAGATGGCTTAGCAGTTAAGAGAACCGACTGCTCTTATAGAAGACCCAGGTTCAATTTCCAGCACCTACATGGTGGCTAAGAACCTTCTTTAAGCAGGGCATGGTGGCACATACCTTTAATCCTAGCACTCGGGAGGCAGGAGGCAGGTGGATCTCTGTGAGTTCAAGGCCAGCCTGGTCTACAGAGTGAGTTCCAGGACAGCTAAGGCTATAGGGAGACCCTGTCTCAAAAAAAGAATAAAAGATGACAATTTAAAATGATTTTGCTTTCCACATGAACTTAGTCACCATCATTAGGTAATGTGTGTGGTAGCTGAGTACATTGTTTGCAAAACGTACCACCTTCATCACTCTGGTAGAGAAAGGATGTTTGGAGTGTATGAATCTTATCATCCTCCATTGTATGAATTACAATGTCATTGAAACTCTTTTCCATTTTGTCCATATATAATTGAGGAACTAGAGAGTTTGGATTATGGATATAGTTGAAGAGCAGTGATCTGTGTGTACAGGCCTGTGTGCACTCATGCATGCATAACATCTCATGTGATAAAAGAATTTTTCTTCCCCACTAGCTTCTCCCCACCTCCTCTACTTATTTGTTTACAAAACTACAGATTCTAACAAATTTCAATTGAAAGGTAAATTTCTTTGAAGTAACATAGGTAAATGTAGCTTTGAAATCATATTTAAATGTAGCAATGTGCTTTATCCATAGGACCAGCTGACAATCACTCTGAGCACTGGATTACCTGAAGATGAAGAAGTTGGGTTGCTCTGTCCCCCAGCAGGAGCTCTATTCACAGCATCCTCCAATCTCTTCATCAGAAAAGGCCGAGATATTTTTACATATGTATGAGTATGCTCCTGTTCCAGTAGTTTTTTTTTAAAGAAAGTTATTTTAAACAACAGTATTATAAGTACTCATGAAAAATTGTCTGTATGCCAGTTATTTGGGATTTGTTTTTAATGGAGAGGGCATATAAATAAAGTATTCAACCTATCTAAGACCCACTGTGTATAAGTTTTCTTATTCTAGAGGCAAAATATTTTCAGAATTAGACAATTACTGAAATTACTGTGTTTTGTAGTCTGGGTTTCTGATTTGGACCTGTGTACCTAAGTCTAATAGAAAGATTCCTAGTAATAGCCAATGACATAATTGAGACAATTTTAGAGCTCAGAAGTCTCTTTGGGAAGAATACTGACCCTCCATCCCTGGATGGTTGGTTATAGCACAGACCCCTCCTCCCCACCCAAAGAATGAAAACAGCTGCAAGCAATAGCTATCCACACATACTGATGAGCTCATCAGTTGCAGGGAATGCAGCACTGAACCAACACCTGCATGGTGGAGGCGGGTGTTAAAACTGTACTCAGACATTGTCCACATTATATACTATGTTAAATTACATACTGTAGGTTAAGATGAAACTAATGCATGTAATAAAATATTACAATTTATTCTGTAGCAATACCAAATGTTCAGTGTAATAGAAATTTTTACTGTAAAGGCATATAGGAAAACTAAAGTTAGTTAAGATCTGAGAAGAGAGAGGAAATCCAAAATTTTTCATTCATTCAAATAACTTAGTCTTATTCCAAATAATGCATTCAGTTAGATTTAGCTCTTACTCTACTAAAAAGGAATAAACTAAAATGATCTTAAATTTCTGCAGTAAGGACTTGTAACATATGGCACACAGCTTTCTGCCCTGGCATTCCTTAATTTAAGCCATTTCACCTGGCATGCCCAATTAAGAAATTGCAATGGATCTCCTGAGTTTTACCTTTTCTTTCCATTTGAAGATGCAGGTGCTGCAGGGATGGCTGGGTTTAGGTCTTTGCTCCAGTTCTGCTAATACTGATGACAGTTTATAGGAGTTTGCTTGTAAAAGATCTAGTTTCAAATTATTCTGTGGACACATCATATGGCTATGTGAGTAAATTTCTAGAAAATGAGGCACAACTGGCTGTATCAGGGAACATCAGGATATCTTTCTTTTTTTTAATTTTTTTTATTTATCTTTGTATGTGTATGAATGTACTGTCTGCATGCAGGTCTGTGCCCCCGTGTCGTGCAATGCCGCGGAGGTCAGAAGAGGGTCTCGGATTCCCCTGGAACTGGAGTTCTCCTGGAATTGGAGTTACAGACGGTTCTTAGCCGCCATGTGGGTGCTGGGGATCGAACCCGGGTCCTCTGCAAGAGCGTCGGTGCTCTTAACCGCTAGGCTATCTCTCCAGTCCCAGGATATCTTTCAAAAAGAAACATCAGTCTAGAAAGCCGAAGATCAGCTCACATGCAAAAACACATGACGTATACTGAAGAGACGACACCAGAAAACAAGGGTAAAATCCTAAAAACGACGCAAGAGAGAGCCTTGATGTCTTACCTAGTCTTTTTTCTCCTAACCAGAGTAAAGAAAATTTGTTTCATGTGCTGCTGGATATTCTGTGACAATGAATAACTGTAGGCAATTTTCTGCTGAGGACCAAGAAGGGACGTAAGGAAGTAAGTCAATTACAGAAGGAATTTCCAGTACCCATGAAAAAAGGAAATTGAGCCACACTTGGGTATTTTAACAGTATCAAATCCATCAACAGCATCAACCATAATTGGATGTGAATTGTTTTTGCCTTTATTTGCAGAGGTAAGGTCTTACATTACCCAGAAAGACTTTAGTAACACTGGAAAAAATATTCAACCGGCATTCCAGGGCATTGGAGTACAAAAATAAGAAGTGAGGCTAAATTTGTAGCCTCTTCCTTTCTTAGCTCTGAACTTGAACTAAAAATTTATAATAACCTTCCTCAGGTTATGTTCAGTCATGAGAAATCAAACCACAGAGTAAACACTGGAAAGTAAAAACCTGCTTGTCCAGCCCCTTGTTACTTCTCTTTTCTCTGTACCTCCAGCATGGTATTTCTAACCCTCCTGTTCCTGCTAGAAAGTCACTTCCCCCAGAGAAAGATCTCTAATATTCAGTGCAATGTACTGCACATTTGGCAGATTTACCTAAAATGCAAGCTAAGCTCCCCCACACCTCTGTTGTTAGGCCCAAACAATGGTGCATTTGAAAGCATTAGAGAACATATCTGGTTCTGGAAGAGTATCTAGCATTGTGCAGATAACATTTAATCTAAATGCTTCCTTGCCAACATTCTTGGATCAAATATGGCACTTCAAGGTCCAAGAGACAAGGAACAGGAAAGAATTTAAAGGAAGCAAAGTTTCCTCTCCAAGACTCCTTCCCTGGATAATAGGAAATCTGTCAATATCACCAGTTTCCGTCTAGGGGAGTTACACGGTATTTGGCATCAACTATTGAAGGTTCATCTTGCTACTTAAACTTGCTCATAGACATTGTGAATTATGAGACATCTACTGTCTCAAGAGAGTTATACCAGGTAAAGAAAGCCTGCCCAGTTTATTGTATCCTTTAAAACATTACTAAAAGCTTCCCCTATTCCTGAATTTTTGTGTTAATTTCTGATCACTCAAATCATAACCCAAGGCTCCTACCATCCTCCCACTTCCACCTTAATTCCCAAAGAATTTCATCTCAAAAGTAACCGGTTTCCTCAGAGGCCTTTGACTCCTCCTCCTAGATAGCCAGCCCTCTTCCTGATTGTAGCCATATCACTTTCTTACCATTCTCTGAGGACTCTGATATCAGCTGAAGGAAAAATTGAAAATAGAATAACCAAACATATATATATATATGTGTGTGTGTGTGTGTGTGTGTGTGTGTGTGTGTGTGTGTTCTTGAACTCACAATGAAGTTGTATCCCAGTAAAACTAACATGAGCCAAATATCCTCATTTAGTCTGGCAGACCTTAAGCATACTCAGAATCTTATACTAGCTTACCATTGGGCAAAACCACCTAAAACAAAGACTGTTTCATTGTTTCATAATAGAATGAGAAATTTTCCATGCAGCTTACTGAACATTATACTAAAAGTGAAAGGCAAGATGGTTGTGTGGGTAAACTCTCTCACCATTGTAAAATGGAATAGCTGCCAAGTCACACAAGTCAGTGACCAACTTTTGAGTCCTTCCTTCTCTGAGCACCGCACTAGCATTTGCTGCATAATAATTCAATCTTGCAGAGCTCTATGAGGTATATATCCCTGTTTTGCTGGTGAGAAAACTCACATCACAGGTTCCTGGGACCAGCAAAGCTAAATCTAAACCTAGGTTTCTGGGAATGAGGACCCTGAGTTTTTTGTCACTTGTCTTGCTAGGGTAAAAGTGCCTATGACTTCATTAAAAGATGAATCTATTTTGGAGAATTCTAGTTGGACACAATTGTTTCTTCCGGTGTTCTTTTTTTTATAGTAATTATTCCTCAAACTACCTGTGAAGGAGGTGTCTCTATAACCTCCCCACTCAATTGTTTTGTATCACAAGAAAGGAAAGGCAAATGGGTCAAATGGGCTGGAAAACAAGTATGCTAAAAATAACCCCTTCATCAATTCCACAAATATTTACCTCGTCCATTAATGCCTCCACATCTTTCTGGCTCTTGGCATTGGAGAAAGAGGAGTTGCTAGAGAATGTATTAAGCATTTGTTCCAGGCCTGAAAATGAAACCATGCTCCAGGTCACTTTTCATCCCATCCCAGTGGGTCACAGGGAGGGGCCAGTCACCCCCCAAAGATCCTGAAGGTTAGAAGTGATATGCATACCCATAGGCCTTCATAAATGGCTAGGGAGTGTCTATATGTGGTTGTCACTGGATTTTATTGAATGAATATGATAAATGAACTGATTGTTCACTGATTGTTACCCTCATTTAATGAAATTTGAGAAATGTTGCTGTTTAAAGCATCTGATTGTAATTTTTCATTATAAAAATGTGAATTTCTTTTGGTTGGCCCATTCCAACAATTCCTCACATTTACACCATGTTAGGTTCTTCCTCCTGATCCTATTTACAGCACCAACATCTTTTCTATCTTGGATTTCCTAGTTCCACTGGAATGAGATACCATGGTCCATGTGGGCAGCCTGGACACAGAATCACCAGTGTGTGAATTCCTTATTTGCGCTGCTGTAGAGCTGCTTCTTGCTGTAATCCCTCTAGATTTCATTTGAATAGCTGTCACATTGTTTTGAAACTTAGTAAAAAGGAAGAAACAAAATCCCAAGTTCTGGGTAGAGGAGGTTTTCCACGTGTAAGTTTACAAAAAGTAGCTCCCATTTCAGCCAATTTTGGAAACACAATAAAATGCTGTATGTCTAAAGCCTGATAGTACACTGCTTGCATAGATCCCATAAACAGGTCCAAATGTCATTTAACACTTTTTAGGGGTTTATTTTGGGTTTTTGAGACGGGATCTCACTGTGTAACCCAGGATAGCCTTGAACTCACTAGATAGACCAGACTGGCTCAAAGTCACAGCAGACTTTAGCTTCCCCAGTAATGGGATTACAGGCATGTTCTTCCACACTTGATTATTTTTTTAAACATGTATTTACTCTGCGTGTGTGTGTGTGTGTGTATGCGCGTGCGTGCGCATGCATATGCATGCCTGCGTGCTTTCATGAAGGGCTACGTGTGCCATGTGCTGTGAGAGGTCAGAGGACAACTTTGTTGGGTCGTTTCTCTCTTTTCCCCTTTATGTAGGTTCCGGGGATCCAGCTGATGTCACCAGAGTTGCATTTTATCCATTGGGCTATGTCATTGGTTCAGTCCCAAATCTGATTCTTTAAAATGTTTCTTTTATTCACAGAACTTAGGTTTAACATGTGGTTCTTTAAAAGAGGGGATCCTGCCCTTGTCTGCAAAAGCAGAAGAATCCTAACTCCAAGGGAAGCCTCTGCCGAGGCATACAACTCTATTGCCATATGACCATGCTGCCAACCGTTCAACCATGCTGCAGTACAACATAATCGTACAACCGTGCTGCGGTACAACTGTGTTGCAGAATGTGTGCACATTCCCTCATCAGGCCATCCAAGGAGATGATCACAAACCCACAAGCTGGGGCATGGTGGCGCATGCCTTTAATCCTAGCACTTGGGAGGCAGAGGCAGGTGGATCTTTGTGAGTTCAAGATCAGCCTGGTCTACATAGCAAATTCCAGGACATCCGGAGCTAGAGGGAGACCCTGTCTCAAAAAGACCAAAACAAAACACTAGCACATGGGATGCAGAGACAGGAGCATGGTCACAAGTTCAAAGCCAGTATGGTCTGGTCTATGCAGTGAGTTCTAGGCCAGCCAGGGTTTTACATAATATGACCCTGTCTAAAAAAGTTTCAAAAAGTCACACACCTTCTTTGTCTTTTGAGGCTTTTTCAATGTCTCTTTGCAGTCTCAACAGTTTTGGTTTTAGTAACAACTTCCGTCTCTCTTTATCCATTACATTCTTTGGATCTTCTTCCTTTAAGAGGAAAAAATAAAGATATTTAACCACTTAAGGTAAAAAAAAAAATGAGTTACCACTCACAGGTGTTCCAAGATGCTGATTCCATTTGGTGATTTTAACTGTATCACAAAGGTGAGAAGTTTAAAAATGAGTATCATCTTTGGGTTCAGACACTTGGTTCTACCTGTTTTAGCCTGAGTAATCAGAAGACATCTGACTCACAACCTGCACCTTATTTAATAAAACAAATTTAATAAAATAAATTTTTCTTGGAGGAGCTTTACTATAGTTATTTCAGTTTCTTTCTTTCATTTTATGTATATGAGTGTTTTGACTGCAAGTAAGTTCACCTGTGTGTGTAATGCCTGTGGTGGCCAGAAGATGGCATTAAAGCCCCTGGAACTGGAGTTTCAGACAGTCGTTGGCCACCATGTAGGTAGGTACTAGGAACCTGGGTCCTCTGCAAGAGCAGTCAGTGTTCTTAACTAGTGAGCCATCTCTCCAGCTTTTACTTCAGCTTCTTGTTAAATAAACCTATTTGTTGGATACTTAGTGTTTCATAAAATGATGTATCTTTATTCGAGGTAGAGTCTTTTCATTGTTCAAATATAAGACTGTGTATGTGCCTTAGGCTAGACTGTCTCAGGAATGGAAAAAAATGCTTACTAAGTTCTGTGTTGGCTTGGTATTGGGAACACGTGAACGAACTACCACATATGCTCTGGCCAAAATGTCTTTCAATTTGATTAACATAACATTAAGAGAATAGCAATTCAGGGCACATACGTTCACAATGGCATAGGCATGAGTGACAGGGGGAGAGGGAAGCATCAGCAAGGCTGGAAGACTACCCAGACTTCTCAGGTGGAAGGAGGGCAGGGGGCAATCCCATGGGGGAAATGGCGCAAGCAAAGGACAGAGGAGGACTCTGGAGCAGACCAGGAACAGTACGTAAAACAGTCGCTTGAGCAAAAATGGAAGAAAAAGTTGTCGGTGTAGGTTAGGCTTGACTTTAAGGATGAAGAAGGGTTTTATCACATGGATGCAGAATTTGTGTTTTGTTTCTGTTTGTTATATTTTTTTTTATTTATTTTTATTTTTTGGACAGGCTCATACTCTTTAGTCTGGTCTGCTGGGTTTGAACTTACAGTGATCCTCCTGTCCTGGTCTCCCAAGTGCTGAGACTGTAGGTGTGAGCTGCCACATCTGGCAGTTCTGAACTCTCAGATGAGTTACTTTAATGTTGAATGAGAAAAATTAAGATGTAGGTTGGGGAGGTGGTGGAACATGAAGGGACAGAAACCTATGGACAAGGTGGAGCTACTAAAGAAGGAGAAAAGCCAGGTTATGAATACTAGTAGAGAGGTTATCTTTAGATAAACCCATGAAGAGAGGGGGACACGAGGAGATAGAGCAAAGCATCATCTCCAGAAAGAACAATAGAATGAGAAAGTATTACATTTGTCTTTTCTTCATTATGTTTCTTCATATTTTTATTGTGTTGTGCAATATTTATTCTATGAAGAGGTTTTCCTCATTTTACCAGTGACACAGAGAAATAAAAAGAAGACCCACACTGAAACCAATACCTGTTTATTTCCAAAATACAAAAGCAATACTTTGATCTTCACATTTTCCACACTCTCTCAGGCTGCTTGTTGGGGACGTCTCAGCTGATGTCACACCCTTGGATGAACAGCTACTTAATTGGACTTAAAGCCTACTCAATGAGTTCGTATGTGATACTATAAACATAGGGAAATATACATAGTTGGAGAGGTCATAGATCTTAGAGAAAACCCCAAGGCTGTCACATTCCTAGACAAGTGTAATTTCTTACTACATGTAAAGTAGGGATCCTTATATTTACAGACAAGTATCCCAGTCACCACTCATCAAAGAAGTTTGTTTTTTTTCTAACAGGAGGAGATTATTACAGAGTTCCACAACTGGTCATACACAGAGATTGTCTGTGAATTGCCCAAGCCTAAGTGGCACATCTACAGTGCAACCTCTACACCTAAGGGTCACAGAAGATAGAACAAGGGGGAAAGAGGATACTAATGAATCTTTCAACTCTCATCAATGAAGCTCCCTCATGCAACAGAGAGCCAAGAACATAAAAGGTTACAAATGGCCAAATCAGGGAGAATAAGAGTCTGCAGAGTGTGGGTCCTTGGACAGGACACCTATATTAAACTCCACCCACCTATGGCTCAGGGACCATTGAGGAAGGGGAGGGGGCAGAAAGACTGTAAGAGCCAGGGAGGAGGTGCATGACCATAAGGAAATAGAACCCTACAGGCTCCTGGGGCCCTGCTCATATGAACCTACAGCAACAGTGTCAGCTTTTATAAGACCCATGCAAACTCAAACAGACAAAAATCCTGCACAAAACGGTGGAAATGGACACAGGCTCCAAACTTGGTAAATTGGCAGCTAACTACTTCTGGGTGAGGAAAAGCTGATCCTCTTAAAGGGAGTGACTCTAGATAGGCTGACTAGGCCTCAGTGGATGAACCTGCACTGAGGGACACCTAACTTGCCTAGATAGGCGATGAAAGAAATGACAGGATGCACGAATCCCAGTGTGGGAACTACGGAGGGGTGCCGATGGGGAAGGTGAGTCAGATGTTCTGTACGAAATGCACAAAAATTCAATTAAAATTTACAAAAAATTAATCATCCTTGATATCTCTTTAAATTTAAGTAGAGCTATACTCAATCTCCCCAAATACATTTATTTTATTGACTGATTTGGTGAAGGAGCATCTTTACTATCCTTGGTAAGAAAACAGCAGATACATGCACCTCTTCCCAACAGAAGCATTTCCTGCTCTGCTTAGAATGAAAAGAAGGAAATGAAAGCTGCCTTCCTGCTGTGTTCCCACCACTACCTTCCCTTCTGCTTTGAACAGATGCTGGTGCTGGCAATATACTTCACCTTAGCCAAGGAAGGAACAAATGACTACTGAAGAAATGCCTGGCCACTAGTGGCTGTTGGAAGTGGAGAAGGGGAAGCTTGTCAGGAGTCACCTCTCTCCCTGGATGCCTCCCTTCTCCCCTTTTGTCCTCTGAAGTGGGGTCCTGGGTTGTGGGTCTCAGGTCAGTTGTACATTTAACCCAGTGAGTGAACATGACCAGTAGACTATCTCTACAAATCAGAGAGGGATAACAGCCCAGTGAGAAATTGAAAGCATGAATAAAATAGAGCAAGTGGCCCAGGAAAGAGTTTTCAGAGGTGATTTTTGCAGGTTATTAATGATCAGTACTGTGGGACAGCAGTCCTGGATTCAGGCTACACTGCACATGTGCAGGGTAGCATGTGCTTGGCTCCATGAGTCAACCTGTCTGTCTGCATGTCCCTTGCCAGGTACGCTCCAATAGCTGGGGTGATGTGTGGTGGTGTGGAGGTCTAGGATTGGCTGCTGGGAGGTGATGTCATGCTACCTGTCTCAAACCTATATAGGTTCCCTGTTGTACAGAATGGAAAGGTTTGCTCCCTCTGACGTGGTCCACAGATGTACATGTAGTAATCCCTCTTCAGCCTGTCCAACTGGAGGTTCGACACCCACACACAGCTCCTAGGTAGTAAGAGTATAGATCAGTGGTAGTGTGATTTCCTCGGATGTACAGGGCCCTGGATTTATTCACATCACCACCACCAGAACAAACAACCAAAACAATCAAGGATCTTGGGGTCCTTGGTGACATGTGCATGCAATCCCAAGCCATTTGTGGGGCCGAGGCAGGAGGATCATTTGAGATTCAGGAGTTTGAGGTCAGCCCGGACAATAGCTAGAGAAAGGAGAGAGAGAGAGAGAGAGAGAGAGAGAGAGAGAGAGAGAGAGAGAGAATGAATAATGAATCAGAATCAGCTAGCTACTAGAACATTACAATTAAGAGGCAAGACCAAAGACTTTTCTCTGAGAAGTTTGGTGCGGTGCCTCAGAGTAGCAGTCCCAGCGCTCAGATCCTGGGAGGCTGAGGTAGAACACAGAGCTCTGGGGAGGGAGAATCATCAGTTTTCAGCAATAAAGATGATTCTGCAGCAGAATCACCCAAAATTCTTTAAAAATAAGTTTTGGGTAATTGGGTTCCAGTTTTTTCAGAGGAAGGGGCTGTTAAGAAATGCTGGTAATGTTTTCCACCCCCAAATTTACACCTCCATGCAACCATGCATCCTTGAATGGGGTTTGTGCTCACTGACTTGATTCTAACCAATAGAGTACGACAAAACTTCACTTCAAGTCCAGTATGCACAGCACTCTGCTTCCTCTGTGTGCCCTCTGGCCCTGGGTCTCTTAGGTCGCTCATCCTGAGGAAAGTAGTCTTCCATGTGGTGAGAGGTAGACATGGAGAAATTCACATTGCAAAAATTAAATTTGTGTGTATGTGTGTTGTATATGTGTGTGTTGTGTGCTGTGTATAGGACACAAAGGTAGAAACAGAACTACAAGAAGAGAGGAAGAAATCTGGAAAGGGTACTGGGGTACATGTGACTTGGAAGCAAAAGGGGGGACAGGTTGGGAGGAGGAAGGGGGATAGCAGGGGAAAGGTAATGGGGGAGGAGGATGATTAGGAACAAAGGAGAATGACATGTACATATGAAAATGCCACAATGAAACTCATTACTTTGTATGAAAAGAAATGACATCTCCCACTCTCATCCAGTGAGAAGAGCCTTGCCAAGTCACCTGAGTGAACTTGGAAATGAACCGTTTCCTAGTACAGCTTTGAGATGTCAGAAGTCCTGGCTGAAACCTCCACTGCTGCCCTGGGAGGGATTCAGAGGCCCCCAGTTGTGCTACATCTGAATTCCCGACCCTCATAAACTGCTAGACAACAAATATTTAAGCCAGTAATTTGGAGGTAATTTGTTTGTAATTTATGTGGATGAACTATACAACACAGTTTGCTATACAGTGATTATTTATACATCATGAAACATGTCTGCCTTTGATTACTCTTAGAAAAGAGTGTAGTAGCTGATGGCCTCTGGAATGCCAGAGAGTGTTACCAAAGGCCACTAAACCAATAAAGCAAATATGGGTCTCCCTGAGTCAAGCAAGACTCCACCGTCAGCACCAGCTACACCTCACCTGCCTGGAAATACTGTGCAGCAGAGGCAGCCATGTGCCTGTATATCCCAAATATAATTGGCTATTGGCTCTCCCCTTGGAGAAATAACCCATGGCTGATGCCACAAGCTTACATCCTCTACAGGTTAGGAGATGTTATAAGCCACAGTAAGACCCTGTCATATTTAACAGGGGGGAAAATTGTAATTCATGGATTAACATATCCAAACATGTGTCTATGCTAAAGTAACCTACCATAACTATTAGTGCTGCTTAAATACCTATATATCTAATTGCTTGTTCTTCATTAGTAGGATCGAAAGGTTATTCCTGGACAAACTGTCAGCCCATGAAAGGAAACAGCCAGAATTGACCAGAGTCCAAGTCAACAGCTCCAGAGAGAGTGGACTGTTTTACCTCTCATCCACCTGTGCCCCTTTTCTAAGCCTAGGGAACAACCTGCGGAAGAGGGGGTGTGGTAGAATGTAAGGGCTGCAATTGGGGTGAATGGTGAAACTACAGCAATGTAGTCTGGACACTCATTTGATCAACTTGATTGAACAAACAACCTGTCACCCCCCACTGGATGGTGGGGCTGTAGGTGTTTGGGCACAACAGCCTGCAGATAGGTTTTGCATGAAGGATGCTTGTACTCATGGATTATCACTTATAGCTAAAAATGAAAAAAAAAACTGAGAGAAACATGCAGGAAAGTTATGGCAGAATGCATGATCTGGGATGGGGTGGGGGGGGAGGGAAAGGGAAATAAGCCTGAATTGAATTGGAAAAAATGTATGAAATGCACAAAGCATCAATAAAAACTAATTTAAAAAAAAAAAAGAAAAGAGTGTAGTGATATAAATGTTCCCCAGAGATCATGAGTTAGAAACTTAACCCCCAAAGAAGAAGTACAGAGAGGATGGACTTTCAGAGGTGGTTAGATCATGAGGGCTGTGCCTCTGGAAGGGAGTAATGTCACTGACATGGGAGAGAGTTTCTCAGAAAAGCAAGTTCAGCTTCGTTCTCTTGCCCATTCGATGCTATGTCATGTTTCATGTTGTGATGCAGCAAGAAAACCCTCACCAGGTTAACTCCTGCATCTAGGACTTTCCAGCCTTCAGAATTATACACCAATAAACTTGTATTCTGGGTCAATTGTCTGTTGAATTCTGTTCTAATAGCATGAAAGACAAACCCAGTCAAAGACCCAAGATAAAGATTCTAAATTTCTGCCAGACTTTCTTCCATTGCAGGGAACACCACTGCCCAGTTTGCAAACTATAGACTATTCATGTCTCTACGGAAAAATCAACATTTTCATTTAGATCTTTCCAGCCAGGCAGGGTGGCTCACACCTGTAATCCCAGCCCAGCAGGGTGGCGCACACCTGGAATCCCAGCCAGGCAGGGTGGCGCACACCTGGAATCCCAGCCAGGCAGGGTGGCGCACACCTGGAATCCCAGCCAGGCAGGGTGGCGCACACCTGGAATCCCAGCCCTTGGGAAATGGAAGCAGGAAGATCAAGAATTCAGCTTTGGGCTCCATGAAACTGTCTAAAAAGAGAACAAAGCACATCCTTTAGCATTGTTTTCAATGTTTTCCAAACGATGTCTCAATGCCTGACCAAGTCTCCCTTTTGAGATCACTTTCTTCCACTCCATACTTACAAAGTAGTCAGTGAGTAAGAGCTCAGACTTGTTTTCTATAGATGAAACTGCAGTTTCTTCCACTAGAGCCTGGATATCTTTTTCGACATCAACCTTGCTAATGGCACAGTGGATCTGTGTGTGGCACTGCAACACCAGAAAAGGGAGAGTGAGTTGAAGAAATGGTTTCCACCAGCCTTGCCTTACAAACCAGAAATGGAGCAATCCCCATGACTCACTGTGGTCAGTGTTTGGCCAAAAAGAGAAATATGTTGGCTGTACTGGTTTAAGTTGTTGCATAAAAGTTGAATTCTTTCCTTCTCCAGCTCCAGGATGCTCTGAAAAGGATGGAAATGAGGTTCGATCAAGTATTTGTTATACAAAGCTGGTTGCCCATCCCACACGGTCCCTAGAGATAGCCTGAGCAAATTGTTCTGATTCACCTTTCTGTAGCATATCCATCCAAACTGCAGGACAGGAAGGTTCCCAGGACGGAACTATGACTTAAAACAAGGGAATAGAGAGATGAGTCAGAGGTTAAGAGCATTTGCTGCTCTTCCAAAGAATCTGAGCTCAGTTCCCAGCACCTATCTTGGGCAGCTCATAGCTCCAGCTCTGGGGGATCCAATGCCTTCTACTGGCCTACCAAGTATAATGATAAGAACCTAGGGACAGTTTATTACTTTGCTCATTTAGCAGAATAATATTATTAGGCTCTCCCATAGAGCCTATGAACTAGCCAGTTAATGGCACTAGCCTAGTTAATGGTACCAGGCATGAGTTCTGTCTTGTGGAGTGGACTTTAAATCCAACTACAAAGTGGTTGGTTACTTCCATAACATTAGTGCCAGTATTGCAACAGTGGGCATATCTTGGCAGGCTAGTTGTTACTGTAGCTGGCAGAGTTCACAGCTGGATAAGACCAGCTGCGATTACTCCCCCCCCCCCCAGTTATGTGCATAGAACATTTCAGCACTATGAAAGCTAGCCAGGTGTGAACACTATCTATCTTTTTTTTTTTTTTTTTTTGGTCTTTTTGAGAGAGAGTCTCTCTTTTTAGTCCCAGCTCGTCTTGAGCTCACCATGTAGACCACATTGGCCTTGAACTTACAAAGATCCGCATGCCTCTGCCTCTGCCTCCCACGTGCTGGGATTACAGGTGTGTGCCACCATACCTGGCTAATACTGTCTGATCTTAAATAGACTATTGACAAGAGCAGAATCTCTAAATCCCATCAGTCTTAATCCTGGCTAAAATTAGAGCTGGGGGTCAGAGTCCTCTGCTTACAGGTAAGAATATGGCCTCCACATTTTGTTTGGCAGAAAAAAAATATTCACAACTGATTTTTATGACATTTAGCTAGCAAGGGTAAATAAGGAAGGTAGAAGCATCACACTCATTAGCCTTGTGAAGTTTACACTGATACAGCCTTGGTAGCTATCGACATTTCAGAGCTAGTTAGTTACTGGACTCTTGCCATTCATTTGCTGATTTGTAGCTTTTAGGCTGGGTGGAGAAGTTCAACACTGAGGTCTTCTTGTGAAGTATGCAGAGAAAACTCCTAGGCCATGTGGGGGCCTGGTAGCTGCAGTGTTCACGCTGAAGGGAATTTGGGCTTTAAGAAAGATGGCAGGCGTCCAAGGCAGCATTCTGCACATGCTGTTCGTATAGGGTCAGTGCTTGGGTGTTTGCTCTCTTATCAGATAGGGCCAGGTTGGTGGCTCTCATGTGCACAAAGTAAAGAGTACCTGGCAGTGGCTTTTCATGAAGGAGGCTCTGGGGAAATTGGTCGGTACCTCTGCTGTGGCTGCTGGCTCCACATCAGGGCTTTTGGTGGGAAGGCAGTGCTGCAGAGAGCCACAAGGTCACTGAACCTCTGGGAACTGGCAGGGCCCACTCTCCTGATGGTGCCCTCCTACATTCTTGTGCTGTTATTTTGTCTAGTGTACTAAGTCATCAACATTTTCAACTTGAATTTATGTTTCTAATTGTAATGACATATAAAGGATATCATTTCGAAGATGCATTTCATTGTTATGGAGCCCATGTGCACTGCTGCTCAGCCCTCAGTGCACTCATCTCCCAGCACTTTCCTTCTTACAGAACGGAACCCTACCCACAAAGCAGTAACTGCCTAGTTCCCTCCTCCTCCTATCCCAACAAGTACAGATTTACTTTCTGTCTCTGAACTTGACTGCTGTAGCCATTTCAATGAATAAGAATCATATAATGTGCCTTTAAAGTTCATCCATGTTGTGAATGTGCTAGAATTGCCTTGGTTTTTTTGTTTTTTTTAAGGCTGAATGGCATTCCACTGTGTGCATCCCTGATATTTTGTTTATTGGTATAAGATCATTTTACTATTTCTTTAAATGGAGGCAATCAAAGAATCAAGCAGTAGCAATGGGCATCTATGCCAACACATGTAAATTTAGAGGCTTTGGTCTGACCTTTGGATGGGAAGCCTGTGCCATGACCTCACAGCACCTACTTAGACATACTAGAAGCTACATTTTTTATAAGTTGGGACCTAAGTGTCTGTGTGATTGCCAGCATGTCCCGAGTCTCCAAAGCCACAAGCATCAGCCAAGTGAATGTGACCAGTTACATTTTGTCTTCCAGATAAAGAATTAAAGACACAGAATAGCTTATTAAACATATTGCATTCTTATGAATCGGAATTAAAATGTCTCATAACAAATATGTAAGACAAGTGTAACTCATCTGTTTGAATCACTTCAAAAAAAGAAAAAAGTCTTTACCCTATTTTTAAAAAAGATCTAGAAACCAGCTGTTCTACGTTAGCATTATGAGCAAAGGATGAGAGAAAATGAAAGTCAGGTTTTAGGCCACATTGCACTCCGGGCGGCAGCTGTTTCTGTACATTGACTAGTGCAGAACCACAAGCATCAATCTGAGATTAGAATAACTGCTGTCCTCTTGCAGAGATGGGAATGTTAAACAGGCTTTAATTACGTTTCAGGGAAACCATTAAAATGATTTATGTTTCCTCATGAAAAGAGGCAGAAACAAATTCCACTGTGCAAAGGGGAAAATCCATATCTCATCTAATGAGTTATTGCTTTCTATTATCTTGCTCTTTTGTATAAAATGGGTGACAGAGAAATAAGACACCCTGGAGGGTCTCCAACTGTCCAATGGCATAGGCAAATAATGTGTCGTCAGAGAGTTATCAGTAGATAGCAGACTTCGAGTCTCTTTAGGCTCAGACATCATGATAACTCATGCTTTTCATTCCTTCTTTAGTGCCTACCGCTCTGGCCTCAGGGTAGGTACTAAAGAGGACCGGAAGGGGCTGCAGCTATATTTGCATTGCTGTCATCAACCTGATAGAAGAAATATCACACTCTTCCAGCCTGGGACTTCAAACTACTGAATTCCTGGGCCCTTCCTAAAACCTCTAAGAGGCAGAGTCATCATGGGGGATGGGGTGTGGACCCAGGAGCTCTGCGGCACTGTCCCGGGGCTACAAAGAAATACATTATACAGTCATTCATAATTCTTTTTTAATGGAATGTTTATGTGTTTCATACATAACTTTTCAATCATTCTCAATCACCTTTATCCCCACTTCTCCCTTGGCACCCTCCCACAGCTCCCACCCCCACCCCCACCCCAGCTCACACATTCTGTCATTGTGCTAGGGTCCATTGGGCCAAACTGCTCTCCTCACACACTCCTCCATGCCTCCTGAGCTCTAGTCAGCCTATCCGGAATCCCTTTCCTAAAGAAGGTCAGGGCTTCCTCATCCTGCCGCCATCAGCTGCCAACATTTCCTCAGCCAAGGTTGGGCTCTGCTACCCATTTTTACAGTTCTGTGCTGGGTTTTTGTCCAGCTGAGCTTGCACGGTTCTTGTGCATGCTGATACCAATGCTGTAGGTTCATACGAACAGGGTCCCAGGAGCTTGCAGGATTCATTCACCTTTGGTCTTGCATCACCTCCCTGGCTCTTACAATCTTTCCTCCTCCTCCTCCTCCTCCTCCTCCTCACTGTTCCCTGAGCCCTGGGTGGGTGAAGCTGAATATAGGCAGCCTGTCCATGAAAACACAGTCTGTAGACTCCTAATCTTCACGGTTTGGCCATTCAGGCACTTTTGGGATCCTGGTCTCCTGTTGCATGGAGGAGATTCCTTATCGAGAATTAAGTGGAAGTTAATGCTTTCTTGGGTCTTTGTTCTATGATGGTTGAGGCTTATGTGTAGAGGTTGCCTTGCAGAGTGTCACCTAGGCATGAGCAATTCATGGACCATGTCTGTGTCTATCCAGTTGTGAGACTCTGTACTATTCTCATCTGGTACAGAATAAGCTTCTTTTCTGAGTGATGTCTGGAATATTTGTCTGTAAATATAAGGATACTGTTTTTTGTAGTTAGTAAGATGTTACCTTAGTCTAGGGATGTGTCAACCTTGGGGATTTCTCTAAGATCTATAACCTCTCTGATTGTGTCTATCTGGCTATGTTTATAGTAACACACATGAGTTTCCTCCCACTGAGTGGGCTAAAATCATTCATAATTCTTCTACTCAGAAATAATCAGGGCTAACATGGAACATTTTGTTGTTGGTATTTATATGATTGATTTCATTTTCTAGCTTGTTTTTTTCCCCCACTTAAAACAAGGCCAGTTCCTTCACCATTAGTCTCTAAAAATACCATTTAAATCATTTTATAAAATTCATTGTGGAGATGTATGTTGTCCAAAGGCATCCATTATCTGTATAGTCATGTACAGTATAATCACTTTGAATTAAAGCAGATCATATACATGGTGGTCCTGTAAAATTGAAATACAGCCACATGGCCACATATATAGATGTGGTCATCATAACGCACAGCACAATACGTTACAACATCTAAGTCTGTAGTGGTGCTGGCATTAACAGTCCTACTGCACTAACAGCCAGATTAGAGTATAGTACATACAGTTATGTATAGTGCATAATGTTAGGTTGGGCCGGGGCAAAAAGCCAAGATGGCACAGCCTGGAAAGACCCTCCTTTCTTTTCCCGTCAGGCCAGATTCCCATGAGACGTCTGGACCTGAGACCCACCTCCAGATCTGAGCCCCTGACCTGGCTTAATTGGCCAGATTCCAACATGTCATCATCTCCCCTCCCCCCATAAAAGGCTCTCCCTGCCTCCCAGATGTGTGCTTTCTCATGGTCCTGGAGAGCCATGGCTTCACCCAAGAGAGAGCGCATTTCCTGGAATAAATGCCTGCCTTTATTTATTTTTTTAAATTTATTTATTTTTTATGTGTATGAGCATACTGTCTGCATGTAGGTTTGTGCACCCATGTCGTGCAATGCCGCGGAGGTCAGAAGAGGGCATCAGATTCCCCTGGAACTGGAGTTAAAGATGGTTCTTGGCTGCCATTTGGGTGCTGGGAATCGAACCTGGCTCCTCCGATTTGGCCTTTATCGTTACATTATGCCGGATACCTCTTACATAATATTTGATGAAAATAAGCAGCCATACTTCTAGTTTGGATAGTCTCAATATCTAATCCAGGCTGGCCTTGAATTCATGATCCTGAAGCCCCAGCCTTCTAAGTGTGTGTGCCATGACACCTTGCTTGGTTAACTAGTTTATGCATTTGTTATACCATGTTTTTGTGATATAAAAATGATCATAAAACAGTATGCTGTGTTAAACTGGTAGCAGAGTCACACATCTCTTTACTTTGTCTCTTGGTTTCAAGGGACGTGTGAAATGATTGATCTTCACCATGTAGGCCTTTGTGAGCACACACCATAGACAGTCACACTTGATGAAGCTGCCTGTGGTGCTTTGGATGAGAAGTATTCCCCTTGGGCTCAGGTACATGAACACTTGGTCCTCAGTTGGTGGTGCTATTTGGGGAGGTTATGGACCCCTAGGAGGTGGAGGCCTGCTGGAGGCAGTAGTCACTGGGAGCAGGCTGTGAGAGTCTATAGCCTCCCGAACTTCCAGTTCAGTTTCTCTGCTTTATCTTTGTGGCTGAAGTTGTGATCTCTCAGCTTTCTGCCACTGTTCCTGCTGCTTGCTTCCGTGCCTCCTACCATGGTAGACTCCTACCCCTCTGGAACTGTAAAGTAAAATAAACTCTTTCTTCTCTAAGTTGTTTTTGGTCAAGGTATTTTATCACAGCAACAAAGAGTAATTAACACTGTCCTGTGGTGATGTTCACAGAGCACATCTGAATTGTTAGGTGGAACATGACCACAGCGAGTTCCCATCTGTACACATGTAGAGTGGAGCATCATTTCTGGGAGAACTAGGAAAACAGTTACTCAGATCAGATCAGTTCTGTGCTTGGTAGTTCAGTTGAGGAATACTGGTTGAGAAAGGTAACATTTTTTTTTAAGGATCTTAATATTTATGTATATATCAAATGGCTTTGTAAAATACATCCTTAGTAGATACTTAAAAGTAACAAGGATTTGATTCTTGGTAATTCTGAATAGTGTAGCTATTGGCTGTTATTTGAAAATTATGTTATAAATTATTTCTATCAGTCGTGGTTTGTTTCTTCTTAAAAGGCAGAAACAAAGTATAATTGTGAAGGAATAGGGATGATTTTGACATGTGGTTGGTTTGTATATAGTTGGTTCATTGTTTATTAGCCACACTTGAGACTTTACACTACTTCTTATAATATCTAGCTTTGGCTTGATTTTGTTACATGTCTTCACAAATTCACCATTTTATCTGTGAATTTATAAATACACAAAAGAGAGAGTGGGTATATGACTTTTTGGTCTAAACCACATAGAAACAAGCCAAGGACAAGCAAATCAAGATCATTCTCTAGGGTTGGTGTGGAGCAAGCTTGACTCCATGGGTCGTCTCTATTTAAGTCTAAGGAGTGCAGGTTGGCATTCAGGAGGTAGAAGATAGCTCAAAGTAAGGTAGGGTCATGGGAACTGTGACCGGAACACAGGAGGAAAAGCAGACTTCAATGGCTCCCAGCACAATGGTAGCAAAAATTCAGGACACCAGAGAGGTGAAAGAAAACCTACTGTTCCTCAAAGAGATTATGCCTTTGAGTAGATTCTGCACATAACTTGAATTCTAATAAAACAGCAAAAAAAAGTAAGGTTGAAAGGAGCTCTTTTGAAATGTAAATGAATAGATCTTGTCACTCTAGGATGACTTTGTGAGGAACAAAGATAATTTCCATAATGCTTAAAAAAACAGAACTACTAGGAGAGGAGGGAGAAGCCAGAGGACTTTTCTGTGAGGGAGGAGGGAACAGGTCCTGCTGTTTAGTACTAACTGGCCTGGAACTTGCTTTCTAGACCAAGCTGGCCTCTGGCAATCTTTCTGCCTCTAGTACCTAGGTGTAGATTATGGGCTAGGGAAGATCATAAGAGGAGAAAAGAAAGCTGCTATGAAGGAGGAGAGATCTAGAGGGCACCTGTGATAATCAGAACTTCGAAGGCCAGCCTGATGTCAGCTGCCACAAGTAAGATCCACTACTGTCATCTGCCACTGTGACACAGAGAGTTGGGGTGAAGAGAATGGAGATGCTAGCCTTATGTATTTTTCTTGTAGCCCTTGAAGGGTGCCTGGCAGATAGAGTTTTCCTTCATCTGCCAACTGACCCATCTGTAGAAGCTGGCATCATAGAAAGCTACAGCTCCACTGGAAGTCCTGGGGGCTGGGCAAGCTCTGAGCTCAGACTTCAAATGGATATAGAGAGAATTCAAATCCCTGGCCTTTCATCAGCACTGACACCTGAAACCTATTCAGCATGAGCAAAGGCTGTTCAGAGGCATAACTGAACTACGTTTACTGGTGCACAGTTATCGTCTCAGTACCTGAGAGCCTGATGCAGGAGGATGGCAATGAATTGAAGCCCAGCTTGGGCTACAGAGCAAGACCTTGTCGTAAAAACCAAACAAAGCTGGGCATGAAGGCTCATGCCTTTAATCCAAGCACTCAGGAGGCAGAGGCAGGTGGATCTCTGTGAGTTCAAGGGCAGCCTGGTCTACAGAGTGAGTTCCAGGCCAGCTGGGGCTATAGGGAGACCCTGTCTCAAAAAGAAATAAACAAACAAACAAGTAATAAATAAATAATAAATCAATACAGGCCGTGGCTCACATCCTCATTTCTTTCCTTTTTTAACAAAATTCTCATCTTTTCTTCACTAATTTCTTTCTTTTCTAACTCTTCATCAATCCTAAGCAGAAAGTGGTTGAATTTCAAGAGATTTCCAAACAACCCCTCCTTTCCTGCATGCTGTGGCCTTCCCTCTCCCAGTTTCGATTGGAGGAGGAACATAGTGCAGAGGCTCAACGTGAATCTCAAAACCATTGGGCAAGTAACCACTCCAACTTGTTTCCTCAGCTATAAGTTGCAAATAGAATTTGTGATATAAAAGTACGATGTACATGAACATACTTAGCACAGTATCAAAGCACACCAAACAGCATACACTTGATGCAAATTGGTCACTGGATTACCTCTTATTATTGTAGCTGTTCTAAACATTTTTAAAACTTAAAATATATGGATAAATAAAAAAGTTCATGTTCTTGCCATCTGAGTTGATAATTCTTTAACATTATCATGGTTATATTGATCAAAAAATAGAGAGCTAGGTTGTTCATATGTATCAGAAATAGCTTTTAACTCTGTGGAATGGTTGTATTGCTATATCAGGAAACATTAACAAGCTGAGTGGTTCTATGTGGCAGTCTCATTGTATTCCCATGAGGAATTATATTTCCCTGGCCCATCATAGGTCTGGACATTTTGTATATGTTTATAAATATATATCAGTGATCTCAATATTGTTTAGATAAGAACAAAATTTTTAAAATTTATATACATGTATAAGTAGAATCTTTTTTGAGGTCAGTTCATGCTTGAGGTTAATTTATGGCTGAATACTGCTCTACTTTCCACATTAGGGCACAACTTAAGAGTGTTCTAATGATGCTTATTAAGACTGACTGCCAGGGGTGGAGAAATGGTTCAGTGGTTACGAGCACTGGCTGCTCTTGCAGAGCACCTCTAGATCCAGGAGATCCAACACCCTCCTCTGACCTGTGGGCATGGAACAACATGGTGTATTTATACACATGCAGGCAATATACTCGTATACATAAAATAAAATGATAAATAAAACTTTTAAAAGACTGCCTTTTTCTCACCATCTAATTATGAACCATTCTCTAGTAAATATGTTTGTGCATCACTCTTGAAGCACAGGTATAAATACTTCTTCATGATACATGCCTACAAATGGAACTCCTATACTGTAGGCACATATACATTTCTTTTTATACTCTGTTAATTATTCCCATTAGAAAGGTATAATAATTCTTTCTAACATCATCACTAATCTTAGATATTATCATTGCCTAATTCTTGTCAGATGATTATTTTTTCATGTGTTTAACGGTGATTTTCGTTTTGCTTCTGTGACTTACTTCTTCAGTTACTTTTGCCTATCTTTATTAGTTTGCACAGTTCATTCTTTATGTCTCTAACATACACATGTAAGGTTTTGAGATGGTATTTTGTTTATTGTTACATATCCCTTTCCCAAGAAAATGCCCAGTATAGAAAATGACTCTGTAAATAACGACTGTAAATCAGCTCTCACACCTAAAACTCCTCTCTGAATCTCTAATACCTAAGCCTTAATTTAGATTCTACTTGGATGACATTATTTGATGTTAGCTTAATCTCCACTGAGAATTAAGAACAAATACTCTGGATAATGACAGACATAAATTTTCATTGGTAATTGTATTCATGAAAGATGGAAACAACAAGAGGAAATGTGTTTTTTCTAGAGTCACAATACCAGTGAGGATTATAGCCAAGACAGAAATCATGACTTGGAAATCTGACCTTTATTTCTAAGGTCACACAAAGCTTTTTAGAAGAAGAAAAATACAAACATTTGACTTACCTTGTAGCAGTTTTCTAGTGTGGTTTCCCATTTCAGTCTGGTAGAATAGCCCGTCATGTTTTTTTGGTAGTAATTTTCATCTTCTTTTTCCAGCTTTTCAGTGGACTTTTTTAGTTTATTGAGGAGCTAAAGTAAAATGCCATTGTCACAAATTCATCAACACATTTGTTCTTGTAAGTCCTCAGACTCGTATGTGGCCAGGGACATATTTCTTGTTTTCAGTTCTTTATAAATATAATCATAGAAGACAAAACCAGAGATTGTTTTCCAAAAAATATTAATGGAAGCCATATAGCAACCTAATATCCTCAATTTTGTACTTGAAGAAATCAAGGTATTAAATATGAAGGGACTTGTCCACATTTATCAAATCAAGAAGGCCAAATGACAGTGCATTTGGTAATTTACAATTCAGGTTCAGGATCTCCAATTTAAATTCTAATCTACTAATACATCTTATAGTCTAATACAATAAAGCCTCGAGTTTCTTAATTTCTTACCAGGGCAGGTAGAGACTCATATAATCATATAATTTTTAGAATTCATTTTTGTGGTAGGCTGCCAACCTGTCTGACATCTTAAAGCTAGAAGTAGAGCTTTAGAATCAGACCTCCCAGGGTTAAACATGTCGTTCAAGTTCAAAGACAAATTATTTTATGAGTTACAGGTTTTGTTGTTGTTTGTGTTTTCACATCTATGATGAGGAGGATGCTCCTACTTCACTGGACTGGCTAGAGGACTGAATATGATAATACATGTGAGGTACATGGTACCATGTATTGGGCACCTACTACAGCACTCTAATGCTAGTAGCATTATTAATAGTGGAAAGCCCAAGATTCATGCCCATGTTCACTACAAGTTATAGACACATGGATACATGGTTTACTATCATTCCCTTCTCCAGGAGATCTGACCCTCACAAACAGTCCTCTTTTGCCAGCCATAAAATTTGTCATTCTGGTTGCTACGCCTTTTGAAAGTCAAGATAATACTCTCTGGACCACAGTTTCTGAAAAGGCTGATCAAAGCGTCCAGTCAAGTCATTTCATATCTCCAAGAAAAGAAGATTTGGATTAAATGAATTATTCTTCACTTCGATATTCTTAGAAATGAGCTGGTATTTGTAAAATAGCATTTTCTAGTGCCCCCAAGTAACAGAATTCATTCAGTCACCCTCGAGTGAGATTAAGAAACCTGAACTTGCTGGGCATGGTGATGCATGCCTTTAATCCCAGCACTTGGTAGGCAGAGGCAGGCAGATCTCTGTGAGTTCCAGGCCAGCCTGGTCTACATTTAAAAAAAGAAATCTGAACTTTCACTAGGTTCTCAGATTATTCTTATATCTTATATATAAATACAGCAGTTTAGGAGTTTCAAAGACAGACACAAAGACTTTTAAGAATGTCCCTCTTCACATTTAAGGACATTCTGATGAAAGTTACAATAATGGAGAACATTCATTCAAAACGCTGAATATTAACCACTCACTGTATCATCTCAAGCCATATGCTAGCTATTCGGCTGTCCCTCAAGTGTGATATATGACCTACGCAAGGCACATTTGGTTTTGTAGTTTGGAATAATGAGCCATATCTCTCTGCAGAAACATGAGCCTGTGAATTTTAACCTGATCACGACATACTGAAAGGGTCCAGAGAGAAGAGGAGCAGGGAAAAAAGAGGGTAATCAGAGGTGGTCGGAGTATACTATGGACATGTATGAAAGAGGGTAATCAGAGGTGGTCGGAGTACACTATGGACATGTATGAAAGAGGGTAATCAGAGGTGGTCGGAGTACACTATGGACATGTATGAAAGAGGGTAATCAGAGGTGATCGAAGTACACTATGAAATTTTCACTAAATCCATTATTTTACACAATTAATATACATTAACAAAAAGGCATAAGAATGCTTAGGCTATAGCTTGCTAAATTATTGCCACTAGATTCTTATTGAGAATGCTCACACCTCTAACAATGAGAACCAAATGACTTCTGAAATTGCCACTTGCATTCATCTGCTTGCACCACCGAACTACTGACCACGAGCTTTTGCATAGCAGATTTATAGGAAATAGACCCAAATAAAGGAAAGAATATAGATTCTTATGTTTTTGTTTAAGAAACTTCATTTACTAAAATTTGTCAAGAGGGAGTGCTTTTTCTTTCCTATTTTCTTCCGCTAGGAAGAAACATTTGTTTAGTCACCCAACTTGAGTGCTTACAATGTAGCATGGACTAGCTAAACTTTGGAATTAGAAAAAGAGAATAAGATGTGCACATGCCTTTGCTGCTTTGTGTAACAGGTTCCTAGGATCCTAGGCTAACAGAAATGATTGGGTGCCACTGGACAACTAGCTAAACTAGTCTTGGAATTAAAATGACATCTGATCTGTGGCTTTTCATATAATCTGTGTTAAAAAGGGGAGAGGACCCAGGTTCGATCCCCAGCACCCACATGGCGGCTGAGAACCATCTGTAACTCCACACAACCGTTTGTAACTCCAATTCCAGGAGAACTCCAGTTCCAGGGGAATCTGACACCCTCTTCTGACCTCTGCCGCATTGCACGACACGGGTGCACAGACCTGCATGCAGACAGTACATTCATATAAATAAATAAATAAATAAAATTTTTAAAATTTATTTTTGTATGTGTATGAATGTACTGTCTGCATGTAGGTCTGTGCACCCGTGTCAGGCAATGCAGCGGAGGTCAGAAGAGGGTCTCAGATTCCCCTGGAACTGGAGTTCTCCTGGAATTGGAGTTACAGACGGTTCTTAGCCACCATGTGGGTGCTGGGGATCGAACCTGGGTCCTCTGCAAGAGCAGTCGGTGCTCTTAACCGCTAGGTTATCTCTCCAGCCCCAATAAATAAATAATTTTTAAAAAAATTTTTAAAAAAGGGGAGAAAGAAAGAAAAATGAATGGAAGATCTGTGTTTGATAAGCCTAAAGTGGAAGTAGGAATGTGTGGGCTGAAATATGGTCTGGTACAGACAAAAAAGTTTGCAAGACTGAAGTATATAGAAAGGGAAAATAATGAGAGGCATTGGTAGGCAAGGTAGAGTTGGGGAGATCTTACAGGGTCATATGACAGAGTCTGCACCATGCTCTGAGGTCATAGGGAAGTCTTAGAAGATTTTTCATAAAAGAATAATGCACTCTGACTCAAGTTGCAGGACAGCCACCTTGTAAGTGAGGCAACACCGAAGGCAAAAAGACACATTTGCTAGCTGCAGTAATTCAGGAAAATGATGACAGAGGCCTGGGAGAGAACAGTGTAGGGGAGTCAGACATTTGTAAAGAAGCTCAAGAAACATTAGGTGTAGGTTCTAGAAGTGAGAAGATGTGGCAGGTAATGATATAAAGACACAGAAAACAAGAGTGAATATATCTTTGTTTGAAGTGATTTTAGAGGTGCCAGGAGGCAGTTTAGAGACTTCTCTGTCTAAAGATAAAAATCTGGGCATTGTCAGTGTAGATTCTGTGGTTGAAGCCTTTGGGAGTGTGTCGATGAGTACTTGTTATTTATTGAGTACCTGACACTGAGAGCATCACATGGACACTGGAGACACAACGGTGAATTAGAGAGGCTGGGAGAGAGCTCCTCAGATATAGCAACACAGTACATAAAAACTGGGGTGAAACAAACTGAAGATAAAATTTCCATAGATGCAGGAAGAAATCCAAGAGTGAGACACTGCTAAGTTAAAAGCAGAGAGTATCTGTAGAGGATTCAAACCGTAGGAAGTGTTGGTTATGCTGTTACAGTCTAGGGGGCTGGACATGGTTTGTTTTCTCTGCAAATTAAAGAATTCAAAGGCAGGAAAAATCCAGACACAGAAGAAAACAACAGCTAACAAACTTTATTTGAAGTAAAGAGAGAGAGAGAGAGAGAGAGAGAGAGACTCACAAGTGAAGAGAGGGCCCCAGGAAACAAAGCTCCCAGGAAGGCTGGGCCTTTCAAGTGTTTTTGGTGGTCTGGGGGCAGGTCCCCCACCCCTAATTTTGGTTTGGTCAACTTAGACAAATAAGAAAGAGCTGATAGGCTACTGATCCAAGCTGAGACAAATCCAGGTCTGGCCTTCCTCTTACTATAACTGTGAACTGGTTAGCCAGAAAGGGGGCCCTGCTGACTGGGAAGGAGGCCCCAGGCCTTTGTCTCAGGGAAGAAGCCATATTTATCAGTGGCCTTGTCTGCTTGACAGGAATTTAGTTCCTGGTTTCCATTAAGTTCACTAAGACAAGAAAAGTAATGGATGGGTGACTTTTATGAGGTAGATATTGTCTTCAGTGGTAAGAACACTCTGAGCTTCCAGCTTGATTATGGTGGTTTGAAGAATGAGCAGGAGATGAGGAAGAAGAGATAGAGCACAGACAACTTTCTTAGTGTAAAAAGAAGAGAGGTGATAGTTAAAGGAGTAGTCCATGAAAAGTGGTTTCTGAGCCTTCCTGCTCTCCCAAGGCAGGAAGTGCACTGGAGAGAACGCATGAGTGCTGCCAAATTTCATATGCTGAATTCTAATCTCTGTGGGTAACGGCATTAAGAAATGAGGGCCTCTGGGAGGTGACCAAGTTTTGAGATTGAGCCTTCAGGGATGACATTAGTGCCCTAATGAAAGGAACCCCAGAGATCTATGTCCCCTTGCTTTATGAGGATATAATAAGAGGTTTGTAGGCTGAAGCCTGGGAGAGGCCTCACTGGAATCTGACCCTGCTGGTTTCCTGATAAGGGGTTTCCAGAACTATGGCCATTCTAACTGTACAGAAATTTGCAAAGATTTGGGGACTGGATAAGTGTTTAAGTGGCTTCCTTTAACTAGCTGTGTGATATTTCTCATTGTGAGTTAATTAGAATAAAATTATTCCATTTAATTAAAAAAAAAGAACTATGAGAAATAAGTTCTGTTGTTCAAGCTGGTAACTTGTTAAAGCAGCCAGAACAGACTAAGATGGGCTGTGGATTTGACAACTGATGGGAAAAAACATTGCATAGGGGAAGGTACCTAAGACACAGCAGAGGGGTAATTAGAAGACGCTCTGTGAGAGGCAAGGTGGCATAGCCTTGGAGCATAGAATGAAATAGGCTCTCCCTTGTAGATACGCAGATAAAATTCCCTGAGTAGGCAGGTGGTTGTGCTGTCTTCTGTTTTCTACGTGAGATAAGAAACATGCTAGTCCTGGGGGAGCAGGTGGTAAAGTTGGGAGTGGAAAGAGAATGGCAGTTTAGGGCGGCTTCTGGGGAGAACCTGGGCTAAGCAAGAAAACAGGAAGAGCTGCTGAGTGGTGCAGAGGAATGGTTCAGCCTGAAGAGATAGGCATGTCCCTGCGTGTGAGAAGGGAAAGCAGTGTCAGGACCCAAAGCAACAGCTACCAGACTAAGCAGTAAAGGTAGGAGGGACCTGTGATCCAAGCACAGGCAAGGTCCCGGTTACAGGCTCCCTGTAGGAAGGTGGGTGGCAGGCGCTGCAGACTTCCACCTCCCAGGAAAATTGCTAATGAAGGAAAGAAGAGGAAATTCTCTACTCAGCTGTGCTTTTTTTTTTTTTTTTTCTTTATCGCTTGACATCAAGGAAGAATAGCTTCTAATGAGGGCTCAGAAGGCCTGGAGATGTCCTGGTGGTGAGCATTTTTACATTTTGTGAGTTAGCTTCCTCTGAGGCTGCTCATTACTCAACACTTGTTAGGATCATTTCAAGCTGTGCAGACTGACATGTGAAAAAAAAAGAACCTTCCAAATCTTGCTGAATTTAAGTTATTCAACTAACAGTTTCTTCAGATGAAATGATATACCCACAATTTGGTTTTCCTTTTGAGAATCTTTGGGACTAATTAGGTAGTTGTTGATTACCCCTAAGATAGTGCCACCACTGCCCCAGTAGAGTTTGCTGGGCCAGTCATTGCTGTAGTTATTAGGCTTGCGCATATGAATTTACAGCAATGGTGTCAGCATGCACAAGGCCAATGCAAACTAAAGCAGACAAAAACCTAGCATATAACTGTGGAAATAGGCAGCAAACACCAATCTTTCCTGAAGAACTATCGGAAAGCCGATTACTAAGTAAGGAGGAGCTGGTCTTCTTTAAGGGAGTGACTCTAGATAGGCTGACTAGAGCCCAGTTGGATGAGTTTGTATGGAGGGACATCAGGGGACACTAACTCGACTCACTAGGCCTTAACATAAGTGACAGAATCCGTGAACTCCAGTGGGTGTCTATGGGACTGTGCTGAGGGGGAAGGGGTAGAGAGAGGAGTAAAATGGTGTATATGAAACACACAAAGATTCAATAAACAAAACCAAAAAGAGTATGACCATCCCTTGAAGACTTTGCCAAAATATTGGTAGCACCTGCTCTAAGAATGCCTGGGAAAGAGAGAGAACATGCTCTTCAGCCTGGTTAGGACCAGAATTCTTAAAAAAATGAGCTTATTGGCTGGTGTACGACTTTAATCCTAGCACTTGGGAGGCAGAGGCAGGTGGATCTCTGTGAGTTCAAGGCCAGCCTGGTCAACATAATGAATTCCAAGACAGTGAGAGCTACAGGGAGACACTGTCTCAAAAAGACCAAAAAAAAAAAAAAAAAAAAAAAAGAGCTTACGTCTAATAGGAAACTCACTCTAAACTATGAATGGAGTTGAGACATGGGAAGAAAAGACAGCACGCAGATCTTTCCTTGTGTGTGTCTAACATGAAATCTATTCTATTTTGCTAGCTTCTAGCTGGAAAAGTAATAAATTAAGTTCAAGACAGAGATTGATTTTTTTTAAAGGACTTAAGTGCTACTTTGCTTTTGCTGTGACATTTTCAAAGTAGTCTTTGTCCATTCCGTCAATGGCATCCAGTGTGATTATGCAGCTTTCTGCTAGGTAGGAAATTCTTAGGTCTAGTATAAAATAATCATAATGAGAAAAGAATGATTAACCTATCAAGAACTTACATGTGCTAGGCAGACCGATCCTAAGTGCTTCGCATGTATGTGTCTTTCTGGTCTTCATAAGAAGCTTATGAAGATGAAATCAAGAGTCTTTGGGGCCGTAGCTGGCTGTATTTCCTTATGGATACTTTATATTTTGGGGAAAATGCGAAATGTTTTAAAGTTTCTAATATGGGCCACCCACTGTAAGAGGAAGGCTAGACTCTTTGGGCAGCATAGGCAGAGGGTATTTGATTTTACTCCAGACCCTAACATTATTTGTGTTCATTTTTTGCCCAGGAACACGGATATCAAGCTTCCTCTTATTGAATCTGTGAACCGGCACAGCTGCCCACATGTGCTAGGCGTGGAGTCTGCAGCTGCTTTGGTGGAAGCATGGATTCTGCCACATGAGGAACTGCTGTGGGCCTCAAAGGCCTTCCCTGGCAGCGTCCTGGGACTTGTGGCCACTGACATGTGCTTAGGGCATGTGGAGTCACACATGTGTTTTCTAGTCTTAATTAAGTTAATATACATCAAGTACACAGGGGTCTTCAAGAGATTTCTGTGAGGAACCTTAGATGGAAGCTACCACAAAGAATGCAGATACAAAGAAGAAACAACAAGAAGAACGGAAAAAAAAAAACCACAGTGGATTCTCTCTTTTCTCCTGGTTATAAACACATCACTGCTCACAGAGAAAAGCAAAAATCCAGGAGAATATAGCAAGAGTTGACATGAACTTGATGTAAAATTTAATTAATTATTTAAAAAGTAGAAATTGTCAAGTGAACTAGTAGAAATATGAATTTACATTTATTGTGATTAATTCTATACCTTGCCCAAAGGATGTATCTTGTTTACATACTTCATAATGATTATTACTTCCTGGTTATTTGAACACCGCATGGTTAGCCAATCATTTAAAATACTATTTTATAAAAAAAAATACTATTTTATCTTTATTTCATCCTGGAAAACATTTCTACTTTTTGTTTTATAATGTTCATGACATACTAATCAATACATAAAGTGCTATATATAGTAGCCTATAAATATAAAGTATATATATATAATTATTTGGAGTGGGAATTGAGATTTTTTTTTATAAAATGTAGAATTTTCAGATTGGCATGATGGCTCAGCAGCTAGGAGCACTCCCTACTCTTGCAGAGGACTCAGGTTCAGTTCCCAGCACCCACATGGCAGCAAACAACTACCTGTAATTCCAGTTCTGGGGATCCACTCCCCTCTTCGAATCTCCAGAGGCACACATGTGGTGTACCTACTTACGTGTAGGGAAAACACTCATGGACATAAAATGAAAATAAACAACTCTTTAAAAAATAGTATTCTTTATAAAATTTTGATGTATCATGTCAGTGATATTTAAAAAAAAAAAATATATATATATATGGACTGGCCAGATGTGGTGGTACATGCCTTTAATCCCAGCACTAGGGAGGCAGAAGCAGGTAGATCTCTGTAAAAAATAAAATCACACACACACACACACACACACACACACACACCATGGATGACTAGGAATCCCTTCTCATGCTCTGCCAACCTGGAAATCCCCAGCAGAAGGAGGGCTCAGCCTGTTCCCTGGGTCCCAGCTGAGGGAAGGAAGCCACATGCACTGACCATCATGGCTGCTCACCTTCTGCTTCTCCTTCTCAGTCACAGATTGCTTGGAGCTCTCTACAAGATGGAAAAGTGCTTCATGCTTCTTGGTACTCACCATTAACTTTTTCTTAGCCTAGAGTCAGAAACATATAAACAAGAAAAAAAAAAGAATAAAAACATTATATTCAGTGCTTTGGAATGTCTGTTCGTATACTAGCTTGAATGGTTGTGGATTTTTAGTTTTCTGTTCCTATCTTCACCTCAAAGTATGCCTAAAATGCCACAGCAAACCTTTAGTTAGAGAACCACTGTGTATTTTGTCATGATCTGGTGTATATGCAAGAGGGTAGATGTTTACTAAGTCATGTTGAATTCACACACACTTGTCTTGGGTCAGCCTCCTGAGTGACGGAATTGCAGGCATACACTACCATTCCCAGATTAAGCTTTTTCGTTCTATAGAATGGACAGTGAAAGGGGAAAGCTCAAGACTCTCTAGCCTGGGGAAACAGAGGCAAAGCATACAGCCTTTCTTAAAATGTGAAGGTCCTAAAGAAGGAACTCAAGGAGCAGGTGGTTCACAGATTCCTCTCTTCTACCTTCAGTCAGCAATGTGCCTGCTCATAAATGAGTGTGAGACTAAAGTACTTGGTCCTTTAAGTCTTTGCAGTTGTCTCCAAAGCAGCTTCACTTCATGACTGACACACTGAATCTCCTGAATTATAACTAAAGAGGCAATGATTACAGCTCAAGAATTCTATGCTGTATGAGTTCTTTGTCACTCTTCATAAAAATGATTTTATTTAGAAAAATTACTTATAAAGAAACTGGGAAATAAAAAAGGTGCTTTTTGTTCCTTGAAGCGATTGTAAAGCTAGAGCATTGTTTCTGGATTTTTGTGCATCATAGTGAATTTCCTATGAAAGTTGAGTATTTAAAAGATAATTGTTTCTTAAAAACAAATCTCTTTTAAGAAAGCTTAGAAAATCAAGAAGCTGGGCGTGGTGGTGCACACCTTTAAACCTAGCACTTGGGAGGCAGAAGCAGGCAGATCTTTGTGAATTTAAGGCCAGCCTGCTCTACAGAGCGAATTCCAGGACAGCTGGGGCTACAGGGAGACTCTGTCTTGAAAAGAAAAAAAAAAAAAAAAAAAAAAAACCTTTAAAATTTTTAAATGTTAAATTTGTTTTTATTTTATGTATATGAGTATTTTTGCCTGCATACATATGAGTGCATGGATGTCCTATGAGTCCACGGAAGCTGAAAGAGGGCATCAGATCCCCTAGAACTGGAGTTACCAACAGGTGTTAGCTACCATGTGGCTTCTGGGAACCAAATCCAGGTCTTGTGCAGGAACAACCAGTGCTCCTAACTGCTGAGCCATCTCTCAAGATCCTTATCTGGGACTTAAAATGTTTTTATTAAATTGACTCACATGAGCCTATTTTTATCAGTACAACTACTGTGGGTACATAAATCTGTTTCTTAAACGTTTCCTGTCCTGGTTTCTGGAGTCTTCAGTTACAGATGAAGCTTCAGAAGTGAGCCTGAGGCCAGCTGTTCCTGAGTTATTTGGGAGCCTCTAGTTGTTTGGGGCAGGTGACTGCTTACTTGCAGATTCTCTTTGGATACTTGGGAGATAAAAAGGGAAGAGTTCTACTGTTCTTCAAGATCATCAGTTGGTTTTCTTAGCAGAACCACCAGCCTCTAATCCCTCCTACTCAAAGTGAACTCCTCCTCCTATAACAGATTATTCTACAATAATCTTCTGTACATATGGACCCCATCTGCTGCTTCTGCTGCTTAAGAACTAATAATGGAATTATCCAGCTTCTCACCTCAGATCACAATTCTTTTCTCTAGAAGGATTCATTGGCTGTTTCCTGTATATGTTATGTAGCCAACTAAGTTATCAAGTGCTTGAAAACAGGATCGTTCCTCAGTAGTATGTAAAAGAGGTAGACCAGATCTACTTGTAGATTCAACATATGCATGGCCCTTGACATGTCACTGCAACTCTCCTCACTATGCCCTCTCCCTACCAGGGAGAGCTCACCAGTACCCTTACATAAATGAAAACTCCAAGTGGCATTTTGTCATTTGCCCTAAATTTCAAATTATAATGGAGAAGCAGCCAATGTAATGTGGTGGCAAAGAGTAGTGACTGTGGAGTCCATGGACTACTAAGAATTCTTGGCTCAGATGTGTAGACTTGATATTGTTTAAATTTTCTTTGTCAGACAATTAAAATGTAAAATGGGACAGTACAGTCACATATCACCTTTGTTATTGTGATGAATAAATACATAAATATACAGCCCTTAGGACATAGTAAGTAAATGGAATGTAAATGTTATTTTAATATTTTTTTTCTTTGTTTGAAAGGTGCATCTATGTAGTGATTCAGGTAAGGAAAATTTTCTTTTCAGTCAGTAGACAGAAAAAACATTTGAATACATTACAAAAACAAAAACCTTCATTCCAGAAAACTGAGTTTATGCAAATGACACATGTGGATACTTGCCTTGATTTGCTGATTCCAGTTGTTAACAACAAGATTTGCTGTTTTTTCAACTTCATTATTAAGCTATCGAAGAGAAAAACAGAAAAAAAAGTGTTGCTTTCTTGCTTAGTCACTGTTATTAACTATATCTTTGGGACTCCCGAAACTCATCAGTTGAAACCTATTCCTGCAATGAGGTGAGGTAGTAATTAGAAATGGGAGTTTGGAAAATGAATTGATCATGAAGGTGGAGCCTTCATACGTGGGTTACAAAAGGCTCCCAAAGGCTCCCTCGCTCCTTCTACCCTGTGAAAACACAGCAAGATGATGCCACTTCTCAAGGAGCAACCCCTCACCAGAAAACAAGTCTGCCTGTGCCTTGAATTCCTAGCCTCTAGAATTGTAGGAAATACATTTTTGCCATTTCTAAGCTACCCACCCAGCTCATGGTATTTAATTACAGCACCCTAAACTAACTCAGCCAGCCACAGTGTTGCTGCTAATTCTGGCACAATCACTCTCACAATTCATTGGAGAATTAAAATCAGGTAATAGGCACATTCCTGAGGAAAGTTGGCAGACAACTCCTCTCCACATCAAGTGTCTCTTGACATGAATTGCAAAATAATGATTTCTAATCTGTAACAATGTGAAACACACACACACACACACACACACACACACACACACACACGCTCACACACGCAATGTTGCAGCAAATGTTCTCATTATATCCCATTACAGCTGCTTCAACATCAATCCCTGTCTCAAAAACATCCATACCATGAGAATCAGTAACTTGCAGTGCTAATTTTATGGTCGCCACTGCCTATGATGTGATTATCACTTGGATTTCAAAGCTATCACATTCTTCATCATAATTAACTTTTCAAAGAAGGGCTAGTAATGATAATGATGGGAGCTGGGTGTGGTGGCTCTTGTCTGTGATCCCAGCACTTAGCAGACATAGGCAGCAGGCTAATCGGAAGTTTGAGGCCAGGCTGTGATACATTGTGAGTCAGCCTGCTCTACTTAATGAAGCCCCATCTCAAAATAAACAAAGAAAACAAAACAATAATGTCGGTGATGAAGGGGGATCCAGGTAAGTTAGGGGAGAACCATTTATCCTTGGACCACAGACTCAGTAGATCATCCATATGAGTTAGTAAGTGCCTTGCTTTGATTTCCCCAGTGGTTAAATATAGAATATATGGTTTATTGTAACAAGCACAAATAAAATTATTTTGCACACTATGCCCATTTTGACTCTATGGATATGGCTAGAATATAGAGTAATTTCACTTTTAAAAATAAAATGTAATCTTTATGATTTGTAAGAGAGTGGGAGGACAGGGCAGAGTGAAAGGAACAGCTGATTGGAGGGTCCTGACATCAACTGTCTAATGCGCCGTGACAAACTGTCACAGCACTGCACCTAATTTATGGTATTAAAAAGTGTAATGATCATAGTATTAGATGGAGTCATTATTAGCTTTAGTTGTCAACTTGATACCCCTGTGAGGAGGAAACCTCAACTGAACTTCCGCCATCAGATTGGCCTGTGCCATGTCTGTGAGGTAGGTTCTTAATTGCTAATTGATTCCAGAGGGCTCAAGCACGGAGACAGTGCCTTCCCAGGCCAGTTGGCCCAAGTTGAATAAGAAAAGTAGCTGAGCAGCCAGGGAGAGGAAGCTAGTGAGCAGCATTCCTACGCAGTGTCTGCTTCATTCCTGCCTTGAGCTCTGCCTTGGCTTCCCTTAACAATGGAGTATAAACTGTAAGATAACCTTTTCCTCTCCAAGCTGCTTTTGGTCATGGTGTTTATGAAATCAATGGAGAAACAAACTAGGACATGCACTATGTCAAGTATTTCATAATTAAGGAATTGAATTCTTCAATAATAAGACTTTTTGTTTGCTTTTTCAGGACTAGGCATTGAGCCCAAGGCTTTGAACAGGCCAGGCAAGCATGCTGTTAGTGAGCTACATCTCCAGCCCTTCCATAAGATTTTTAATAACTGCCTGGTATTCTATTGCTTGACTTCACCATGATTTATTTTTAATACTTTATTTATAATTTTTTATTTTGTGTATGAGTATATTGCCTGCAAGTATATAAGTGCACTGGCATCGTGCGATGTCTGTAAGGGTCAGAAGAGGGTGTGGATTCCCCTGGAACTGGAGTTACAGATGGTACTACTTGCAGCATGGGTGCTTAACTACTGAGCCATCTCTCCAGCCCCTATATATTTTTAATGATAAAGTAGTTGCTACTTGTTTACTATTAGAAACACTGTTCTAAAGTTTTTTTCTTCAGTGGATGGTGGTTAGTGCAGAAACTCACAACTGGTTAAAGTATAGAGCATAAATGACAGTGGAAATTTCACATACTCTCTCCCCAAAACTTAGGGACCATCTCAGGAGAGAGGTTGGAAAGATTGTATGGGGCAGAAGTCAGGGAGAACCAGAGTAAAGCTATGTTTTGTGGACATGATTGGACCTCTGCACTGATGAACTCAAAATACCTATGGATGTTTACAGAAGAGCTGCACAAGACCAAAGCGGTCAACATTCTATGGAATGGGGATGGGTTTGTGAGCCCCCACCCTAACTGAGGAGCTCTGGACAGTTGGCCTCTCCAGGAGGGAGAGTCAGTTTTCTTTAGACCATGCCCCAGGGGACGGCTACATACTCAGAAGGGTCTCAACAGCCCAAATTAAAGCCGATGGGTTATTACATTTTAAAAAAGAGGAGGGGCTGGAGAGGTGGCTTAGTGATTAAGAGCACTTGCTATTTTTGCAGAAGACCTGGGTTCAAAATCCCAGCATCCATATGGTGGCTAAAAACTGTCCCTAACTCCAGTTCCAGGGAACCTACTGCCCTCTTTTGTCCTGCATGGGCACTGCATGACACTCGTGTACTTACATGCATGCAGACATAACACCACACTAAAGCACATTTAATTTTTTTTTTAATTTAGAAAGGAGAACATGATATTGGGACTTGGGAGGAGTTAAAAGGGGTGAATAATGCAAAATATACAGCATGAGATTCTCAGAGAAAATAAACAAAGAAGAAAAAAAAAAAACACAGTGCCCTGACAAACATCCTTGTATTTATATCTTGGCTGTGTTTTTTATTATTATTATTTTCATGATAAATTCCTAAGACCAAATATCACTTTTAAATCAACTCTCCCTCTGTGGGCCACAGATAGAAACTGTGTTTACTTACTTATTTAGCATCTTAGTCTTTTGAGGCACAGTCTCAAGTTACCCAGACTAGCACTGAAAATGCTCTGTAGTTCAAGGTGAACTTGAACTCCAGATCCTCCTGCCGCTACCATCCAAGTGCTAGGATTACAGGCATGCAAGATAATACTCGACTTCCTTCCTTCCTTCCCTCCATCCTTCCTTCCTTCCTTCCTTTCTTTCTTTCTTTCTTTCTTTCTTTCTTTCTTTCTTTCTTTCTTTCTTTCTTTCTCTTTTATTTATTTATTTTTTTTTTTGAGACAGGATCTCACTATCTAGCTCTGGTTAGCCTGGAACTCAGAGAGATCAGCCTTTAAGAAGCTTCTGCTTCTTAAGTGCTGGGATTAAAGGTATTCACTACCATGCCTAGCTAACTTTTTATTTTTATTTGGGGTTGAAATAAGGTCCCACTAAGCAGCCCTGGATGGCTGGCCTGGAACTCACTATGTAGACCAGGCTGGCTTCGAACCCACAGAGATTCACCTGCTTCTGCCTCTGGAGTGCTGGGATTAAAGGCCTGGCCACCATGCCCAGCTAGCTTTACATTTTTTATTTTACTTTAAGGAACATTTTATCATACTAGGGTTTGAACCTAGGGCTTTGGCCTGCTAAGCAAGTGCTCTACAGCTGAGCTATATGCCCAGCCCTAGAAATCTTGCTTTAGGCTCCAACTCACTGATTTTCTCTTCTTCTCTTGTACACTCAGGACTTGGTGAGTTGGCTTTATTGCTTCTAACTCAATCGCTTTGCCAAGTTTCCTGGAAATAGAACATAAAGAACATAATCATTGTCCTAGAATTTATATCTACTGCCCAAATTACTTTCTAGGTGGATGAAATGTCAAGCGATAGCATGTCTATTTAGTGCAAGTATAAGTGGACTATTTGCACCCCACCCACTTTAAATATTTATACTCCCTTTGGGGTTGAAACATAGGTATGGGGAAGGGTAGAGGGGCATGAGGAGGGGGGAGTGTTACTGGGGGCACTCACTGATGGAGGTCAGCTGTAGATTTCATGCCCTCTGAAGCCCAGGCCCAGGCACTGCTGAGACAACTAGAAGACAAAGACAAAGACAGGTGCGGTCAGGGGTAGGCGTCGTTTTCCTGGTGAGCTCTGAGAAATCAAGTGTTACACTGCGTGCCCTCCCTTCACCGTTGCATTCACTCCCCATGCTCATGTTTCAGGTTCTCCAAAAGAAAGAATCTGCTTCATTTCTTTTTTTTTTTAATTTTTAAAAATTTATTATATTTTAGGTGTATAAGTGTACTGTCTGCATGTAAGTTGGTGCACCCGTGTCGTGCAATGCCTCGGAGGTCCTAAGAAGGCGTCAGATTCCCCTGGAACTGGAGTTAAAGACGGTTCTTAGCTGCCATGTGGGTGCTGGGAATTGAACCCGGGTCCTCTGCAAGAGCAGTCAGTGCTCTTAATCGCTGAGCCATCTCTCCAGCCCACATTTCTATTATTGCCAAATATTGAGGAGAATGTAAGCCAATACTGTTTGCGCTCAGCGTGTTAAGGTCTTCACGCAAATTGTTATTTCATGTACTATTCAGTATGCACGTCACCCCACATGACACACATATACACAGTGGAGTACATATCACCAATCCATCTTCTAGAGGAAGAAATAAAGGCAAGAGAGACCGAGATCCTTATCAAAATCACAGAGTAGAGATAATACAGAATTCACACTTCCTGCCTCTAAGACCTTCTGACAACACCATTTCCCAAGTGAAATATCACCATCAAGCCAATTACAAATGTGGGCTCAGGAGTCATAAAGACCCAGGATGAGTCCAGCTGTGCAGTCATTAGCTGCATGGTTGGAGAGTTACTTCAATTTTCCTGCCTCGAGTCCTCATCTGTAAGGGAGGATAATAACAAGAATTGTCAAGGGTTCTTATAAGGATTAAACAGTCTGCAAAGCATTTGACTCAGCTCCTGGCCCAGAGTAAATGCCCTAGACCCAGAAGCCACGCTTGCTGGGATTGTGCCTGCTGTGTGTACAGGAGGAAGCTGAAAGTGAGCATTTGTCACTTTCAATTTTTTAAAGAATTTTGCCTTACCTCTGCCATGGTACTTACTTTTTCTTTGTGCTCTGTAGGGCTTTGCTCAGCTTGCCCGCCAGTTTCTGCAGTCCTTTGGCATAGCTAATCTCCAAGTTGGCCCTATGAATAAGCAAAGGGATAGCTGTTTAAGTAGGTTGTGCTGGTCATAAATCCGCAGACATCCGTGGTCCTTCTGGGTTTCATCGTTTACATTAAAAAGTCAGCAGCTATTCTGATGGGCTTTCCTTTATAAGTAACTTATCGTTTTCAGTATCCTCTCTTTGTGCTGTATATTTAGTGTTTTTACTATGATACGCTGTGGGGAGTTCTAGAGGATATTATCTAAGCTGCTAAGGAAGAAAAATCAATCAATGGTCCAATCCAGCTGTAAAGCCTAATAACCATAACAACTGGCCTAGCAAACTAACTCTATTGGTGCAGTAGTGGCATTTTTATCTAGGGGATATCAACAGCTATCTAATTGGACTTAAAACCCTCCCAACAGGAGGGAACTCATGGGCGGCCCTGAAAATATAGACAAATATACATGGCTGGAGAGGTCATAGATCTTAGAGAAAACCCTATCTCTCTCCTATATCTAGAGAAATAAAATTTCTTACCATATGCTAAATATGGATCCTTATATTCACAGACAAATATATTGTACAGTACTCATCAAAGAAGCTTCTTTTTTGCAACATATGAAGACTATTACAGAGTTCCATAACAGGTCACACACAGAGAATACATGTCTGACAGTTGCCTAGTTCTAACTGACACATCTACAGTGGAACCTAAGGGTCACAGAACATAGTGAAACAGGGGGTAGAGAGAATGCTAACACATCCCTCAACTCTCATCAGCAAAGCTTCCTCATACAACAGAGTGCAACACGCACAGAAGGCAACATCTGGCCAAATTTTAGAGGGTAAGAGACTGCAGAGTACATGTCCCTGGATAGTACTCCTATATTAAACCTCACCAACTCATGGCCCAGAGACCATTGCAGAAGAAGAGGGCAGAAAGATCGTGAGAGTCAGGCTCGGTGCATGAGCATAAGGAAACAGAGGCTTTTGGTCCTCTGGAAACCTGCTCATATGAACTCCCAGCAATGGCGACAGCATGCTCAAGACCTATACTGACTCAATCAGACAAAAACCCAGCATAGAAATGGGAAATGGGCAGCAGGCCCCCACCTTAGCAGAGGTACTACTGGCAACTGATTATTGCTGGGTGAGGGAGAGTAGATCTCCTTTATTGGAGTAATCTAGGTAGGCTGACTAGACTCCATAGGATGATCTTGCAATGATAGACATCTTGGTACAAATGCTTGACCAGATAAGCCTTAACATATATGACAGAATGCATGAAATTGTGAAGGGGTTATAGGGAGTACAGATGGGAGAAAGGGCCTAAATTTGATTAAGATCTATTAAATGCACAAAAACTCAATACAAATATACACAAAAAAGAAATCAGCAAATGTTGGGCCCTGTGGTCCCCCCACACTCATGGTGCCCCTGAGCCTGACTGGAGCTTGGTGACCTGTCTTTGGCCGGTCACTTCCGCATGGGAGTGACTTGGTACAGCCCGACCTAAAAAACGCCTCTACCTGGATGCAAATTACTGTTGGCCCAAAGCTATCTCCCCACTCTACATATCTCTTCTCCTGCCTTCTTTTCTCCACCCCTGCCGCCAAACAAATATAAGCGGCCACCTGATGCAATAAAGTGAGTCCTTGCATTGACGAGACTCCCGACTCGCTTGTGGTTCTTTTTGGGTTGTCAACACTCGTCATCCCGCTCAGCCCCGGAGGAGAGACAGGCTGGCCCGACTCTTCCCTCTGTGCCCTACTTGCCGGGAAACCCGGCAAGCAAAGACATACACAGCACCATATATAGACACAGACAGACAGACACATACACACACACACACACACACACACACACACACATACACACACACATACACACACATGCAAACACATTCCCAATACTTAAGGTCAGGCTAAGGAGGCAATGTCTTCAAAAAGAAGAGATGATTTATTTACCGAAGGATTCTCTTGGCTTAAGGCAAATCCTTAAAAATATCAAGGAGATTCTGACAAACAGAATGTTCTATTTAACTTTCTTTTACATCAGTGTTATGGGCTAAATGATGTCTCCCCCAAGGAGGCCACAGTCCCTAGCCCTGGTGTATTGGTTACTTTCCCCACTGTTGTGACAAAATACTTGACAAATGCAACTTCAGGAAAGTTTGAGTGTGCAGTCCATTGTGACAGCCAGGGAAGCACGGTGGCTGCTGTCTAGTCTGAACCCTTGTCCATGAGACTGTGCTGCCCACTGGTGTTCCCACCTCAGTTGAGCCCTTCTGAAGATGTCTTCACAGATACACACAGCATCGGTCATGTCCTCTGTGACTTTAAGTCCTGCCGAGTTGACAATCAGTATCAACCGCACACACTGGACCTTCCAATGCACCATATTTGGAAATAGGCTCTGTGATGATGATGCTCAAATGAAGCCCAAATGCAAAATGTCTTTATAGAAAGGGAGAACATGGACACAGAGAAGACTGTGTGAACATGAAAGCAGAGATTAGAGGATGGATGCACCTACAAGTCAAGGGAAGCCAAGGACTGCCATAAGACATCAGAGGCTAGTTGGACTGTGAAACAGCATCCCCATCAGTCCATGACAGGAATCAGTAGGCTGATACCTTGATCTCTAATAGTACGTTTAATTATTCCAATATTATTATTATGAACCTCAAGGGAATTGTTAATATCCAGAGAGCTCAGTTCAGAGGGAAGAGTGCACTGCTCTGCACCATTGTCGTCACACAAACCTTCGTAGGAGCTTCTGGATGGAGAACTGATGCTGACAGGAAGTCTCTTTCTCACAGTTCAGTTTCACTTTACAATGTTTGCCTAGACTCTACAAAGGGTCTAGGAGGCTAAAGGAGAGAAACAACTATCAGGAAGAAGCATTGTTTCCCCTCATTGTGTTCACTGGGGAAAAAATGAGATAGTGGTATCAGGAGGAGGATCTTTACTTGAGACATTTGATACTTTCCAAATCTCACCATATTTGCTCCTTAACTAACAAACACACACACCCTCTCTTTCTCTGTCTCTCTCTACATACCAGGCTGACCTTGAACTCAATCTCAGGATGACATTAAACTCCTGATCTTTGTGCCTCTACCTCCTGAATGCTGGAATTTTAGGCATGTATCACCATGCCCAACTTCTATGGGCTTTCTCTTGAGAAGGTAGAGCCAGCCCAAATAGATCCACTTGCCATTTCTTCCATTTCAGTGGCATGGGAGATTTGTAAACATCCAGATTAAAATTCCTGTCACCAACACATGAATATCTAAGCAGTGCTTTCCATATGGTGCAGCGTGTCCCCTTTGTGATGGAGCTGAAGCATTGTTTATGCTCTATCTATACACAAAATAGCAACATCCAACATTTATTAGGCCTGTACAACATGCAGGACTCCATTGTGTTTAGGTGTTTTTCTTTTTTTTTGGTCTTTTTGAGACAGGGTCTCCCTGTTGCTCCAGCTGGCCTGGAAGTCACTCTGTAGACCAGACTGGCCTTGAACTCACAAAGATACGCCTGCCTCTGCCTCCCAAGTGCTAGGATTAAAGGTGCATGCCACCATGCCTGGCCGGTGTTTTACTTTTTTATAACTATTCTTATTTATTTGCTTAGTTAGTTATTTGGTGTGTGTGCTCGAGTACCACAGCACATGTGTGAAGATCAGAGGACAAGTTGGGAGAAGTGTTGTTTTCCACCATGTGTGTGCAAAGATCAGACTGGCAGCAAGCCTTTTCCTGCTGAGTGATCTCTTCCACCCCTTTTGTTGTGTTTACGATAACCTGCATGAGGTGCTTATAATCTGTCTATCCATTTGCCAGAGGGCACAGAGTTTAGTTGGTTGTTCTACTGAGGACATAGGAGAAGGAGGTGACACAGCTGGGTTGAGCACCTGGGCAATCCAGTTGCTGTACCTGCTGCTTAGTGATGTCATTCTCCTCATTCAAGTTGTGTTGAAGAGGAGGAGGAATTGCAAGGGAAGTCCAACAAGGGCCATTTAAAACCTGAACCACTTTTCCTTTCACCTTCAACTGTAAAGTCTCAAGCAGTGTGGCTCCTGTGGCTCAGCTGTTAGAAATCCCACTCACAGCTGCCCACAGAGATGCTTAGAATCTCTGCGCTCAGTGGGCTCCTCCCAAGCCATCCTTGTATTTTAAGGCATTTGCTGGGCGAGGAGTGAGAATGTTAGGGATCTGGCAAAGTGGCAACGCAGGGGGACTTTGATATCAAACCTACCCCTTTTAGGCTAGACTGAGCTGGACGGAGTGTCTCTGACCAGCACAGCCTGCAAAGTTATTAGTGATCCCAGGGGATGTTAGAATACCCAGGCAGATCAGACTGCAGCCATCTACTTTAGCATTCTAATTCCTTGGGGCCATCTGTGGAACCTCAGCAGATGACAGTTCATCAGAAGGAACTGAAATGACAGTAAGGGAGGGGGTGTGAGACATTGTCTTCTAGGCTTCTAGACCTCAAAGACTTTTATCTCATCAGATGTTAATGACTAAATTCCAACCCAATGACTAATACAATCCAAAGACTAAACTTGTCAGTCTTAGAGGAAGCTGCATTCCAAGAGGCAAGTGTAGTGACAATTGTCAGTTTTTCAAAATCTGAACACTTGCCAAAGAGAAACAAACACTGCCATGTGGCTTTTCTCTGCGTGTGTGTGTGTGTGCACACGCGCGCGCGCATGCGCGCGCGCATGTATTCATGCACACATACACACACAGAGGAACATGTACCCATATGCAAACATCCTCAAAGGATAGCCTTTCAGTTCTCACAGAGATAGCATTGAGATTGGTTTGAGTTGTTTTATCCTGGCTTCCAGCCAAAAGATACCACGTGTACAAACAGAGTCCAGAGGGGCAGAGCTAATCCCTAATGAAGACATCGAATTTTCTTTTCCCCCTTAAAATAATCAGGAAGAAAATAGGAAGTATATTGTGCTTAATATTCTAGTCTTCTCCCATTTTCCCTTCCACTATTTCTAGCATTATTGAAGATGTCTTCTGTAAGCAATGGTCTTTGCATGTATGAAATTGATGTATATACCTTTGGATGGGTAACTTGAGATCAGAATATTCCAGTGAGTTTTAAAGATTGTGAACTAGGGAAATGACATGCACTGACTTTCAGCTCATTTGCATTCTAGTCTCCTTGCAGCATGCAAGGCAGGTCAATATATTTTCATTAGTAGTAATGAAAAACCAACCAATAAGTAAAACAACAGTACTTGACCTAGATCTTAAAATAAATCACACCTTTGTAAAAAAGGAGTGTAAAATATGTGGCTTCAGATTTAGTATTTTCGATACAGCACAAATTAAACTGTAAGAATAAATGACTGTGCTCCTTTTAGAGGTTCCTGCTCTAATAAGACATAATTCTTTTTTTTTTTTTTTTTTTTTTTTCTTTTTGTATTTTTGAGACAGTGGTCTCCCTGTAGCCCCAGCTGGCCTGGAACTCACTCTGTAGACCAGGCTGGCCTTGAACTCACAGAGATCTGGCTGCTTCTGCCTCCCAAGTGCTAGGATTAAAGGTATGCTCCACCACACCCGTCTGACATAATTCTTTTAAAAAATGTTTTAGTTTTCTCTGCGCCTCTGCAGAATTAGTTGAAATTGAGCTAAGGCCTTCTTATTATGGTTGATGGAAGCAGGTTACCAAGCTCTCTCTTCTTCATAAATTTAGTAATTTGACATGCTCAATAGACGTGCTATCATCCTGTCTTTTACCTCTTACTCTGCACCGGAAGCAGCTTTCAGTTGGGGAGGGTGTGCTGAAGTTTTCCTTTCCTTTACCATTTTCCTTTGAAAGATCGCCACTGGGCTGGAGAGAGATGGCCTAGTGTTAAGAGGCCGACTGCTCTTAAGAGGACCCGGGTTCGATCCCCCGCACCCCCATGGCGGCTGGACGAGAACGTCTGAAATTCCAATTCCAGGAGAACTCAGTTCCAGGGGAATCCGACGCTTTCTTCTGATCTCCGCGGCATTGCATGACACGGGTGCCAAACCTACATGCAGGACCGTTACATTCATACACATACAGATAAATAAAATAAAAAAAAAAAAAAAAAAGAAAGATCGCCACAGTTCATCTTATGTAAAAGGCACCAGAGGCTGGGCATAGTGGTGCATTCTTGTAATACCAGCACTATAGAGGCTGATTCAGGAAGATTAAGCAAGTATTCAAGGTCTACCTGGTCTACACAGTAAGTTGCAGTTCAACCTGGGCCATGCAGAGAGCAAGATGAAGTCTCAAATGTATCCCACCCCGCCCCTGTCCACTTAGAAACTGTCCTGGAGTGGGAGAAATGGGGAGAGACTGGGCAATGGGTCACAGGTGGAAGAGACAGGAAGAATAGCTGTTGATGTTTTATTGCACAGTACAGTGACTATAGTTAACAATGTGTACTGCAAAGTAGCCAGGAGAAAGGATGTTTACCAGCTTCCAGCTTAAGGAAATGACAGACATACAATGTGATACATGTATGTATCAGGTAAAAGTGACCTTCTTGGGCATCCAGGCTGAATGTCTTAGAGTCACTGCTCATGCTAATCCAGGAGACGCTCAAGCCAAGCAGCTCTCGAAATTTCAGACCCTGTATCTGTTCCTTCCTAAGCTCAGTGTGTCCACATGTGCACAGCAAAGGGACAAGCACCATGGTGGGAGAGGTCAGGTCATGCAGACAGGTCAGGAGATTTCAAAATATTTTAGATAGAAACTAAAATTTTATTCTAAACCTAACCCTACTGTGGATATATCACTTCAATCATTCTGAGTACCTACGAGAAGGAGTGAGGGACGGCAAAGCCTGACTACCTCCTCCTCCTCCTCAACCCTCAGTAGCTGCTGAGGGCTCCTCATGGACTTGTGAGCCACAGAGTTAGGAAGCCATTGGGTTTCATGGCACAGGACTTCCACTTCTTATAGAAGTGGCTCAATAGCTCCTGAACATATTGGGACTTGCCCAGTAGGGCCCGCAAATTGCCTGCCCATTGGGAAGATGCCTTTGCATTAAGTCCAGGTTAGTCTGTGTAAGAATCAACTTGCCACCTTTTCCATATCCCTACCTATTAATTAGGGAAAGGTCAGGTGTGTAGGCTGCACTTGACTGTGAAAGCTGAAGGATTCCAGAATTAGACACATCTAACACAGTGCCTGGTCTATGGGTGACACATCTAACATAGTGCCTAGTCTATGGGTGACACATCTAACATAGTGCCTAGTCTATGGGTGACACATCTAACATAGTGCCTGGTCTATGGGTGACACATCTAACATAGTGCCTGGTGTATAGGTGACACATCTAACATAGTGCCTGGTCTACAGGTTATATATCTAACATAGTGCCTGGTCTATGGGTGACACATCTAACATAGTTCTGGTCTATAGGTGACACATCTAACACAGTTCCTGGTCTATAGGTGACACATCTAACACAGTGCCTGGTCTATAGATGACACATCTAACACAGTTCCTGGTCTATAGGTGACACATCTAACATAGTGCCTGGTCTATGGGTGACACATCTAACATAGTGCCTGGTGTATAGGTTACGCATCTAACATAGCGCCTGGTCTATAGGTGACACATCTAACATAGTGCCTGGTCTACAGGTGACACATCTAACATAGTGCCTGGTCTACAGGTTATAGGTTATATTGGATAAATGGTCTCTTCTGTGATTTTATTTTTCTACCTTTTGTTCAGAATAGCTGACACATTGTACCATGTTAGTAAATGTAAAAAACATACCCATTTGCTGATCCTCAGGAATTGTCCAGCATGGCCTTCCTAAGTTACATCTGCCTGAAGGCACAGACTAACTCATTCTTCTGTATCCATTCAATCAGTGAACAGGAATGTCTGCTTTGTGCTGGGCCCTCCACGCATTGGATACAAAGAGACTTAAGGTCCCCAGTCTCCAGTGGGGAAGAAGGACAAATGAACAGAGAAAAACAAAGCAGGACAGTAGGAATGACAGCATAGATAAGTGTTAACTTTTCACACAGAATGGGAGGAGGCTTACAATTAGAGACCAGAGACAAAGAAGGCCTTCCCCAGTGGAACACTAGATCCTGAAGATCCTATTTAACAGAGCCAGGGCTGGCCAAGGAAGGTGGGAATATACATACCAGGCAGCAAACAGCCCATGTGATAACATAGCAGCCAAACAGGTGGTGGGGACGGTGGCAAATGCATATGGGAAGGTGCCAATGGTTCAGTAAGAAGGCGAGTCAGGGATCACAGGAACATGAAGAGAGACAAGATGGAAGGCAAAGTCTAAGTCTCAAGTTATTTATAAAATACTCTGAGGGCTGAATTTCATGCTAAAGCTTATGGGAATCACTGAAAGGTCTTAAATGGGATCATGGTCACAACAGGAAATAATGAAGAGACAAACAGGCCAAAAAATACAAAAGCAGTCCCCTTCCCTCCTAACACACTCCCCTCCCCTCCTAACAGTGTAACATCCTGCTCTGTCAGGTGCCTTTGTGCACAATGCAAAGTACACAGCTGCAGGATGGTAACCTAAGACAGAAGACTACATCAGTCAGTCCCTGACTACGCAGAGCCTGGGCCAGTGATCTGTGATGCTGGGTACAGTTAGAGCCAAAGTACTAATTAATAACTCTGGTGCCTCACTCTAAGTGGCCGGTCTCACGAAGGACAAATGAGGGGATAAAATTTACTACCTAACAAGACTGGGCTGCCCACCTCTGACCTAACTAAATATAGTCCCACACAAATGGCCCCAGAGACAAGGCCAGACCAGGTAATTGCTCTCAACTGTTATAAAGGGACCTCATTCCCTCTGAAGAGTGATTCATTCTCTCTCTCTCTCTCTCTCTCTCTCTCTCTCTCTCTCTCTCTCATTTCCTAATGTGCTTTTGTCTACAATGGGTATTCTTAATTAAGACTTTTCTATCAATTCTGGTCTGGTAAATACTTTTACCACCCATCTTGGACCTGTTGTTCCTAGTTCCTGGCTCAACAGATTAATCAGAGACAAGGGCAGAGCCTTAGCCAGCCAGCAAGGTAAGGGAACTTTGCTTGGATGGAAACAGGAGCTTCTCTGAAAGCATGCAGTTCTGAGCTAGGGTTCAATGCAAAGGGGGAGAGTAGATTGGAATTTTGACTCCATCCATCCTACTCGGCTAAGTGCCTTGTGCAGCACACAAATTACACAGTGCAGAACTGTCACATGGGGAAAGAGGACTAGATCAAGAGATCCACAACCATAAAGGGGGGGGGCACAGAATGAAAAGAAATCTATGGCTGGAAAAAAGACATCTTGGCCATGGGTTAGGATAGAAAGAATCATGGGTAGAGGCACCCTTGGCTCTGGGCTTGACTGGGTGGGTAGTGGTCTCAGGCATGAGGGTGAAAATCTAGGCATACCCTGTGTTCTAGTTTGTGTTCTATTGCTGTGACAAAACATGCCCAGAGTGGCACTACTCATTGTGGGCTGGGCCCTCCCACATTGCTCGACAATCAAGACAATACTCCACAGATGTGGTCACAGGTCAGTCAATGGAGCCAATTCCCCAATTGAGGCTCCCTCAACCCAGGTGTGTCAAGTTGACACTAAAGCTATCCAGCACATCCTGTTGGTATGTCAGTCTCATTAAGGGAGTACCTGCTTGGAGAAAAGCTAATAAAGCTTGTTTTGGATATGATACGATGAATCTGATTCTAAGGGACATCTGGGAGAAAGGAAGCGCCCAATAATCTGTTACATGTATGTTGGAAGTGCAATTCAGGCTTGCTTAGTAGCATATGTGTGCAAATCCCCAATATTCAAGAGAGCTGATGGTGGAAGATCATCTCAGAAGATGAGTAGAATCAAAGACTTTATTTCCTTAATTTTTTTGTTGTTGTTGACAGTGTCTTCAAGAAATCATGGATGGACACATGGTAGCTAATTACACATTTTTTATTGATTATTTTTTGCGATTTTTATACACTACAGTTTTTTTTTGTTGTTGTTTTAATGTTTGTAGTGGTGGTTCTTCCAACTGAAAAACTGTTCTTGAGTTTCCTTTCAGAGGAACAATTGATTTCCCATCAAAGCCTATTTCAACATTAGCTTTGGCCAAACACTCAGAAATAGTTTCTGGAAATGTGCCTTTGTTGTTTTAAATATATTGTGTAGTAATGCTAGAGTGAACCTGAGGACTTTGGCATTCAGCGCAGTGGGAGCTGCTGTGTATGTCCGGCTGAATCTGAGTTAGAAACGGTGAAAAGAGAAGTAGCTCACTGGACAAAAGAAGCGAAGCATGACCGTGAATTGAAGAATATTCAGGCAAAATGCTGTTTCAACAGCAAGTGCACTTTTCTATCACCTCCAATTAGAATAAATGCAAGAAGCCAGCTGAACCTGGAAACACAGCAGCGTCTGGTCGTGCGACTCCAGTGTGATACCACCTCCTCTGCATGTGCGGAAACAAAGCTCTGCTGAACCATCTCAGCAGACTCCTAGGTATGATGTTTGGAAATGCAAACCTCCAAGGACACTGGAATCCTTATTCTAGTGATGTAGCCATGGCAATAACAAGCAACAAACGGGTGATCTTTTACATATTTATTCATTCAATCTACAAATATTTACCAAGCGCAATGATTTTTGCCATTCTAATGACCAGTGGATTTGCCTTCATGATTTCCTATGCCCCAACCCTCATCTGCATGTATATTCCAAGAGTACCATTTTCCTTGTCTTAGGAGGTTTTCCCATGTATATCTAGTACAAATGAGATGTGTCATTGATTTCTATATAATAATCCCATACATTTAAGAGGAAAACTGCCCAGGGCTTGTAGCTGAGGGAAGACATTCTAAGGAGAGACACTTGTACCCTTCCATTTGGCTATCAGACTAATAAGACAATGGACCCCAAGAAATTAGAATTTCTTCAGGAGTCTCATGTTAGGAAAAGGGAAAGACTGGGGCCCTGGGACCAGCCAGAGGAAGAGCTTGTCTCCCTAAAAGCTACTTTCAGTTCAGACAACTCTGTCAGACCACCTTATGGAACTGGCTAGAGCTGAGGCAATGGTGGGTCAGTGATGGGTAGAACCACAGCTTGACCAGGGGTGCTTAGTCCTGCACAGCTCCTGCCTTCTGCTTAAACATAAACCTTATGTCAGTCACCATGGAGATGGACATGTGGGTGACCGGGTGTCTTTACTTGTTCTTCCCAATGCAGCCTCACTGAATACGTCTCCTCTAATTTTCACTGTTTCTCTTTCTCTCCGTGCCCTCTCTTGTAAGTATGGTACTATACATACACATTCATACATGTGGATGTCTACATGTATGTGTGTATGTGTGTACATGTGTGTTTGCATGTGTGTGAGAGTCCATGTACAGGCTGAAGGTCAATGTCAGGTGTCTTCCTCAATCTTTTCCCATCTTATGTTTTGAGATAGAGTCTGTCACTGAGCCTGGAGCTTAGCACTCCAGCAAGCCTGGCTGGCCACTGAGCTCTGTGGATCTGCTTTGTCTCTGCCTCCTCAGTGCAGGGATTATAGCTGGGCTTCTGTGCCCAGCTTTGTTACATGGCTACTATAGGTCTTCATACTTGCAGGCAAGCACTTTACTGACTGGCTCACCTGCTCAGCACCCCCCATGCACTTGTCTTTTTAATTGGCCTATAAGCACAGGCACTTTAGCCCAGCTTATTGGGGCCAGCAGAACACAGCTCTGTCCTAACAACTCAGGTAGCAAGTCTACCTCTGGGTAGCCAGAGGACTAGCCTTTTTGTTTGTTTACTTCTTTGATCTTTGTTTTTCTTTTCTTTTTTTTTTCCTATCTTAGTCTTTAAAAACATTTATTCGTGGGGTGGGGTAGGAGGCTTGTGTACCGCAGCATGTATGTGGAAGTCAAAGGACAACTTTCCTGATCAGTTATCTCCTCTCCCTTCCTTCATGTGGGTTTTAGGACTTGAGGCCAAGTTGTCAGGCTTGGCAGCAAGCCCTTTCACCCACTGAGCCAACTCACCAGACCTGTTTTTTGGTTTGTTTGTTTTGTTGAGACAGGATCTCACTACTTAGCCCAGGCTAGCCGAGAACTTGTGATATTCCTGCCCCAGTCTCCTAAGTGCTAGAATTTAGCTATGTACCACTGTGTCAACCAAGAACCAACCTTCTATGTTATGTATAACTAGGGAAGGGATTTCAGAATTCATGAAATAGGGAGACTTAATGCTGGGGATGCTACAACAACTGATACTTGTAGAGTTAGACATTTTGTCCAGTTAGTTCAAGCACAGTCGGAAGAGGTAGTGACTTCCCAATCCCATCAGTCCTACTGCAGAGAAATCCTGGGAAATGAAACAGCCTCTGTCTCTGCAAACTGACTCATAGGAATATGGCCTAAAGAATACAATGTGAATGTGAAACCTGACACTCTGAAGATGATAGAGGAAAATGTTGGCAGTAACCTACAAGATATAGGCATAGGAAAAGATTTTCTATGGGGCTGGAGAGATGGCTCAGTGGTTAAGAGCACTGACTGCTCTTGCAGAGGACCCNTTTCGAGACAGGATCTCCCTGTAGCCCCAGCTGGCCTGGAACTCACTCTGTAGACCAGGTTGGCCTTGAACTCACAAAGATCCGCCTGCCTCTGCCTCCCAAGTGCTAGGATTAAAGGCGTGCACCACCACGCCCGGCTTAAAAGAGTTTTAAATTTAGGATTTTCTAATATGCAGCTTTAACATGGTTCTAACTCAGATGCAGTCTTAACTTTTGATATAATTTATGGAACATTTTATGTTTCATAAAATTATAGTCAGATAGGAAATAATGGCACATATTATATACTTTAGTAGGTTACAGAGACATTAAACTTTTAGTCTGCTCTTTCTGAGCAATTATTTTTTTCATTTTCATAATTTCTTTGGCTATTTTGGATATTTATCCTTCCATATGAGTATTTATTAATTAAAAGATTTTAAAAATCCCTGATGGAATCCTAATTAAAATTATGTGTGTGTGTGCCTGTGTGTGTGTGTGTGTGTGTGTGTGTGAATTAAAGGAAATGGACTTTTTAAAATGGTATTTAGACTTCCCATCCAGGAACACAGTAAAAGTCTTTTCATTTATTCAAATCTTATTTCATGATCAATAAAATTTTATGATATTCTTTATAGGTTCTGTAGCTTCTTGTTCAATTTATTTAGAAATAACTCCCAATATTTTTTTAATTTAATTTATTTTTTATGTGGATGAATGTAGTCTCTGTGTCATGCAATGCTGCAGAGGTCAGAAGAGGGCATCAGATTCCCCTGGAACTGGAGTCAAAGACAGTTTTCAGCCACCATGTGGGTGCTGGGGATCAAACCCAGGTCCTCTGCAAGAGAAGTTGGCGCTCTTAACTGCTAGGCCATCTCTCCAGCCCCATAACTCCCAGTATTAAGCTAAATGTTTTTATTGTTTCTCCCTCGGGTTCATAGCAAAGCAGAAAAGAAGACTCAACAAGAGTTGAAAGCATGCAGCCATGGGCAAGCTTGCAGACGAGGTTCTACATAAGGCTGGGACTGAGAAAACACAGAAGAGAGCAGGATGGATGAGATCTCAGCCTTCAGAAGGGGAGTGAGGAAAGGAGCTCCCAGCCTTGCAGCTGGGAGTAGGAGACGCCCAGGGTGAAACGCCCTGGAAGCAACCCAGCAGCTCTGAGGTCACGGCCTTCACACTACAGCCCTGGGGAGAGAAGAGGAACCAGGGGGAACCTGAGGGTGGGCATGGACTGGGGGGGGGCCTTCCCTAGGACACAGAAGTAAACTGTTACTTTTTTTTTTTCTCTGCGCTGGGCTGCTGTGCTACTTCATTTTCCACTTTATCAAACCATGAAACCCCCATAAGATGCTGCTTTAAATGTCTCATGACACAAATTTTAGAAGACCCGAGGACGTCCTGAGGTTTTCTTCAAGCACTTCCTTGGGGAAAACATGACAACTTTTAGCAAAAAAGAAAAGAAAGAAAATCCTCCTCTTGTATAATAAAAAAAAATAATAAAAAAAGAAAATCCTCCAACTCAGGTGATATGTGTATGTATGTATGAATATATTTATATATGTATATATTTATGTATGTATATATATATATGCAATACAACTTGGAGAAAAAAACTTCCATGTTGAAATATCACTGTATTTTGATGCTTTTTTGGTATCACAAGTTTCATTTATGTTATTTTGATGCTATGTGTATTATAAAGTTCAAAAAAGACTGAGAAAAAGACGCAAGACATGTATGGCAGAATGCATGAACTGGGGTGGGAGGGGGGCATGGAAAAGGGAGTATATCTAAATTGGACTGAGAAATGACGTATGAAACACACAAAACACCAACAAAAGTATTTTATTAAAAAAAAACTCAATTGTCTTTCGTTGCCTGGGGCAAACCCAAGAATACTTGCTAACCTTACTCCCTTCAAAAACACTCAAACTCACCTTGTAAAGTTCTCACGCAAAGTACAGTTCATAGCTTCTATTGAGTCCTGGGCTGACAGCTCTAGGATTTGGGAGATGATCTTTTGTCATTTAAGAGTGAAATTCTTGGGCTGGAGAGATGGCCTAGCAGTTAAGAGCACCCATTGCTCTTGCAGAGGACCTGGGTTCCATCCCCAGCACCCACATGGAGGCTGAGAACTGTCTTTAACTCCAGTTCCAGGAGAATCTGATGCCCTCTTTTGACCTCCGCGGCATTGCACGACACGGGTGCACAAACCTACATGCAGACAGTACACTCATACACATAAAAAAAAAAAAAAAAGATATGGGCATAGGAAAAGATTTTCTAAACCAGACAGCAGCTGCACAGGGACTACGGTCAACAATTGACAAGTGAGACTTCATTAAACTCAAAAGCTTATGTACAGCGAAATAAACAATCAAAGAAGTGAAGAAAAAACCCAGTGGGCGGAAGCCTTCACCAGTGATACATCTGACAGAGCATTAACAAAGAAATATATAAATTACTCAAAAAAAAAAGGAGCAAGAAAACAAATGACCTAATCAAAAGATGGAGTAAAGAGCTGAAAAGTGACTTCACAAAAGAAGAAATAAAGATGGCTGAGAACCAGTTTAAAAAGTGTTCAATGTTGCTAGTAATTAAGGAAAAGGAAATTAAAACCACTTTAAGATTTTATCTTACCCCTGTAAAACTGGATATGATCAAGAAAACAAAGAATACCAAATGCTGGAGAGGTTGTAGGGAAAGGGGAACACTCAATCACTTCTGGTAGGAATGCAAACTCACACAACCATTATGGAAACAGTGTGGAGAACTCTTAAAAGACTAAAAATGAACCTACCATTTGGCCCAGTCATACCACTCCTGGGCATATACCCAAGGGATTCATCCTATAACAAAGATATGTGCACAACCATGTTTATTGCTGATCTTTTCACAATAACAAAGAGCTGGAAGCAACCCAAGTACCCCTCCGCTGATGAGTGGATAAAGAACATGTGGTACTACACAATGGAATTCTATGCAGTGGTAAAGAAAGATGACATCATGAAATCTGTAGGTAAATGGATGGAACTGGAAGCCATTATGCTAAGAGAAGTAATGTAGTCACAGGAAAACAAATGACATATGGTATTCTTCATTTGTGGATCCTAGCACCAAATCCCTATTTGTAAGGCAAACTGAGTAATTTTATTTTTCTTTTTTAGTAAATATAATACCTGCTGCTACTATTAAAAGTACATTAAAACATACATCAAATTGCTATATAATTTAGGAACATAAAGTAGTATTTCTTTTTACCTGCCTGCAACTCAACTGTTAAAATATGAATCCTTAAACATATTTTGGAATTAACCTATAGCTTATTTTCAGACTTTGTAATTTTGGCAAAAGTGTGGAGAATATATATGCATATTTTGGAGCAATATAAAATTATATGGAACAACAAAGATTTGTTCAAAGAACTGACTGAAACAGTAAACTTCTGCATCGGAAAATTTTAAAAAGACTGAGAAAAAGATGAAGAAAATACAATGTGGCATATATCCATACTTAATAAAGTGTTTGTGCATTAGAAACTACTTCTCTGGGACCACATCCCTCAAGGTACCTGTATAATCAAATAACTGATCAAGCCCAGGACTCTGGGCAGCTCAAACAGGAGGAAAACTGCACATGGGCATCTATCAGGAAGCATATAAAGTACCTCAACAATGGCATCTTGATTGGCGGGGGATGATTTAGCTATACCAGGTTAGCTTTACAAATATTTAAGAAAGGGTCGGTCACATAAATGACCTACTATATAACATATTCTGGGGAAGGAATATTTCGTAAAACACTGTATCTATTCTTTCCATTTATGCTATGCTTTTTTTTTTTTTTTTTTAGACAGGGTGTTTCTGTAGCTCCAGCTGGCCTGGAACTCAATATGTAAATTCTCACAGAGATCTGCCTGCTTCTGCTTTCTGAGTGCTTGGATTAAAGGTGTGTGCCATCACACCTGGCTGCTATGCAGTTTTTAACCCAGAAATGTGCTTGTAATTTCACTGATCAGTAATGTCCTGTAGATTTTCAAATTCTGAGTTCTGGTCCATAAAGAAATAAAACTATGAAGAGAGATGTCTTTAGCTGCCCAAGGGTTCCCTCCTTCTAGGCATGCTGTCCCTTGAGAATGTGAGACTGGACGTTTTCACTCTTCAAGAGGGCAGGTGGTGGTCTTTGGAAGCAACTTCAAGGGAATATAGGTAAGAAGCCAAGGCTCTGACTGTACGGAGTAAGTAGAAGTCTCAGGGTGAAGATATAGAGGATCCAGACGAGTGTAAAACAAGAAGACAGCAGGGGCAGAGGCTCCCAAGCCTGCCAGGCATTGTGGAGTCAGGGCAGTATTTATTTTATCTTCTGCTTTCCATATTCATAGCTCTCCACCTGGCACTAACTTTGAAGTCTTGGACACTGAATAATGAAAATCAGATGACTACCATCTGGGTCAGCTGCATGGCTATCTAGATACAGATGTCTCCTGATTTGTAGATGGAAGTATGCTTTCATTTAAGCAATGAGTTGAATTTGTAGACTAGTTAACTTGTCCTATTTAAAACTAATTTCTTTTGAAGCTAATAAAAATATTTCCTTATAGAATAAACAGTGTCCCAGATGGTGTTATTTTATTTTGATTCCAAAAGGTAATGTTCTTCTTTGCCTTGACTTGTGAATGGAGAATGCAATTGAATCGTTGTATGTTTTTCATATTGTACATATACAAATTCTCTCTCTCTCTCTCTCTCTCTCTCTCTCTCTCTCTCTCTCTCTCTCTTCCTGACCCCCTGCCCTACTCTGGGGATTAAATCTAAGGTCTTATATATACATGCCTGAAAAGCACTCTACCTCTGAGTTACACTCCAACCTTATAATATTTTAAAACTAGCTGGGCGTGGTGGCGCACACCTTTAATCCTAGCACTTGGAGGCAGAGGCAGGCGGATCTTTGTGAGTTCAAGGCCAGCCTGGTCTACAGAGTGAGTTCCAGGACAGCTGGGACTACAGGGAGACCCTGTCTCGAAAAGATAAAAAACAAAACAAAACAAAACTGAAACAGTTTCCTTTAAAAACACAGCAATCTCTCCTAAAAGATGGCTTTAGAGTGTTTAATGCATAAATATCTACAGTAAGGAAAAGGCCTAAAAGACCCCTTAAAAACCGCAATCAGTCTCAGGTTTTCTAATTTTATTTTATTTTATTTTATTTTACTTTATTTTATTTTACTTTTTGGTCTTTTGAGACAGGATCTCCCTTTAGTCCTAGCTGGTTTGGAGCTCGCTATGTAGACCAGGATGGCCTTGAACTCACAGAGATCCGCCTGCCTCTGCCTCCTGAGTGAGAGTGCTGGGTGTGCACCACCATGCCTGGCTTGGCTTTCTAATTTTAAATAGCCCTGGAAGTGTGTTAAACTCAGTCTGAGGAATAACTGGCTTGACTGAGTCTTCCTAAGTAGAATTTCTTCCTGTGGTTTCTTAATTTTTATGGTACCCAATTGATAAATGTGAAAAAAAGATCATTCTTCAAACCAAATTTTCAAGTACCCAAATATAACACTGTGTCTGGGAAGCAGGGCAGCATCTAATCACTCCTCCGGTCCCGTCACACGCTGCAGCTATGCACAAGATGTGTTGGTACCTTTGCTGAAGAATGGATGTGATCTGCTTGCAGAAATTCTCTCCATTTTGAGCAAACTCCTTCAGGCTCTTGTATACTTTATTGTACTGGGGAAAAAGAGCAGAAAGCTTATGAGCACCCATTATTCAGAATGTGACTCTGGTGACCTCGGTCATAAATGACTGAATCTACAGCATGCGCACATTTGGGGATGACTTCGTAAATAAAGATTAAGTCTCTAGCTGGATATGAAAAATCTCAGGGAACTGTTCAAAAACAAAGCTGGCGTATTTGTTTCTGTCGTAGGTCAAATATGAAGAATCCAGCAGCGGGTGCACTTGGAATCTGGTTTCCTGACCTCCTTATTGTACCCCAGAAAGTCAAAAGTACACTCCATAGGGTACCACAATTCCATTTTCTCTCCCGCCAACCTACACACACCAACTTGTAAATAATATTTCTGGGTTTATGATGAACAATGAATTATTGAAGTGAGCTTTTCTTGTCTTTGTGTGATCTGAAATCTGAAACACTTCAGAATTCAAAGTGTTTTAGCTCTGACTTCATACCATAAATAGAAATTTTTTATACTTGATGTTAAATGACAGGTTCTTAGTCTAAACACATAGTAAAAATGGTGTATAAGAACATGTTCAGGGTATGTGTATAAGGTAGATATGAAATATAAACAAATTCCATGTTTAAACTTGGGTCCCATTTCTAAGATGCCTCATTATGCAATCACAAATATTCTAAAATCTAAAACAGCCCTCAAATGTGGGATATTTCTGGTTTGAAGCATTTTGGATAAGAAATTCTTAGCTTGTAGTACCAAACAGCTATATTGAAGCTTTCTAGGATACGAGGAGAGCAGTGAGGGTGCAAAACATTTTACAAGAACTTTTTTAGCTACTAAAGTAGGCTGCAAGCTTTTGTGCTGAGTGTTTGTAAATGGGGGCGCTCGATGAGGGCAGGGTGAAGACCATAGCTTGGAGAGGCTGCGCCAGCACTTTGGCCCACAGATGCCCATAAGAATGCGGCCCAATGTAGTCAGATCCTCCACTTAAAAAAAAAAAAAAACCCACTGAAATATGACTTTACAAATTGTAGCAAACAATTCACAAGCTTTCAAACTCCCTGAATGGTAAACAAAGCACACCTGTGTTGGGGATCCAGTTGTAGCCTTTGTCTTGAAGGAGGAATGACTTTCTGCTAAGAGTTATAAGAGAGGTTGTGGGGAAAGGGGAACACTCATCCACTCCTGGTAGGAATGTAAACTCGTACAACCATTATGGAAAGCAGTATAGAGAGCCCTTAAAGGACTCAAAATGAGCCTACCACCTGACCCAGCCATACCACTCCTGGTATATACCTAGAAGACTCATCCTACCACAAAGATAAATGCACATCCATGTTTATTGCAGCTTTCTTCACAATAGAAAATAGCTGGAACCAACCCAAGTGCCCCTCAACCAACGAGTAAATAGAGAAAATGTGGTACATCTACACAATGGAGTTCTATGCGGTGGTAAAGAAAGATGACATCGTGAACTCTGCAGGTAAATGGATGGAACTAGAAGATATTATGTTAAGTGAAGTAACACAGTCCCAGAAAAACAAATGACGAATGGTATCCCTCATCTGTGGATGCTAGCACCAAGTACCTAGTTGTAAGGCAAACTGAGCAATGTTAATGTTATATTCCTTTTTTTCTGAAGGCAACTGTGTTCTTATAATGTGAATCCCTTAACAGGCTCTAGAATTAACCTACCACTTATTTTCAGACTTTGTAATCTTGGTATAAGGGTGGAGGGTATGTAGGCATATTTTAGAGTAATATAAATTTAAAAGGGGAAAATGTGAATCCTGAAATATGATTTGGAAATAACATACAGTTTATTTTCAGATGACATAATTTTAGTATAGGTGTGACATATATATATATATATATATATATATATATATGCATATGTTGAAGCAATACAAATTGTAGAGAACAACAACAAAAGAACTGGGATAAAGATACAACTGAAACAGTGAAGTTCTCCCCCAAAATAATAATCCTCTGCTTTGAAAAACTTTAAAAAGACTCAGAAAAAGCTACAAGGCAGGTATGGCAGAATGCATGAACTCAGGTGGGATGGGGGCATGGAAAGGGAAATGAGTCAAAATTGGTCTGAGACATGATATATGAAATACACAAAACTTCAATAAAAAATTTTTTTAAAGAGTTATAACCAGCAGTCGGGAGGCAGAGGCAGGCAGATCTCTGTGAGTTCAAGACCAGCCTGGTCTACATAGGGAGTTCTAGGGGGGACTACAGGGAGACCCTGTCTCAAAAAGACAAAAAAAAAAGAGTTTTAAGGACCTAGCTTTCTGGATTTTATATCCAATCAAACTAACTTGCCCTCTCTGAATGGTAGAAGACTATGACGGTCTCCTTCCTCCCCTCCGTGTATGCTGCATATAATGTATTTTGGTGCATATAATACTGTGAGAAGTCCTACAAAAAGAACCTTTCTCAGCTTCATTGTTTATTCCCATGTGACCTAAACACTTTCACTACATTCTTTCATAAACCTTTTGTTTATTTATCTATAACACCAAAGGGCATTTCACAAACAACCCAGTCCAGGAGAATACAATAGATCCGTGTTCAGAAGTACAAACAACCCTGGAATGTATGTATTGAGCCCCGCCTTCCTCGTTCATAAGTATTCAGGTATAGCTGAAAACCACTAGAGGAAATGCGGCCGAAAGCCCTGAGCAGGGCTCTTCTTCTTTCCTGCCTCCTGGACTTGGAAATGATGGGCCTTGTGATGTGGTATTGATGTTGGATAGCATGAATTGAGATCACAGAGCAGAACAAGATAAAGAGCCAGAGTTCCTAGTGGGTGCAGGGGCGACATGCAAGCCTTCAGCACTCAGCTTTCAGACTTACAATGTGTGTGAGAGAAATACAATGGCATTTAAAATTTTTACCTTTATTATTATTGTGTATGTGTATGATGTATATGTGTGCATAAGGGCACATGTGTGGAGGTCAGAGGCCAACTTTGTGGAATCGGTTCTCTCCTTCTACTGTTGATTCTGGAAACTGAACTAGGTTGTTAGGCTTGCACAGTAAGGGGAGCAAGCACTTTTACCTTCTGAGACATCTCTCTGGACCTACAATGGTGTTTTTTAAAAAGAGTTTTTTTTTTTTTTTTTTTTTTTTTGTCTTTTCGAGACAGGCAGGATCTCCCTGTGCCCCAGCTGGCCTGGAACTCACTCTGTAGACCAGGTTGGCCTTGAACTCACAAAGATCCGCCTGCCTCTGCCTCCCAAGTGCTAGGATTAAAGGCGTGCACCACCACGCCCGGCTTAAAAGAGTTTTAAATTTAGGATTTTCTAATATGCAGCTTTAACATGGTTCTAACTCAGATGCAGTCTTAACTTTTGATATAATTTATGGAACATTTTATGTTTCATAAAATTATAGTCAGATAGGAAATAATGGCACATATTATATACTTTAGTAGGTTACAGAGACATTAAACTTTTAGTCTGCTCTTTCTGAGCAATTATTTTTTTCATTTTCATAATTTCTTTGGCTATTTTGGATATTTATCCTTCCATATGAGTATTTATTAATTAAAAGATTTTAAAAATCCCTGATGGAATCCTAATTAAAATTATGTGTGTGTGTGCCTGTGTGTGTGTGTGTGTGTGTGTGTGTGAATTAAAGGAAATGGACTTTTTAAAATGGTATTTAGACTTCCCATCCAGGAACACAGTAAAAGTCTTTTCATTTATTCAAATCTTATTTCATGATCAATAAAATTTTATGATATTCTTTATAGGTTCTGTAGCTTCTTGTTCAATTTATTTAGAAATAACTCCCAATATTTTTTTAATTTAATTTATTTTTTATGTGGATGAATGTAGTCTCTGTGTCATGCAATGCTGCAGAGGTCAGAAGAGGGCATCAGATTCCCCTGGAACTGGAGTCAAAGACAGTTTTCAGCCACCATGTGGGTGCTGGGGATCAAACCCAGGTCCTCTGCAAGAGAAGTTGGCGCTCTTAACTGCTAGGCCATCTCTCCAGCCCCATAACTCCCAGTATTAAGCTAAATGTTTTTATTGTTTCTCCCTCGGGTTCATAGCAAAGCAGAAAAGAAGACTCAACAAGAGTTGAAAGCATGCAGCCATGGGCAAGCTTGCAGACGAGGTTCTACATAAGGCTGGGACTGAGAAAACACAGAAGAGAGCAGGATGGATGAGATCTCAGCCTTCAGAAGGGGAGTGAGGAAAGGAGCTCCCAGCCTTGCAGCTGGGAGTAGGAGACGCCCAGGGTGAAACGCCCTGGAAGCAACCCAGCAGCTCTGAGGTCACGGCCTTCACACTACAGCCCTGGGGAGAGAAGAGGAACCAGGGGGAACCTGAGGGTGGGCATGGACTGGGGGGGGGCCTTCCCTAGGACACAGAAGTAAACTGTTACTTTTTTTTTTTCTCTGCGCTGGGCTGCTGTGCTACTTCATTTTCCACTTTATCAAACCATGAAACCCCCATAAGATGCTGCTTTAAATGTCTCATGACACAAATTTTAGAAGACCCGAGGACGTCCTGAGGTTTTCTTCAAGCACTTCCTTGGGGAAAACATGACAACTTTTAGCAAAAAAGAAAAGAAAGAAAATCCTCCTCTTGTATAATAAAAAAAAATAATAAAAAAAGAAAATCCTCCAACTCAGGTGATATGTGTATGTATGTATGAATATATTTATATATGTATATATTTATGTATGTATATATATATATGCAATACAACTTGGAGAAAAAAACTTCCATGTTGAAATATCACTGTATTTTGATGCTTTTTTGGTATCACAAGTTTCATTTATGTTATTTTGATGCTATGTGTATTATAAAGTTCAAAAAAGACTGAGAAAAAGACGCAAGACATGTATGGCAGAATGCATGAACTGGGGTGGGAGGGGGGCATGGAAAAGGGAGTATATCTAAATTGGACTGAGAAATGACGTATGAAACACACAAAACACCAACAAAAGTATTTTATTAAAAAAAAACTCAATTGTCTTTCGTTGCCTGGGGCAAACCCAAGAATACTTGCTAACCTTACTCCCTTCAAAAACACTCAAACTCACCTTGTAAAGTTCTCACGCAAAGTACAGTTCATAGCTTCTATTGAGTCCTGGGCTGACAGCTCTAGGATTTGGGAGATGATCTTTTGTCATTTAAGAGTGAAATTCTTGGGCTGGAGAGATGGCCTAGCAGTTAAGAGCACCCATTGCTCTTGCAGAGGACCTGGGTTCCATCCCCAGCACCCACATGGAGGCTGAGAACTGTCTTTAACTCCAGTTCCAGGAGAATCTGATGCCCTCTTTTGACCTCCGCGGCATTGCACGACACGGGTGTACAAACCTACATGCAGACAGTACATTTATACACATACAAGAATAAATAAAAATTAAAAAAAAGAGAATAGGAGTGAAATTCTTTTTAATTAATTAATTAATAATTTTTATGTGTATGTATGTACTGTCTGCATGTAGGTCTGTGCACCCATGTTGTGCAATGCCATGGAGGTCAGAAGAGGGTGTCGGATTCCCCTGGAGTTGGAGTTAAAGATGGTTCTCAGCCACCATGTGGGTGCTGGGGATGGAACCCAGGTCCTCTGCAAGAGCAGTCAGTGCTCTTAACTGCTAGGTCATCTCTCCAGCCCTAGTGAAATTCTAAGGTAACCCATTTCCTGAACTTTATTGTGCTCAGCACATCATATTGTTATTAAATTTAATGATCAGATAAGAGAGGAATATTCTGCTTTTAACAGCACTGATAGAATCTTTATCTTTGACTCTATGTCCAATGTGCTGGGAACCCCCCAACATTCCTGATCCAGATTGAGATAAAGGTGATGTTGGGGAGCATAAACAATGCTAAGAATATTTCTATTATCTTGGCTTAATTCCTAAATTAGAATCAATGGCTTAATTCTTTTATTACAATCAATGGTCCTGAGTCTTTCATTGTGTACATCTACTCAGAAATATTTGAAAGTAAAAATTGTTGAAAGTAGACTTACCTAAAAGGCAAAGCAGATCCTGTGACTACCTAGGTTCTCGTGTGTGTGTGTGTGTGTGTGTGTGTGTGTGTGTGTGTGTGTGATCAGAAAACCTCGGACCATATCTGCTTTGAGGGGTGAGAGCTCTTCACTTTAGTCTTGGCTCCACTGTTCCTATCTCACTTCTTCCCACTCCCATCCATCAGAGGGAACTTTCATGGGGTTCTATGGGGGCACAGTACAGAAACTACTGAAGTCCAACCCTTTATTTATAGTTAAGGCCCAAAGGATTGAACATAAACTCATTAAATTATGATTAGAAATGTCAGGTAGGTAAATCAACTAAAGACTCCATTAGAGCCAAATGTTTTCATATAGCTAATCAACATAATCAAACTAAACTTACTCAGAGAGCTGTAAAGAGAGTAGTAAAGACTGCTTTTTAATGTCATCAAGCAACAAAGAAGAAGGGTTTATTCTAATCACAATCATGTGTAAGTGGTTTAGATGTCTTTCCTATGCCATCGGGCTTTCAAATATCTCATCACCTACTAAACCTTCTAGGAAAGAGCTTAATACTAATTTTATATCTCTATCATGAATTTATTTGACTATGTTCTTTCTCTCTGGGACAATTAATTATTAAGAAAAAAATCAGGAATTTTTACTCCCCTGATAAAGAATTTAAGTAGACTCATAGTAGATAGAATGTTTAGGACATTTCTGAGCCCTTAAAAATTCCTTCACTTTGACATCTGATCTATAGAGACATACCCTATTCAGAATGTTTAAAAAGGTTAAATTCACTTAGTCTAGAAAAACATCTACTTACTCTAGATGTTCATATGGATCTTTTTTTAAAAAATATAATGGTGGGGGCTGGAGAGATAGTCTAGCGGTTAAGAGTGCCGACTGCTCTTGCAGAGGACCTGGGTTCGATCCCCAGCACCCACATGGGGCTGAGAACCATCTTTAACTCCAGTTCCAGGGGAATCAAACACTTTCTTCTGACCTCCACGGCATTGCACGACATGGGTGCACCAACCTACATGCAGACAATACATTCATACACATATGAAAATAAATTAAAAAATTTAAAAAATATATAATGGTGATCTTCACAAATAAGCCATGAAACCCCTCTTGAACTTCACTAGGTAAGCTTTTACCCACGCCAGGCATGGTGCTACTGAATTCATGTGAATTCTGATTCATGGGGGGGTTATATTTCAAAGCAATTAATTAAGGGATTATAGGTATTTATTAGTGATTTGTTACATATTTGATTAAATTAAAATTCTCTGACAGATGTTCATAAATTATGAAAAAACAGAGCAATAAAAACACAGTCCAATATTCTGTCTCCTCTTATTTTACAGATGAAAAACCAGAGACAAAAGAAATGCAGAATGCATGCTATGCATCTCACTTATTCATGATGCAGATGCTCTGGACCACAGAATACCCACCTGCCTTTCTCCATCTTTCACTGAATCAGAGCCCCTTAGGAACCATTGCTCACAACACTGATGCCTTCTGAGCTAATGCTACTTATATCTGGTGACTCAGGCCAGTCCGCTGAGATAGGAAGTTCAGGCTGGCATCTAAACCAGGACACTAATCTGAGGAGCAGCCAGGTGCTATTTTGGCTGCTGATGGCATGAAGGAAAGAACTGATGGTATAGAAACCAGAGACCTATTCTGCAGGGTACTTGGTGATAGCTTGCAGCTTTATATAGATTTGATTCCTATGGTCTTCTTTCATAGGATGATAGAAAGTTGTACTTTATTTTTTATGGTTGGGTTATTTCCTTTGGGGATAATTTAATACTATCTACTTCCTTGCACATGGACTTGAAGATTTCTCCTGGCATATTTTTAAGTTTAGAACTTAAAAAAAACTTTTAAAAAATAAGCTCCAACAGTCTCACAGTTATTTAGACCACACACAGTACTTAGGCATGCTTTCTTTATCCTACTCTGGTGACAATAATTTGGAAGTAGATGCTAAGTCTTTGAGGTTGAAAGGCCCACATGGCAGCCCATTTCCTCACTGGAGCATGACCTAACAGAGATTCCTTAAAAAAAAGATTTTCTCTGCAGAGGTTTATTGTTTGGGCACAAGTTAACTGTTTCAGTCAGTTCTTTGATCTAGTCTTTTTGTCATTGTTGTTCCCTCCCATTTGTATTGCTCCAAAATATGACTATATATACGTCACATATATATCAAAATTATGACCTTGAGATTCCTTTTTTATTTAGTATTTTTATTTTACATGCATGAGTGTATTGCCTGCACGGATGTAAGTGTACCCATGTGGTGGTGCAATGCTCAAAGAGGTCAGAAGAGGGCAGTGGATCCCCTTGAGCTGGAGTTAAGCGCCATGTGTATGCTTAGAATCCAACCTGGATACTCTGCAAGAACAGCCAGTGCTCTCAACTGCCAAGCCATCTCTCCAGCCCCTAACAGAGATTTTTATTTTTTTATTTTTTAAAATATTTTAAAAATTTATTTTCATATGTGCATGAATGTACTGTCTGCATGTAGGTTCGTGCACCCATGTCATGCAATGCCACGGAGGTCAGAAGACGGCGTCGGATTCCCCTGGAACTGGAGTTAAAGACGGTTTTCAGCTGCCATGTGGGTGCTGGGGATTGAACCTGGGTCCTCTGCAAGAGCAGTTGGCGCTATTAAAACCGCTAGGCTATCTCTCCAGCCCCATCTAACAGAGATTTTTAAAGTATTGTACCAGGCCCTGCTTTCATTGTTCGGTAAAATGAGTTTTACCTAGTATACCATTTTAAATGTCTAAAACAAGCAAACAAACAACAGGATTATTATTATTTTTAAACAACAGGATTATTAAGAAAACTAACTATATTGGCATTTATAGAAACATATTTTAAACTTGTGATATGTATTAATATACTAAATAACTAGTATTAAGATTACTAAAATATCTAAATAAGGCTGAGAATAAATAATATTTCATGATATCTACAACACTCTTCTGTAAAATATCTGTGGTTTTTACTGTTTAATACACATGGTGTCAGTAGTGTTTGATATTCAGATGAAAGAAATTCTGTATTTCAGTCAGAAATGAGTATAAGTACAGATATTTTTCCATTTATCTGTTTCCTTTTCTTCTTTCTGTGAGTTTGATCTTGGCCCCTGGGATGGATATATGAGCCCACTGGTTTGCACAAGTTAAGAACTGTAGCTAAATAAAGATAATGACTTGTGTTCTGCAGGGGCTGGAGAGATGACTCAGCAGCTAAGATCACTGGCAGCCCTTGCAGAGGTCCTAGGTTCAATTCCCACCATCCACACGTCAGCTAACAACTGTCTTTAACTCCAATTCCAGGGGAAATCAGTGCACCTTTGCTGACCTACAGGAGCCTTGTACAATATGGGCGAATCTACACCCATGCAAGCAAAACACTCATTTACATAAAATAAAAATAATAAATAAAAAAATATATATTTTGGTCTTTTCTAGACAGGGTCTCTCTGTAGCCCCAGCTGTCCTGGAACTCGCTGTGTAGACCAGGCTGGCTTTGAACTCACAAAGATCCACCTGCCTCTGCCTTCCAAGTGCTAGGATTAAAGGCATGTGCCACCACGCCTGGCTTAAATAAAATATTTTAAAAATTAATTGTGTTATGGCCAGCACTAAGGCTCATGGGATAAGATACAGATACTGCACAGGTATTGAAAGCTTGTATTCTCTTTAAAAATTGTTAAGTATTTTTGAAGCATTCATTTGCAATCTATGCCCTTGTTTTTATCATGTTCCCAAACCGTAGCCTCCTTTTCACCGAGCATTGTTCCCCCAAGTACAAGCTGGTATTATACCAGGAAGTCAACTTGAACGCTTGATAAAGACAAAACAATTGCAAATAAATAAATATTCTGTGACTTTAGAGAGTTTAGCAATTCAGGCTGAAGGGATATCCGCCTCCTCTTGACTCCAGGATAACTTTGGTGACAATGGACGCAAGGACATGACCTTCAGGGACAAGGATCAGCATCCTTGGGGCGGTGCTCAGAATAGGGTAAGGCATCAATCAGCACCCCAGGGAGCAGAGCTTTGAACTATCACAGAGATGAAGAATCAGGGTACTCAGAAGAAAACATTTCTCCCAGGTCCTGACTTGAAGATAAGTTTCGCTGCCTATAAGATTTAACTAATAGGATTTTATTTTTTAGTTATAGGATTTAACTAATTTTTCCTTTCTTCTTTTGTATTTATTACTTTTGTTTTTTTGAGACAAGGTCTCCCTGTAGCCCCAGCTGGCCTGGAATTCACGATGTAGAGCAGCCTGGCCTCCATATCACATGCACCCTTCCTCTCTTCCTCCCTCTTTAAAAACCTGGCTGGTTGTGGCCACAGTCTCTTCTCTCTCTCTCTCTCTCTCTCTCTCTCTCTCTCTCTCTCTCTCTCTCTCTTCTTTTATGATTTAAAGTGCTAAGTTTTGCCTCAATTTATCCTGTCCATGTCTCACCTACTACCCCTACATAGTGTAAAACCATTAACCCATTGAGACAGGAGCAGATTTAACAGTTTAATAGGGAACAAACTCATGGAAAGCAAACCAAGCTCCTCTAAAGCCTTATCCACAATGACCCCATGAACAGGAGGCTGAGGTGGCAAAGCGGGGAGTTTCATTCCTAGCATCTGTGCCCAGTGTTGGAACTTGTTTTTACATTAAGCACATCTTATTTTGTGTTTCAAAAAGTAAATTTAGGTGGAGCTGGCCTTAGGTGGAGCTGGCCTTAGGTGGAGCTGACCTTAGGTGGAGCTAGCCTTAGGTGGAGGTGACCTCCTCACCTTCCTATCCATTCAGGGGTTTGGCTCCTTAGGTCATGTGATCGTTGAGCTCATTTTGTGGAACAGCAGCTAGTTTCATGACTTGGTTTCCTTAACCCTCCAGATAAACAGAAAGAAAGCAGTAATCCTCTGCTGGTCTCTTCCTTTATGGCCCCATCACAGACCCCATTTATCTGCCTTTCCACAGTTTATTTTTTTTTAATGAAATACATTCAAGATGACTGCAATCCACAGCTTCTGAGGTCATCAATTTTATTTTTTCAACATCACTTATTGTGATAAGACATTGACAGTCTTTGGTTAGCTTTGAAATAAACACGCCTACCCTTTATTTTAGCAGTGTCTTATCTTTTAAGTCAAATTTCTGCCAACTGCTAATGACCTTGCTGTATCTTTGGACTTTTGATCAGTTTTCTACTTGGGGGGAATGTTTTTGGAACTGGAGCAAGGATACCGCCCACAAAGTAGGAGTCCGTTCTGTGTCCTGAAGGACTTGAGAGCATGACTGGAAGCCATTTGATTAAAAAGAACAAAGAGGCAAAACCTTCCTTCCCGACTTCATTCTCCAAGCCAAACATTGGCTGCAGACATTCTGTACGTTTTCATAGCTGCTGGATGCTGGCACCACGGGTGTGCTCCTTAAGACTGCAGCAGCTACCGTCCGGGTCCAAGTAGGATGCTCTACACTCAAACCTTTTCCATGAATTTCAGTATGAAAGATAACAATCACTGTCACTTCTTAGAGAGCTCTATTTTAAACCGAACCAAAGAAAAACCACAGACTGACTTTTGTACCACAGCCAGCAGTTAAACATAGTTTCTGAACAGCTCAAATTTCTGAAGTTAAAAATCCATTAATCTGTATATCACCCCGCCCCCACACGCACGCAGGCAAATGAACTACACTGGTCTACTCACCGAAGAATCTGTTAGTGGGTCCCTCATGTTGAAATGCTGTTTGCTTTTGTCCTTTACCTACACTCTAGCATTCTGGGTGCAGCAATCAAGGGTGGGCGTGATCTGGACTTCCGGGATCCAAAGGGCTTAGAGTACGTCAGTCTAGTCAAACACACTAAGGAGGAAGTCCCAGTCCTGGACTTTCATCCAGTTTGTTTCCTGAAAAAGCAAAGAACAGCTCTGGGTCAAAAGAACCATCAGGATATGGTGAGAACGGCTTCGGCAAACAGAGGGCAAGACACACAGGCCTGGAGGGAGTGGGCCGAGAAGCTGTAGAGTCCCCATGAGCTGGGTGCCCAGAACCACGGCTGGAACTCATGTTCTCTCAGCTTGCTAAAACAATCATTATTTGTATTCTGTGCTCCGACCTTTAAGCCTTTGTGAGACGGGTAGGTATAGTGGTTTATATTGTTAACATGACAGGATCTTAAGTCATCTAGGAAATAGACTTCGGTGCTTTTGGGCATATCTGTGAGGGAATTTCTAGATTGGGTTAACTGAGGTAGGAAGACTCACCATAAGTTTAGGCAGCACCGTCTCACGAGCTGGGATCCTGGACTGCATAAGAAGGAGAAAGTGAGCTGAGCCCTGTAGCTAGAATGTCAGCTGCCCTAAGCAGCTTCTGTCACTGCTATGCTGGACTGGACTTCAAACTATGAACCAAAATAAACTCTTTCTCTGTGAACCTGGTTTCCTTGGGTATTTTGTTGCAGCAACAAGGAAAGTAACTGGTGTAGTAGGCTAATTCCTAGTGATGACAAGCTTGTCTGGTATCATGTCTTTGACATGTGAAGTGACCACCCAGCTTCCAAGCCCCTGTGGCATGCCAAGCCAGTGTTTCCCTTGCCCTAAATCGCTCAAGGCCAAGACCAAACAACTGGGGCTGTTAACACTCAGATGTCCAGAACAGGCTCTCAGGAAGCAGGTTACTCATAAACCAACTCTCAGGACCCAACTAACTGAACCTAACTCTCACCCTAGCAGGAACAAGAAGCTAAGCCATCAGTCTAAGTCTATGCTTGGCTTCGTTTTTCATAATGAAAACTGACTAAGCCTAGCACTTGGGGGGCAGAGGCAGGTGGATCTTTGCGAGTTCAAGGCCAGCCCTGGTCTATAGAGTGAGTTCCAGGACAGCTGGGGCTACAGGGAGACCCTGTCTTGAAAAGACCAAAAAAGAAAAAAAAAAGAAAAGAATATTGACAGAGCTGACTTACTTTGCTATTGCATTTCCTACACCTGTTTCCTGTTGTCCTTAGATTTTAAACTGCACTCAATTCCCAAGACAGTTAAGAGCTCAGTCAAAATGGGGGAGATTAGCCTCCCCTTCCACTTTGTCTAAGGAATGTCATCACGCCAAGCTTATTGTCATCTTTGACAATAGGGACTGATGGGCATCCCTGCTTCCCACCCCAGCAGCTGACTGGCCTTTCCTTATACCTTTGGACATCTGCTAAGGAAAATTGTCTCCACCTTGCTCTCTTCTAGACTCTTGTAAACTCAACAGGGTGTCCTGGATGAATCTAGATTGAAAATTATAGTTTGGTTATTTATTCAACTTCTCGACGGGGCATTTGAATCTGCAAAAAGGTCAAAAAGAGTATTGTGCCATTTATTTCTTGTCATGGTAATGCCGTGTAACAGAAAAGGCATGAGCTTTTCAAATAACACAGATTTTTTACACTGACGCATCTTCATGTTAGTTTGTGGCTCTCGGGCTCTCACTGGGCTTACTCACATAGGAGCAGGCCATTTGTCGATGCAGCTCTGCTGGGCCTGGCAGGGCCTGGCACAATAGCTCTCCTGGGCTCTGCTGGGCAGGTGGCTGGTTCCTGGCTAGTGCTGCTTTTGATAAGCCCGCCATTCCAGGGCACAGCAGAGGAGCAGCGAGAATTAGTGGGAGCTCAAGGTCTCCTGAGGTGCAAACTGAACACTGATACCTACACCTATCACATTAGCCACCTTCACCTGAGCAAAGCCACCAGAGGTCCACCCAGACTGAAGGGTGTAGAATGGAATGTCTGTTAGCAAGAGGGGGCTGGGATTGCCCTCAGCTTGACATTCAGTCTATCACAACGGATGGTCAATATTTGTTCTTGAATGACTAGAGAGATAGAGCAGAAAGCACGGGAGGGAAGGACTACGCTACATCTTCCTCTCCCTTCCTGCACCCAGTGGGGCCAAAGCTGGGGGTGGAGGGCTGTAGGCTTTAATCATCAACAGAGAGTGGGGATTAGGCAGATCAATATGAGCAGCTAAATTGCGTCTCTGGCCTTACATGCTCCACTACACACAACCCACCATAGACCTAGGTGGAGAGTCCTTTCCTAGGGAGGCAGGCAGCGGCACAGCTTTCTCTAAAGCATACCTTGCAGCTGGGTCTGAGCCTGCCTAGTCACCCTGACAAGGAGGCAAGAGCAGGTCAGCCTGAGTAAGTATTCTGGGACATGTGAGGAAGCCCCAGACCCTGACTCCCAGGAATGACTGAGGGAGACCCAGGGAATTGAAGACAACCCCATTCAGAATATAGAAGGGCCGAGAGCCCTTCTATAAGGCTTCAGAGTTAATGTTAACAAAGACCTGTTCATAACCACAGGTGAAAGAGTTATACAGATAGTGAAACATTTCCACCGAGCTTTGGTACACTGTTTTCTGAAGGATTTAGTGCCTGAGCATCCTTTAGTGTTGAGCTCTGCTCACATTTGTCTCTGGCTGGGTATTTCTCACCTGTTTTCCTCCTCCAGCTTCTTCTCAGCCTGAGCCTCCAGACTGATTTAAACTTGACCTCTCAGCGCTGGATCTTCCTGCCCCCTTTCCCAGGCTATATTCAACATTCCTCTCTGCAAAAAGAAGACCTGGGATGGATTCCCTTTGAGTCTGACCTGGAAGCATAGGACTCCACCCCTTACACTGTATGCTGCATCCAAGGAGGAGTTGACAATATTGTGTATGTCTATTAAGCACTCATGAAGCAAATGTTGGGTGTTGGTAAGTTAGAAAAAACAGGATCCCAAACATAATAGAGAGTAAGAGCAACTCAAACCTGCATTGGAAGTTTCCTTCATAGCCAAAGCATGCAATAAATTATCAATAGATAACAGTCAGCAGTTAAGAGCACTGACTGCTCTTGCAGAGGGCCCGGGTTTGATTCCCAGCACCCACAAGGCGGCTAGCCACCATTTGTAACTCCAGTTCCAGGGGATCTGCCACCCTCTTCTGACCTCCTTGGGCATTGCATGATACTGGTGCACTTACATACATACAAACAATACACTCATACACATAAAATAAAAATAATAAATAAAAATTTAAAAAATATCAGCAACTTAAATGTTATTAATAAATACTTAGCTAAATACCTTATGGGAATAGGAGCCCACTTTTAAAGGACTTATCACATATCAGACACTATTCTTAGTGTTTCTATAAATATTTTCATTTTAGGGACTAGGAAGATGACTCAGTGAGTAGGAACACTTGCTGCACAAAGACCTGTGTTTAGATCCCAACACTCACATCAAAATCTGGGCACAGTAGTGTGTGTGTGTGTGTGCTTATAACATTAGTGCTGTTGTGAGGTAGAGATAGAATTGCTGGGGCTTGCTTGCTGCTAGTCTCACTCCAGGGTAAGTGAGAGACCCTCTCTCAAGGGAATAAGATAGAGAATGAGAGCAAAACACCTGGCATTCTCCTGTAGTCTCTGCCAACATTCACTGGTACATGCCCCCTAATACATGTGCACAAACATACACAAAGAAAGAAATATTAACTTTTAAAATAATTATATTAGTTATTTGAGGAAGATATGTGTTACTTTGATCCTTATAATACCTATAGGGGAACTGAAGCATGGGGTAATTAAGTGACTAGCTGAAGGTCACATAGTAAGTGAGATTGCTGAATTCATCTGATTCTGGTGCTTCTGTATTTAACCACTATGTTATACTGCTGCTTAGTCCCCACAATGAATGATAAGCATCCAAAAGGTGAGGGTGTGGTGTGGCATACTTATATATGTTGATTTAGAAATGAGTTGCAAAAAAGGTGAATGATTCTAATATGATCTCTATATTAGAAAAAAAAGTCCAGTACATATATGTGGACAGACTACAGCATATCTCTGAAGGTTTGCATTATAAAAGACTAACTTCCTAGAGTGTGCTTTTATGTATGATTTTAAGATTTGAAATAACTGCATTGATTTGGAAACCAAACTGAAGTCACGGAAAAAATTATAAAAAGAATGACAATCATGCTCACTTTAACTTTTAATAAGGAATTACATATAGGAAGCAGCTGTGCCCTGTGGTTTGTACTTCCTGTTTCCAGGAACATGCAGGTGCCATTTCGTCTACCCAGAGGTACTTTTCTCTTGACATTGGCCTCATTGACTTTTACCATGTCCAGAGTCTTGTGTGTGACATTCTCAGACAGAGCTCTTTGTACTACAGTGTCCAGTTCACCTTTTGTTTAGTTTATCCCATTTCATTGAAGTTATTAGTTTAATAGTTTTCCTGTCATACCATTAATGACATCCTTATATTCAAGTACCTGGAGCAAAGAAAATGTTCAATAATAATTGCTTTCATTTGATTGAATTAAATACTGAGAACGTGACCCTGTTAGCTAGTTCCTCTTAACAGGCAAAGCAGGGGATGTTGTGGGTAGGGCTGTATCCTTAGCTGTCCGGAAGCAGAGTTCAAAACCCTGAGAAGGAAGATAAGTGTGACCTTCTAGGCAGGAACTCTAAAATGGGAAATGGCTAAATGCACTTGGGAGGTTCTGACATGGATTAAAAATGGCCTTGGCAACCAGGAAACTGAGAGGGACTCCCCCAGAGTCTCAGGAGGCATTTAGAGGACTTTCTTGGAGATTTGTTGCTTAAAAAGACATAAATGGGGGGGAGGAGTCTTGGGACCAAGCATCAAATTGTAGAAGGCTCTAAGGTTAAGAATAAGCTTGGGAAAGCTGAGGTCTAGGATGAGATGTACTCTGAAACCCTTGTCAAGAGCAGAGAATTCTTGCTATATTCACAGCATGACCGATGTACAGACACAGCAGCGAGCTCCCTCGACTGCCGTCCTGCTGTCACGGATGACAGTGCAAGCAGGGTCCCAGTGGCTGCAGATTGGGTGAGAGGCTGGCCATGAGTGGACAAAATCTCCAAAAGCACTTTCCTCCAGGAGCAGGGGAAACAGGGTGACTTGCTTGGACATGTCTTCCCAAAGCCAGATTCCCTCCAGATTCCGGATGACACCAGTCCTTGACCTATTGGAGCAGACAAGGGAGCGGGATCTTCTCTGTTGTCATTTGACACAAGTGAGAGTCATGAACAGTATGTTCTGTATGTGACATCATCTCCTGCTGTCACCTCAGAGAGAGTAGAAACAATCTTATTCCCACGGTTACTTGTTATTTTTGTCTCATTGGTGACTAGTTTCCTTAGCTTCTCTATCTCTCAAAAACTGGAAAACACATTTCTGAAGCTTCTCCACAAACCATATATTATGAAACAAATAAATACTAATGTGAAAAAGAAAACTTTGCACAAAGCTTGTAGGCTTGCGAGGGAAAAGGAAAAACAAGCAACAAAAACAAAAGAATTCTGTGCAGTATAGAAACACAAACAAGTGCTTTAAACAACAGTGGAAGCCATAAGTCACCCTGAAAAGCCGGCCTCATTTGTAGATGGAAGGCACCTAAATGCTCACTCGTTCTAATTATATTGTGATTTGAAAAAGTGTACAAAATAAGCTTTATACCTCCTACCACTTCATAAAAATCCCCTCATTTTAAAACCTGAGCCCAAATAGTCATAATGAACTTTTCTTTTTTTTATTTTATTTATTTATTTTTTTATTAATTTTATTTATTTCTGTATGTGTATGAATGTACTGTCTGCATGCAAGTTTGTGCACCCGTGTCGTGCAACACCGCGGAGGTCAGAAGAGGGTATCGGATTCCCCTGGAACTGGAGTTCTCCTGGAATTGGAGTTTCAGACGGTTCTTAGCCGCCATGTGGGTGCTGGGGATCGAACCGGCGTCCTCTGTAAGAGCGGTCGGCGCTCTTAACCGCTAGGCTATCTCTCCAGCCTGGCATCAACCAGCCTGGATTCAGGGTGCTAGGGTTTAACATTCATTATGCATGCTCAAATTTCACATTAATTTAAAAACTCCAGGTGCTAATGGAGAAAAAGTATGAAATCAAATAGATTAATTTGCATAGAACAAATGAAAGTAAATTTGCTTTTCTCAAATAAGCCCTAGGAAATGAAGACAAATGGACAGCTAATTAGCAGTCCAGTCATCTCACTGCAGTGAGCTGCTGCTTTGACTTCCAAAGTAAAAACACGAGATCCAGGACATTTCACAATGCAGATTTGCCCAAGTGACATTATATCTTCATTTGATCACCTGTGTTAATATTCATGTGTCATTGCTTCTGTTTTCTGATGCTCCTCTTAGATTGGTCTTAGAGATTTCAGTTAAAATGTACACTGGAGCCAGGCATGGGGGAACACCCATAATCTCAGCACTAGAGAAACTGTGGCAGGAGGATGGCTGCTCTTACAGAAGACATGGGTTCGGTTCCCAGCATCCACATGACAGCTAGTAACAGTCTAACTCCAGCCCCAGGGGGAATCTGATGCCCTCTTTTGGCCTCCCGTGGGCGAGGGAGATTGTACAACATGACATGATATGGGTGCACTTATACATATGGAGGCAGTATACTCATATACATAAAATAAAAATATAAATAAAATAATTTTAAAATGAATGCACATAAGTATGCTGAAATGTCTAGTGCCAGTTAATGGAAGTCAAAATTAAATGGCTTGCATTTTTGCATAGGTACATGAAATGCCACACAGAGAATTTATTGGCGTTTCTGCACTTGTTTTTCTAAAACCTTATAAAGTATTGATTTATGGTTATTTCTTATAAATCATTACCAGGCTCTTGAGATAGAAGCTTAAGGAAAAAGCAAAAGCATGTGGGAATGGTTATTTATGTGCTTTCTTCTGTGGCAGGAACTGAGGAGTAAGGGTGTGGATGGAGAGGGAAGAAAGCTTTATTCTTCACTCTATTTTCTTTTGCACATTAGGCATTTTATATGTATTTTATATTTATTCTCATTACTTATTCAACAATGTATGCTAATTATGTTTCAAACCATTGCGCACACCCTGGGATCTAAAAGCATACAATATATGAAGCCTTTTATTCTTAGAACTTAGGCTCAAACAGTGCTCTATATATTCATTAAAAATCTCCCTATGGCCGGGAGTGGTGGCGCACGCCTTTAATCCTAGCACTCAGGAGGCAGAGGCAGGCGGATCTTTGTGAGTTCAAGGCCAGCTTGGTCTACAGAGTGAGTTCCAGGACAGCCTGATGCTCCAGGGAGATCTTGTCTCAAAAAGACAAAAAAAAAAAAAAAAAAAAAAAAAAAAAAGAAATCTCCCTATGGTCCTTTATTCAAACTCTTTAACCCCTTCTCTCACAACACTTCTGAAATGGTTATACTGAAAATGACTGTCTTTTGATTTGCCTCTCTGTAGCATTTTGCACAACTAATAACGCACTGATCTGGGTTTGCTCATTCACTCACTCATTTGATGACCTTGAAGCACCTTTTTTGTCATTCTAGGCAAAGATGATGAAGCTCCAATCCTTCCTTTCAAGGAGCACAACCCACCAAAGGAAGATCATTTCACTGTATAGTTGCGATCATTATGGAAATGTAATAGGAATTCCAAAGAGGTCCCCAACATAGTTTGGCTGAGGAAAGAGGAGAACGATTTTTTTTTAAATGCTGGTAAGAAGTGATGGCACTTGCTAATGATTGAAATGTACGTATTAATTGTGTTTGTGTAATAGAGCATGCATCGTGCTCTAGAAAATTAAAAATCTGTGAAGTATGCCTTAAGTACATAGTTTGCATGGGACCTCATATTTGGTGAGGATGGGGGGACCCAGATCCTGGGAACACTTAGATGCCATATTTTGATTTGAAACCAAAGGTTCCTGCAATCACAGAAGAGTGTTCTTTCCACGCAGCATGAAAAACATTACTGAGATTTAGATTGCCATTTTGTTCTATTTTTATTTACATAGCTTTGAGACAGGGTCTTCCTAGGTAGCCTAGATCGGCTTTGAACCCGAGATATTTCTGCTTCATCCTCCTGAGTGCTGCTATTACAGGGGTATGCCAACACATCTGCTACATTGCATTTCATGCTGGTCACTGACAATGGTCTAGAGACTGCAAGAAGATTGGAATGGGGATCAAGAAGAGTGGAAGCCAGTTGCTCAAAATCAGAAGAAAAATGGTGAGGCCATCTACTAAGCATGGAGAAGGGCTAGAACTTTAAAACAAACCAGCAAGATGTGGTGGTGGATTAAATTGGGCCATGGAGGGAGTGGAGGGATGCAGAATGTAGTCCAAGCTTCTGGTATCCTCCTTAAACTCTTCTTCTTTCCAGCCTTCATGGGAGACCCTAGAGGGCAGGAATTATTAGCAAAGGTTGGGAGTATGGCACTCACACTATACATTAGTTTTCTAATTTGGGAGATAATTTCTCAGTCCTTTTAAGTTTCAGTTTCCTGATTAGTAAAGGTAGTAGTAATACCATGGAGGTAGTGATACCATTTACCTTATAAAAGGGCATGTATGATAGATGTTCAATGAACACTGGTCATAGGGTCTAGGATGATGGCTCAGTCAGTAAAGTGTTTGTCAGGCAAGCATGAGGACCTGAGTCTGATCCTCACCACCCACATAAAAAGCTAAGCATGTTAGCATGTGCTGGAAATCCCACCTCTGAGAGAAGTAGATCCTGGTAGCTCACTGGCCAGCCTGCCATGCCTCATTGGTAAGTCCCAGGTCCTAGTGAAAGACCCTGTCTCAAAAACAAGGTAGCTCTTGCCTGGGGAACAGACCTGAGGTTGATCTGGCTTCTTCACACACATGCACACACATGCATGTGCACCTACACGTATATACACCTACATACACATGAATTGTTATTACTGTTATTACTGCTACCATTACTAATTTTTTGTCAGAAGAAATATTATTAAAGATGATTTATATTACTATGTAAAGCACTAAGAAAGTTACAATTGAATGCAAAAATTGCAAAAACTAACACGAGGCTCAATTCACCAATTTGAAATTCTCAAGAATCTTTAATGCAGTTTACTATTCTACTACATGTTCCTTTGACAGACCAAGATATTTTTATCTTCTTACTGCTCCCGGAATTTAAAGATCAAATTCTTAGCTTTGCTTCCCAACTGGCATGAGTGAGTATCTACGACCTGCCATGCCTTTCTGATATGCTGCCTCATTGCATACCTAGAAACAGAGAGCCAGCCTACTGCAGATGGAGACCTCTGAAACCATGAGCCAAGGCTGTCCCCCTGTTCTGAAAGCCACACTAGTGCAGCATATTGGTACCTGGAGAATGAGTGTGACAAAACCTGACCGTGTGGGGAGAAGCCTTTGGAACTAGTTTATGGTAAGAATTTGAAAAAGTTTAGAGAAGTGGGCTAGAAAAAAGCTTAGCACACTGTATGCATAAGTAGTGAGTGGTTCTAATGGGAAGTCACAGAGTAGGTGCTGATAAGAATGTAGAGATGAAGTACTGTGCTCCCGAGGCATGGATGGAAATGAGGATTTTACTGGGAATTTGACTGGAGACCATTTATACTACATTCTAGCAAAGGACTCCTCTGTATTTCATCTCTTCCCTAAGATGTTATGGGAGGCTGAATTTAAAGGACTAATTAATCTGTAGAGAAAATTTCAAGGCACTCCAGAATTCAGGTGACATTGTTATTGTTAGCTGCTTTTAGCTAGGTTTATAGTAAAAATTAGTAGTGAAAATTAAGAGGAGATTTGAAAAACTTTCAGTTTGATCAGAAAAGTACCTGTAAAGTTGGGGCTAAGGAAGGTATGACTGTTGGTTAGGGCCATTAACATGAAGCTCTGTACATTGTATGGAGACAATAGGAGGAATGTCTTGGTGGCATCTCAAAAACTGGATGGACTCCACTCATCAGCAGTTTGGCAATAAAAGTTTTAACTCATTTGAAAGACTGCTTTGGGAAGAAAGCTCTGGGATGCCCTGCTTGCTTTATAAGCAATTCCCTTCATTCAGCCATTTAGGTGCTCAGAGGCTGCTGCTGAAGAGGTGCAAGGGGGTTCAGTTGCTGTTCGAATTGACAGAAGGCCTAGGCATTGCCCAGGTTGTGCTTGTCCCATAAACACACAGAATGCTAAGTTGTAGAGTCATAAGGCTTCCACTCAGGTTTCAAAGGAAGGTCTAGGAGGTCAGGATCCCTGCAGGCAGCCCCTAAGAAGACAACCCTGAAAATGTGAGAGTGAACCCCAAAATGCTGTGGATGTTAGTGACGCCAGAAAGTGAAACACCTGCTGAGGAAAGATGTGGAAGATAAGCAGAGTCAGCCTGAGAGCCGGGCATGTAGTGAGCATAGTGAGCCTGAGAGCCAGGCATGTGGCTGAAACTGGTTGTAGGAGCCGGGTTACCTAAGCCTGAGGGAGTGCCTACCACAGCACTGTGCTCACTGTTCATCATCTAGCAGAGCTGTAGGGTTTAATGTTTGCTCTGCTAGTTTTCCATCTTGCTACAGTTCCATTCCTTATTATTATTATTATTATTATTATTATTATTATTTTAATCAAAACTGAGGTTCAAACTGAGGCTTTGTACATGTTAGGTAAGCATTCTACCTCTGAGCCAGGTCCCCAGCCATTACCCAAACTCTCTATGATCCCATTCACGTCTTCGGTGGAATGCTTACTCTGCACCATGTATGTTGGAAGCATGTAGTTTTTCTTTTGATTTTAGAGGTGCTCACAGCTAAAAGTTTGGTGTGAGTCTCAGAGGAAACTTGGGACTTCAACATTTGAGAGACATTGGCACTCTTGAGATTTCAGGAAAGAATTGGTGATTTTTGGTTGTACTCAGGGTGGTTATATTATGTTATGTGGAATTATGATTTTGATTTCTTTATTTGGAGGTTAAGTATGGTTTAAGGAGATACATTTAGATATCAAGGTAACAAGAGGCAGACTCGAGGCAGACTCATGATGGATATTTGATTTTTAATCTTCTATCAGGATTTCTTGGGCATAAGTAATAAATTTAGAATCAAATTCTCTTTTTTTTTTAATTTTTATTTTATTTATTTATGTGTATGAATGTACTGTTTTGCGTGTAGGTCTGTGCACCCATGTCGTGCAATGCTGCGGAGGTCAGAAGAGGGTCTCGGAATCCCCTGGAACTGGAGTTCTCCTGGAATTGGAGTTACAGACGGTTCTCAGCAGCCATGTGGGTGCTGGAGATCGAACCCGGGTCCTCTGCAAGAGCGGTCGGCGCTCTTAACCGCTAGGCCATCTCTCCAGCCCCTCATTTTGTTTTTATTAGAATATGTTAACTATACATAATGGGTTTCATTATGGCAATTTCATACACATCGCTCTCTCGTATCCTCTTTTGCCCCTTCCCAGTCCTGCTGATTCCATTCTTCTCCACTTAGTTTCCCTTCTACTTTCATGTCTTTCGTGTATATGCCTGAGCCAAGGGTTTTAATTAGAGTTGCCAACAGGAGCACAAGTAAGGGGCTTATAGGACTGTGGGAAACTTACCAGAGGCTGAAACACCGAGCAAAATGTCTTTCTTTCCCCTAGCAACATCTAACTGTCTGTAAATTCTCAGGGAGAGGCAGGGCCTCGTGAAACTTTACCCCTTCTATGATAGAATGTTGATGGGCCCAATCTTGCACAGATCTTGAGCTGTGAGTTTATGAGTTCAATAGACACATCATGCTCAGAAGACAGTACTCTACCCTGCCTCCGGCTCTGACATTCTTTCAACCCTCTCTCTTATGATGCTCCCAGAGCCTGGGAGGGTGTCATACAGATATTTCATTTATGGCTGAGCATTTGACACTTATTTTTAGCATCTTGACCAATTATGCATCTCTGTAGTGACCTCTGTCTACTGCAAAAAGAGTTTCTCTGACCAACACCAATTGCATAACTAATCTGAGTACAAATGTAAATATTCAGTTGGCAATTGACTGGCAAACCATGGCCACTTATCAAAACAACAGCAGGGCTGGAGAGATGGCTCAGCAGTTAAGAGCACTGGCTCTTCTTGCAGAAGACCCAGGTTCAAAGCCCAGCACCCACATGGCAGCGAACAACTGCCCCGTAACTCCAGTTCCAGAGGATCCTACAACCTCTTCTGACCTCTTCAGGCATTGTACAACATGGGTGCACATGCAGGCAATACATGCATACATATTAAATAATAAAGAAAAACAGCAATACTGTTCCCACTAAGGTCTATGTCCTTTCCAGGCACAGGCTTTTGACTAGGTTTATAGTACCAGGCTTGAGTTTCCTCCCAAAGATTAAGGCTCAAATCCAATTGGAAAGCAGCTGATCATCCCCACAGTTGTTGGGCCACTGTCACACCAGTCAGCACATTCTGCCTGGCAGGATGATAATGTAGCTGAATAATTTTGATTATCAACTTGATTGGATTGAGAGATGCCTAGGGGATTAGCAAAGTCATCTCTGGTATGCTGTGTGGGAATTTCCAGAGATGATTAGATAATTAAGGCTCTGACCTAAGGAATGGTTTAATCTACTGATGGACTCATATTTTGAATGCACTACACTAGGAGGTGGTAGAACTGTAGAAAGGGGGGCACAGTTGGAGGGTGACAGCAGCTGTGCTGGTGACTTTGAAGGATATATCTCCTCCTAATCCAGCTTGTCTACTCTCTGCTCCATGGCTGCCGTGAAGCGAAGAACTCTGTTCCACCATGCCCTCTTTCATGATGCACTGCCTCACCAGAGGCCCAGAAACATGGAACCAACATACCCAGCCTACACAGATGGAAACTTCTGAAACAGAACAACAACAACAACAACAACAACAACAACAATAAATTCCTCTGGAAAACCAACAATAACAGCAACAACAAAGTCCAAATTAAAAAAGCATTTTCATTTTACAATATAGAAATCACTGCCTCTAAATATCTGCAAATACCACTTGGAACAGGAATAGAGTTTCATCATTATAGGCAAATTGCAAGTTCAGTACAAATTCATTTTCTTTTTTTTTTCTTTTTTGAACAATCTGCGAACCAAATATCTGCAATGTCTTGTTATTTTAGTGTACGTTTCCTACTCACAAGAATGCTCTCCAATGAAAACACAGTACATCCATCAAAGGTAGGAAACCAAAATTGATTCATTATCACCACCCTCATTTCCACCAATTTTCCTACTAATATGCTCCATAGCAACAGGATCCTGTTCATCATCACGCCTTGCATTCTGTTGTTAGATTTCTTTAGTCTCTTTCACTGTGGTTTATTTCTCCAGTCTCTCTCTGGAACTTTCATGGTTTTGAGTGATTTGAAGATTATCAGCTGGGGCTGGGGTTCTAGCTCAGTGTCTGTGTGCTTGCTTAGTATGTGGAAGGCCAGAATCTGATTCCCAGCAACACAAATACACACATAAAGGAAGATTACCAGTTACTGTTTTATAAAATGTCCTCCAACTCAGATTCACCCGATTGCTCCTGGTCAGATTAATGTACTGTAATTTGCCAGAAGTGTCACAGAACAACGCCATGCTCCTGCTGCAGCTTTCCACGGACTCTGCCATTCCTGACTCTGCTCACTTGATTAAGATGGTGCTGGTCCGGCTTCTATCCTCTTCTTACCTTCAGCCCCAAGTTCTGGGATTATAAGAGTATACCACCACACCCTCTCTCAACTTACTTTTGATATATGTTTATTGCCTTCATTCTTGTTCTGGCTGTGAGTTGTTTTGGCTAGCATAGTATAATCTATTTTTATAGATCCTCAGAAATGATTTGTAAACAATACAACAAAGAAAAAGCAGCACTGGAAATTTAACATGTCCTGACTCTTGACATAGTATGTCAGGGTTCCTATGGTACATACCGCTTAGGACCCTCAACTGAGAAAGAGGATATCCTTTTATGTATTTTATTATTTTTATTTTTCATGTGTATGTGTATATTGTCTGCATATATGTAAATATACCCATGCCATAAAATGCCCATGGAGGACAGAAGAGGGCACAGAGAGCCAGGTGTGGTGGTGCACACCTTTGATCCTAGCACTGGGGAGGCAGCAGATCTTTGTGAGTTCAAGGCAAGCCTGGTCTACAGAGCAAGTCCTGGGATTGCTGGGGCTACAGGGAGACCCTGTCTAGAAACACACACACACACACACACACACACACACACACACACACACACACGAAGAGGGCACCAGATTCCCTGGAACTGGAGTTATGGATGGTTATTAGCTGCCATGTGGGTGCTGGGATTCAAACCCAGGTCTTCTGCAAGAACAGCTAGTGCTCTTAACCACTGAGCCATCTCTACAGTCCTGAGAAAGGATATTTTTTGATATGGGCCCTTCTGAGCTTATCTTTGATAATAAAACTCCAACTGGTCTGGCATTTGGTGTGCTATTTATGTGATGGCTTGGCAGATGGTAGTATCATGTATCAGGAGAATTTTTAGAAGCCCAGAATTTAATACTGATAAATCAAATTACCTCTTATGACTCAAAAAGGGAGAGGGCTAATAAGTGCTCTTTCCTTTCTTGTAACTTTATCATTCTGTAGTACCCCACCTTTCACTTACTGCCCTCCGCCAGGAGTATTTTTCTGTGAGATTTTTCAGCCCATTTAAAAAACCCAGACCTCTAAATAAGTGATTCTTCTACCTAGATATGATCCATTTTTTCTATTCTGCAATGCGTTAAATCAAACTGTTTGTACTCGCTCCTTTTGGAATTGCATGCTGGCATATGTATTAGGTTTCCAAGGTCAGGCTGAGGAAGGCCGTGTGTGCTTTGTGAATTGGAATGATGTCACGGATTTAGAAAATTTGGTTTAGTCCTTTGTATATTGGATTTTTTTTTCTTTTTGCATTTGAAACACTTTATGACTCAATCCTTTATTTACCTATCTTATTCATGTGTCAATGAAATATCATCAACTATTTGAAGACAACTTTTACACAAAAACCCAAGAAAATAGAAAATCATTGCATAAAACTCTATTCAGCTCTGCAAAAAACCGCTGCCGGTGTCGTCATGTCTTCACCTCTCTGTACTGATGCACAGCGTGCTGCTTCCTGTATTCTGCCGCTCCTCGTGAGCACTCTTCAGCCTAGCTGTCTGCTCACATATTCTTCCATCTGTTGCACAGCTGAATCCATGGGGCCAACCAGGGAGGCAGGACCCTCGAGACTCCACTCCAGAGTTTAACTTGCCACAACTGGCTGTCAGAAGAGGCACTTTACACAGTCACTGGTAGTCCTGAAGCATCTTTGAAATAATCTGGGGAAGCGGGGAACCTGAGCTGTAATCCCAGCTCTGCTGAATTACTGTGTAGTTTAGGTAACTGGTCATTTCACTTCTCATAGCGTCAGGCTTTTCACCTTGCAGCTAGGATACAGAACCACCAACCACCAACGTCAGGAGCCCCACAAGCACAGCTTCTATGCTAATCATGCAACAATTGAAACCCTAAATACTGGATTTATTGAGGATTCTCCCCAAGAAGGGCTTTGATCCAGATGAGACCACTAAAGAATATTGAATAAAAAATAGAGACGAAAAGAACAGGAAGGGGAAAAAAATCAAAGACTTGTAAGGAAAATTAAGGAGGTGGATAAGAGACAATGCAGTGGAGAATTCAGTTGTGGTAGAAATAGCCTCTGAATCAGACACAACCACTAAAGACAGTATAATGAACCAGGAAGCAAAAGCTCTGCAATTACTCAGCTCTACAGCTTGCTAGCTATGGGGCAGGAGATGATATTTGACTTTTCTAAACCATAGTTTCTGCATGCAGATTGTAAGTGTGCCGGTTTGTGTGGAACAACTGGATCATTATTAATAAGAAAGGAAGTGAACAATGTGTTGGAATAGGACCTACGTTTTGAAATATAATTTAAATATTTTAAAGATTTATTTTTATTTGTACGTGTGTGTGTGTGTGTGTGTGTGTGTGTGTGTGTGTGTGTATGCCACATGTGTGCAGGTATCAGAAGAGGTCATTGGCTCTCCTGGAACTGGAGTTATAGGCTACCTGTATGATGTGGGTGCTGAGAACTGAACACAGGTTCTCTTTCAAAAGAGCAGCAGGAGTTCTTCACTGGGGAGTCATCTCTCCAGGCCCTAATTTTAACTTATAATAATGGCTGTGTTTAGGGCCAGGTGTGGTGGCACATACCTCTTATCTTATCACTTGGGAGGCAGAGGCAGGTGGATTTCTGTGATTCTGAGGCAGCCTGGTCTACATACTGAGTTCCAGGCCAGCTATGGCTACAGGGAAACACTGACTCAAAAACAAACAACAAACAAACAAACAAACAAACATATAAACAAAGAAACTAACTACATTAACCAAACCAAATCCTTCCAAATAAAAACCCAAATAAAGAAAAAAGACTATGTTTAATAATCAGCTTGAAAATTCTCAGAAAATTTGACAACTGGCTCCTTCAAACTGATAGGAGCTGACTCAATGCGGCACTGATGAATGGTACAGAATTGTTCCTCATTATTTGTGCATTCTGTATTTGTGAACTTTCTGAGTTACTAAAATGCATTTGTAATGTCAAATAAATGTTGTGGCCTATGATTAATGTGTCAGCTTGACTCAGTCATGGCATACTTAGAGGTTTGCTTAATGATAATCTTGGCATGTGTGTGTGGACATTTCTGAGCAGGATTACTATTTGAAGCAGTAGACTAATCCTGTGTCCTTTCCAGCATAGCCTTGTTCAATCCATCCCAGAATACCGGAAAGTCCAAGAACAGAACAAAAAGGCTGAGGAAGGAAGAATTTGGTCTCCATCTGTCTGTCTGTCTGTCTGTCTGTCTTTGAGCTAGAACATTGCTGCTTTTCTTTTTCTTTTGCCACTAAATTCAGACGTGGCTGGGAAATTTCACTACCAGCCCTCCTGGGTCTCCAGCTTCACTAGATACAGATTGTGAAATTTCTCAGCCTCTGTGGTCTCTACGTGAACTGAATTCTCATAATAAATCAAGCTGTTTCTCTTCCACACACATATGCATATATATGTATGGACACATCTCAGTGGCTCTATTCCTCTGGAGAATCCTGATAATAAACAGTCGTCCAAGGGATGCGAAAGCAGGGAAAGCCGAGAGTCTCCAGCGTGTACATGGCGGCTAAGCAGGGTGAGGCCCTCTTATTCCAGCTTCCAAATCGTAAATAACCATCTTCTTCTAATGGTCTGTTTAATCCCATCTCTGTTTCATCTTTTGTGCTTTTTCTTAGTGATTTCATTGTCTAAAATAGCTCAGCACAGTGCCAAAGTATCCCACGTTCTTGAGTGCAAGGTAGCTGTGATATGCCTTATGAAAAAATAATAAGCATCGTTTTGGCAAGAATTATAGTGTTGTCTGTGAGTTTGGTGTTATCAAACCAACAATGTATATATTTTAATATTAAGTTTTTTCTTTAGTTGATAAAGATGAGTCTCACAGGAACTTACCTAATCCTGTGTGTTTCTTAGAACAATGGTTCAATATTCCTAGTCAGTGTCAGTGGTAACTATGGAATATAACTAGTGTGAATAACTAGAATAAAATTTTCAGGATAGTTTAATTGAGATAGTTTAGAACTAGTAACATCTAATGCCTGGCATATAGAAAAAAAAAAAAAAGAGGCAGAATGATCTATTGTCCCTTTATTCTACCTGCCTGTGCTGAGGAGTGAGGTGCTGACCAGAGCAGGCTCATTTGCATGCCACCAGCAGTTTGGGAATCCACAACAGCAGCATTGTCATCTTTGGCTGCTGGACTCCTCCAGAGAGGCTCCTTGGAAATTGCTCTCATCCATCATTTCGCAGTCCACTAGGTGCTTTTGAAGTGCTCGAAGAAGGACACTAACAACAATAATGGAAAAGAACTATCCTCACTCAGGAAGTTGCTTTCCTCCCAAGGCTCTCCTCCACCTGCTGGGCAATCTCTTATAGTTTCCAAGCTGCTTTTCTTAAAGGGATCAGGGGTTTTTCCTGTCCCTGATTTCCACATTCTGAAAGCCACTCTTTCAACCTGTCATTCTCCATCAAGACTTACTTTCCTGTGGTGGGCTGGATCTTAGGGACGCTGACTTTTAGTTCTAACAAGGCTGTGTGCTGATCATCCTGCACTGTCCCACGCATCTGCACGCAGCACTACCACACGAGCTTGAGGGGTTTTCTGATCATCCTGCACTGTCCCACGCGTCTGCACGCGGCACTACCACACGAGCTTGAGGGGTTTTCTGATCATGGCTGCAATGGACATTTTCAGTCCATGTTTTCCTAACAAAGATGCCAACCAGCCAGGCCACACTTCTTCCTTTCTCAAATCCCTGAAAGCATCCTTTTATTCTTTAAAGTTCACCTTTCCTATCGTGGGACACAGGCCCATGATCCTACTCCAACTTTCCCACCTCTTCCTCTGCCGTCTCCCTCTGTGTGCTGTCCTTCTTACCATCCCCGAAACACGTAGGCGTGCCTCTATCTTGGAGGCTTTGCATGTCAGGCTCATCCTGCCTGGGCATTCATTCCCGGGCTGAAAGTCAACCCCAGCTGCTCCTGCTGCTCCGGTCAGACGTGTCTTAGCTCCGATCACCTGCGTGTGTGATGCCTATGGTTATCCAGCCTGAAAGCGCTGGGGACCATGAAATCACTTGGTTTCCTCATTCCCTTTGACTTTTGCACTGTGAGAAAAGACCTCTCATTAAGGGATAAACTGTGTTGCCCAAAATTTATGACACTTGGAACCTGCCACTATTAGGACATATGGATTTTTTAAAATGTGCTTAAGGCAAAATAAGGTCTTATGGCTGGCTGGAGCCCAGTCTAGTATGAGTGGTGTTGTAAGAAGAGATTAGGAGCTAGGGAGGTGGCTCGTCTGGTAAGAGTGTTTGCTAAGCAAGAATGATGACCTGAGTTCAAGTCTCCAGTATCCATGTAAAAACCTGGGTACAGCCATATATGCACCTGCAACCCCAGTGCTGTACTGGGCAGAGACAGGGAGATCACTAGCCCTTGCAGGCCCAGGCCAGCTTCAGGTTCAGTGAGAGACTGACTCAAGGGAATAAGGCAAAAGGTGAAAGATCAGGACACCCAATGGCCTCCTCTGGGCCCTGTGCATCGTCCCCCCCCCCCCAAGTGTGTGTGTGTGTGTGTGTGTGTGTGCCCACACGTACATTTTTTTTTAATTTTATTTATTTTTGTGTGTGTATGAATGTACTGTCTGCATGCAGGTTTGTACACCCATGTCGTGCAATGCCTCGGAGGTCAGAAGAGGACATCAGATTCCCCTGGAACTGGAGTTCTCCTGGAATTGGAGTTTCAGATGGTTTTCGGCCACCATGTGGGTGCTGGTGATCAAACCCCGGTCCTCTGTAAAAGCAGTCGGCGCTCTTAACCGCTAGGCCATCTCTCCAGCCCCCACACATACATTTAAAAAAAGAAGAGATTAGGGCACAGAAATAGATACATAGGAGACACAGAGAGCTATTTGTAAGCCAACGTGAGAGGCCTCAGAAGTCAGCCCTGCTGACACCTGGATCTTGGAGTTATAGCCTCCAGATGGTGACAAAATAAATTTCTACATTCGATGTTAACCAAAGGTCAGAGAAGTGATGACAAAGTAAGGGTCTGTTGTTAAATTCTAAGGCCTGCAGCCTGTGTTATTTTATTATGGCTGCCTTAGAAAACCAATACTTTCCCTTTGCTTCACTTTTTCTTTTATATTTAATAGGCTTTGGTTTCTTATTTATTACTTTTATGTGGATGAGTGTATTGCCTGCAAGAATGTGAGTGCACCTGCGTCATGCAGTGCCTGTGGAGGTTAAAAGAGGGCATCAGATCCCCTGGAACTGGAGTTGTAGATGGTTGTCAGCTGCCACGTGAGTGCTGGGAATCAATCCCAAGTCCTCTGCAAGAGTGGTCAGTGCTTTTAACTTCTGAGCTGTCTCTCTATTAAGGAATAGACTTTGTTTTAAAAACATGTTTTGGCTCACAGAAGAACAGGGTGGAGGGTAGAGATACATCCATCCCATGTATTACTTGGTGTACTCACGGAGTGCCTCCCTTGTTATCAATACTCTACACCAGAGGTATGCGCATTTCAAATGATGGACTTTTCACCCAAAGTCTACCCTTGGTTTAAGGTTCTCTCAGTGTCTGGGTGAGAGAAATGCATACTGGAATCTGTCCAACATTAGGCACACTCCTCTCTCTGCCTTAAAAATCTTCAGTGTCTGCCTGTCTATTCCCATCTCCCCTATTCTCCTTGATCTTCTTTTTAATGAGAGTTTTGTACATATTTATGTTTTGATTAAATCCCCACCCCTCCATCCCCTCTAACTGCTATGCCCCCCTTGACCACTTTTCCCCTCCAACTTCATGTCTTCTTTTTTAAAAAGAATATTTATTTTTTAGTTTTGTATGCATGAGTGTTTCACCTGCATGTATGTAAGTGTGCCATGCATGTAGTTCCTACGGAGACCAGAAGAGGGTATCAGATCCCCTGGAACTGGAATTACAGAAAGTTGTTAGCCACCATGTGGGTGCTGGAAACCAAACCCAGATCCTCTGCAAGAGCATTCAGTGCTCTTAACTCTAGAGCCATCTCTCCAGTTCCCATGTCCTCTTTCTAAAACCCATCAAGTCCATTTGATGCTGCCAATATGTGGGTGGATATAGGGCCATCCACTGAATATGGGCAGCCTATCAGAGGCCATATCCGAAGAAGACTTATGCTCCCTCTCCCAGCAGCCATCATCAGTAGCTCATCTTTTTATTATCTTCATAGTTTTATTCCCCTATCCCAGCATGTCAAATACTTGGAATAATAGATACAGTATCTAACCTCTTGGACTAGCTTTTCCACTTAGTAATATGCACTTAAATTCTTTATGTATCTTTTTCATGGCCTGGTAAATAGTTAATTTTTTCCTAACACAGAATAATTTTTTCAGTAATCTTCTGTGTTATGGAGTTTTGAACACCAGTAAAGACCACCAGACCCAAATAAAATGTTAATTAGTCAAATTTATTACAGGACAAAACACAGCACTGTTGGCAAGAGTCTTGCTGCCCAATTCAGACTATTTGCACCAAATAATTTAAATAATTTAGATCTTTTAAAGGAAAAAAAAATCCATAGCCACCTTGCACTTCTGGCCCAGTTAGAAAATGTCAGGGTGCCTTTAAGCAGGATAAGCAAGTTACAGAAGGCCAAACCAGCAGTTCATCATGTCTATGTTTGTATTCTAGCAAGGTTGGATGTGCAGATGGTCAGCAAAGGCTTTTTTTAAGGAAAAGGGTGGGGGTCTGGACTGCCTGGAATTTGCTATGCAGCCTTGAGCTAAGAGTGAACAAACTTAAATGGTTTCTCTTTTCAAAATGGAGTTGTTCTGATCATTACATTCTGGATGCAGCACAGTTTGTTCATCCACTAAAGGACACTTGGTTGCTTCTAAAACTGAGAGGTTAAGAAGAAATCTGCTACACACATCCGTGTGCAAGATTTTGTGTATATATGTTTTCTACCCCTTTGAATAAATAGCAAGGAGTATGATTGCTGGATTGTTTTGGAGAAAAATTTGTAAGATATTATCTCATATCTTCCAAAGTGGCTGCACCACCATTTCCAGGAGTCCTGTTGTTCTACATCACCGATAGCATGTGGTGGGGTCAACATTCTGGCTGCTTTTATGTATGTGGTGGTAATCCCACTGTTTTAGTTTATATTTTGCTGCTGACATTCTATGTATAGCTTCTTGCTGCTTTATTTGCTTGTTTTCCTTGATTTCTTCCTCAGTTTTAAGTTCACTGAAAGGGGGAGCCATGTCTATCTTATTCACAATTCTATCTTTATTCCCTACAATAATTCCAGATACCTTGTAGGCTCTCTGTATTTTTGAATGGCTGAGTGATACAGCCAGGAATCTGAGTGTTGGTTTATCAAGTTATCTTTGGCTATGCAAATATTTCCTATATTATTCTTAAATTAAAAAATAAACAACTTGCCAGCCATGGTGGCGCACGCCTTTAATCCCAGCACTTGGGAGGCAGAGGCAGGCAGATCTTTGGGAGTTGAAGGCCAGTCTGGTCTACAGAGTGAGTTTCAGGAAAGCTGGAGCTACAGGGAGACCCTGTCTCAAAAAGACCAAAATAATAAAAAAATAAGCAACTTATTACTTGAAGAATTATTTCAAGTCTTGGTCACAGGTGCTGGAGCTTAGACCTTCTGCTGTATTTTCATGCCACAGTTCTGCCTCATGAACTCTCTAATTCTGTGTCCTCTTTCTGTACTGCCACTTAGCTTGCTTATAGCCACTTCTTTAGCTTCATCCTGAATCCTCCTGCCCTGAGGCCTGAGAGGCTGATGCCACAGATTGGTTCCCTTTCCTGAGTCCTGCCTCAGAGCTTCGAAACCCTCAGCACCATTGAGCAAAGTTGGAGCCCACACTGGGAAACTTTGAGTTGGGATGCAGCGGGGGCCAACATGCTTTCTACTTTGTCTTGTTCCTCCTGTTTCCTAAAAGACAGAGTTTTCATTGCTAGTAGGCCACAGTTTACCAGCTCTCTCCTAACTGGAAACATTTTCTTTGAGCATTGAGTAATGTTGCTTCTGCAACATTTGCTGTGCCCTGAGAGACAGCAAGCCCTGGCCGACTCTCCTGGGGGCCCTGGCTCTATGCTACACACCCTTTGCTGTCCCCAGACCTATTATTGCTTTTTTCTGGACCACGGGATGCCCAGTCCTGCAGTGTGCATTTCCTGGGCCCTGCACAGTATCTTATCTGACTGAGTTTGGCAAATGAGTAGCACAGATGGGAGGGACACAAGGGTATTTGCTCCCCAATCAGCTCACAGCCCCCACAGCATGGCCTCTCGGCATTATTCCCTCACTGTTGTCTGTAATCAGCACAGGGGCAACAGCGGCTTCTCAGACATGCTAGTCTCTGGGTACCTTCACCTCCCTGATTGGATCTAGTTGTCTGGCTTGTACCTCAGAAAACCTTTCACTGAAGTTCTTCAACTTCAGTGACTTCAGAGACTTCTGGCTTCCACTAATAGAAATTTTATGGAATTTTAAACTTTCAATGCTTATGAATGATATAATTTGTGTTAATTGTTTTTGTTTCAATCTTTTTGAGACAGGATTTCTCTATAGTTCCAGCTGGCCTGGAACCCAATATGTTGATCAGGCTGGCCTTGAACTTACAGATATCTGTCTGCCTCTGCTTCCCAAGTGCTGGGATTAAAAGTGTGCACCACCATGCCCGGCTTAATTTGTGTCAATTTTTGTACCACTGTGGCAAAATATTGTTATGATCTGAGCAGCTTAAAAGGAGGAATGATTTTGGCTTCTGGTTTCAGAGACCAGTCTGCAGTTGGGCCCAATGACCTTGGGCAGAGCATTATGGCAGCAGGAGTTTGGGTAAAGAGGTGATGACTTCACGGTGGAAAGGAAGCAAAGTGAGAAGAGAGAGCTGGGCACTAGGTACAATCTTGAAAGGCATGCTCTCAGCGACCGACTTCCTCCAGCTATGTCCCAGTTCCTGGTTCTCAAATTAGTCCCACCAGCTGGGAGCCGAGCTTTCCGCACATGAAGGGGACATAGCATATTCAAACCATAACTTCTGTTTCTTCATCCCTTTAGCACTCTGGGGATAACCAAGAATGCAGATGCCAAGACTCCGACACCAAGAAGACTGGTTGGGAGGGCATGCTAGCATCCCAGCAGGTCTTCTGTTTGGGCCTCTTGCCTTCTTTGAAGGTTGCTGGCATTGCTGCCTCTCTTCTGATTGAAGCAAGGGTAAGATTGGTAGAAAGACAGCTAGGGGGCAGAAACATGCCTAGTTTGGATGTGGCTCTCTCTCTCTCTCTTCCTTCAAGAAGGAAGGGGCCTAGATAAAACTGAGCGGCATTCCTAAGTGATCTACCCCTGGGAGACGTGCTCCTAGTATTATGTTAGCCTATGTTTACAGAACTGGAAGAATTCAAGGATTCTGAAGTTTCTTTTAGTTTGTGTTTTTGTGTCTCAGAGAAAGTTTGGGAATGGAACTTATTAGAATAGTTTGAATTAGATTAGTGTTCATAGTGATTATATTTATAAGATTTTTTTGTGGGGTATTTTGTAATATTGGTGGAGGGAGAGGGATGTGTAGTTGAACTTTGGTGTTTGTATCTTTTGAGACTTTTGAGGAGAGGAAAAGCAGCTTGGGTGAGCTGTGCTTGGCTGACATTGTGGTCTCAGGGTCTGGGCTCCATGATGTCAGCCAAGCTGCTCTGAGGTGCACATACAGAAGCTGGCACTTTCCCGTTGTGCTTTGGGTGTTGGTCCCCAGTGTGTCTTTTATAGTTTGTTGAATCATAATAGTCTGATCTATTTGAAGATACCTCTATAAGTCATGTTTCTAGAATGGTGGGCTACATAAGCTGACACTGAAGTGTCTGTATCCCAATATTTAAAGAGACACTATAGTGTATCACAAGATCATGTAACATTCTCAGTGATTGTAATGACTTGGGGGGATTGAGAAGGTTTGTAAGAAAAACTGGGATGACTGATCTCTGATGTAGCTCCACCCACAAATGTGTGATGTATTCCCAATACAGTTGGCCAGTGCTTTTAGTAAAGGACACTTACACTGAGCTCTTAATATTTATCTTTATTATGAAACTGTTTCCAAAGTAAAATGATCCTCATAATAACAATTATCCAGAGATCAAGAATGAATAATTATATTCCCATATAAAAATCAGCAAAACACAGTAATAGTACATGAAGTAATTCTAACTGGCTAATGGTACATCATTCCATTTCTGACAGAGATGTTCAAGCACTGAATCGTCTTAAAACAAATATGCTTCTGTCACCTATTTCTCATTGAAAGTTGAAAAGGAAAAAAAAAATCCCCAAACTAACTGGTACCCTTTTCCATGACAGGAAATGGCCATGAAGGTAAATGACTATGACGTGGGCAAAGAGAAGATGAAAACTGTCAGTTAAGGGCAATCAAGCCTGGAGTGTGTTTTCCACATTTATATTAATGAAGTTTTGAGCTGAAGTTCCAGAATTATCACAAAACTGCTCCTATTCCAGAGCTTTTGTTGTTGTGATAGTTGTTTTTACAGCTAATATTAAAAAAAAATTCTTCATGTCAAGGGCCATTTTACAGATAGTTTATAACAATGTAGGTAAAAGGATAAAAATACAAATGAAATTGATTTTTCATTGAACACAGAAACGGTAACAGCAGCTGCTGTTCCTTGGTTCCCAGGTCACCACATAGCACACAACACAGGAAGCTAAGCATTTGTGGACCCGTGTCAAGGAAACACAGGACACAGGCAGCAGGACCGACAGAGGATGGAGTGTGAGCACACAGCTGATCTAAAGGAAAACAGAACAAAGTCAACATGCTGGATTCCTTGGAGTGCTGTGGAAGTCTAGAAGGACTGCGAGTGAACGAGGTAAGGACAGACCCTAGGCTACTGGGGCCCCTCTCATCACTTCCTGGTGATCCCGAGAACACTCAATTTCCTGTAGACTCCAAATGTCATGCAGCAGCAGAGGCTTTTTCAATTTCTTTGACTTAATTGGGGGGGAGATCTTAATACACTGCTTTCCAATGTGTTCCTTTTAAAGACTTGAGTGGACTTTAAGTTGCAAATTCCTGGACAAGACTAAAGTTCTTCTCTGGCTGTCTACATATTTCATTAGCAATATTTACGATTATTTATGTTCTTCAATACAATTTTCTTCAAGAAAGTGGCTCCCTTTGACTATTAATTAGATTCGTTTCAACAGCAGAGTAGCCAGGGCTCTGCAGTGTCCACTGGTGCCTCCTAGGGGCAAGTGGTGCTGTGCACACAGAGGAGAACCACAAGGTCCTTCTCTGGCCCACTGCCCTGTATGCTAGAACCTGACTGGTGTGGCGGTGCTAGTTAGTCTGGCAATTAGAGAACGACACAGTTTCAACTCACTAAGGGAAGCTGATTCTAAGGTAGAATATTTAAGAAAAAAAAAAAATCTTGCTACGCTTTCTTGAACTATTTGTGATTCCTGAGCTGTTTCTGATCATTCCTGCCATGCTAGTGGCAAGTCCTTCTTTTTCTCCTATAAGAATCTGGAAGCACAAAGAGATCACTTTCCTGTCAGGCTGACTGATTTTATTTGATGTTTTTCTTAGTTGGATGTTAAAAACATTTCTGGGCTATAATTATTTATCTACAAAGCAGAAATCAGCCAAAGACAAAGAAGAAAAGTAAGCACGGGAGAACCTCAAGACCTCAAACATCACATGGAATGTAAACATCTAGCCTTTAACTTCCAAAGGATATCTGGAAGCCTCTCTGGATAGAATGACATTATCTTACACACTAGTAAACAGAACCACTCAACATCTTTGGGGTTATTCGGTATATTTTTTATACTTCAAATGCTATTTCAAAGAAAAGTACTCAAAATATTCAGGCAACTTTGGCACCAACCTTCTCCCAAATGATTACTAATACAAATGCTGAATGGATTGAGGGAAGTTATGGGTGCTTGCAAATCTCTCTGAAGAACTCCTTAGCTAAGACTCAGGGAAAGAGAAATGAAGTCTCATTTTTACTTAGCCCAAATAACAATGAGAGTTGAAGGCAAGGAGGAACATTGAGACCCATTCTACCTAAGATGAAGTCAAATTCAAATTTTTGATCAAATTAACTTCTAGCAGGTATAGTCATATGTCACTTAATGTCAAAGACACATTCTGAGAAGAGAGGCATAAACTGATTGTGTTATCCAATAGACATTTATGAGTGTAGTTATACACAACTAGATGGTACAGCCTGAGCTATACCTAGTGTGGGCTAGACTCTTTGGGGACCATAGCAGCATATTCAGCCCATGCTTGACTGCAGCACTGTTACACACTGCATGCCTGTGCTAGGAGAGGAACTTGACATTTTGAGCATCTGAGCTTGGTTGTTCCTTGCCTTTTCCGCCTTGTTCCTCTTTTGATAGATGTTTGTGGTACTATCTGATGGCAGTTCAGGATAGCATCTGTCTGGCAGTTCAGTAGGATTCGAATCTGGGGGTTAAATGTCAACCATTTGCATTTTTACAACAAACACTTGGATAATCCACAATACTGATAGCTGCTTCTCTGCACCCAAGATTCACAGGACTGAATTTGGGTTAGTGAACTATGTTTGTCTTGTGTGTGCTCTAGGACCTGGGCTCTCACAGGTAGTTCTGTGGCCAAGAGGCTAAAAGGGTTTTACCGCCCTCACCTGTGGGAAGCAAAGAAGGAAGCTTCTGTTGAATATGGTGGGTGGACAGTTTCTTCATGACAAGAATATGGATAATGACGAGTCAGTGATATTTTGGTTTTAACAGTTTTTGGAGAAACATACATATACAAACATATCACACACATTTATATCATTTATTGACTCAAGGCCAAATTCTACTTGATTTCCTACTTTCTCCCTCCCCCCATCCCAACTAAATCTAGATAACTTATAACATTGGGGATCAAAGATTTTTCTAGGGTCCTTTCTATCTACACCTTGGAACCCTGGGAAATTTGAATATGATCAGGAGGAAGGAGACATCACCACGGGCTAATCTAATTAACAAGGACGGCACACTGAACTAACATATAGCTGAATTTACAAATCACACCTCCAAAAGCTCCAGCCTGGCACAGGTGGACAGAATCCCACACCCAGTGACCTCTCTCACACTCATCTGACCATTACGGCAGAACAGTAGACAGATATTAATATTCTAGACCAGAAAAAGCCTGCAAACTCCATCTCAATTAGCTAAATAGAATTCTTTTTTCTATATTGTAAAATGAAAAAAAATGTATAGACATGTAGAAGATCATCTCAAGTTAATGATATTAGTCAGGAAGAGTATTCCTGGTCCTCCCTCTAAGTTACATCCGGGGAAAAGACCTGCCTTTAGTATGGACGGTATCAACTTCATTTTACATACCTCTTCTCATGTATAAAATGATCTCGAAGTTTACTTTTGTGCTAAAGAGTGCCATATGGTTCAATCTCAGATATACTGGGGTTTTCAAGTTGATTTTACCCACTGGGGGTGGAGGAGATCTGACCAGACACTAAAGTGAGGTGTGTTTCATACTTAAATGATAAGAAAATTTTATCTTCTCAAAACTGTCAGCCACAATTTGCATGCTATTACTTCTAACACATCTGCATTTAAGCAGATGTTTTGATGGATACCAATGCCTTTGGTGTCTTATGACTGATCCCATAAACACAACCATTTCCAGGTTTCTCTCTTAAGACATATAACCATTTCCATAACTAAAACAGCAAGGCTCTCCACACCATTAGTTGCAGTGTGTTCTACATTAACTTGGAGACATGCTGCCAAGGTTCTTCAATTATTATCTGGACCATACCAGAAAATACTGTTTTGGGTGGTAAAAGATCTGATAATACAGTGAAGGTTCTTTGGGAGTTTTTTTTTTTAAACTATTAATTCATAGGCTTCAAAGCATGGGTACAAAGGTTCAAATTTTCCAAAACTCAAATGGGAATGGCTCTGAGCAGGAGGGATGTGCACTCTAGTATTTTTCTGTTGGCTGCACAGTGCCCTGGTTTACACATTTGTATTATTCCATTTTTATTTTGGATTCCTGTCTTAGGTGATGTTTGATTTATAAGTATTTATAAGACATTTCTTTCTTTTACTAATGATGAGAAGAGATAAAAAAAAAAAAACAAACTTGGTCTCAGTGTATGGTTTTTACAGGTCAGTAATACTGTGAAGCAGGAAACTTATAGACACTTCACACAGTAATTTTCATCACTGCTTACATTGCCACTGCCCAGTAGAATTTTTGCTGTTTTTCTGGAAACAGCTCCGTTTGAACAATAATTCTTAGGAACCACATGAGTATTCAGGAGCAGCAAATAAAAAGACTCGGGGGTGCAAGGCTGCTGTTTTCGGTAACAAGGAAGTCACTGTGGGATACATTTATGGAGAAAAGCTCACATTGGCTTTATTTTGCCTGGCAAAATAAAAACAAGTCCAATACTACAAAGGGCTTCTTCTGGAGAGATGGTTGCAATAAAGTGCTCTTCACTGAAGGTAGTCTGTGACGACTCTTGAAAGATTCCTTTTTTTTTGGTTGAAAATACTCTTAACTTCTTTTTTACATGGCGTGATAGAAGACTGGGCTTATTATAGGAGTACCAGCAAAATCTGGTTGAAATCAGTTCCTATTTCTGTTATTCCCAGAACATAGATTCCAAATACTGTGTCTGTGAGCTTAGGCGAATTACCTTCCTTCAGACTCAGAACACTGGCCTCATCAAAGACAGTAAAACAAGTCTACAGCCAACAAGGCCAACTCCTGGCTGCCCACCACACTGAAGAAGCCTCACCTTTGTTCACAAGAAATAAACTCTATTCCAAAGCAATTTCATATAAAATTTTAAAGTCTCCTCATAGCCATCCTCTTTGATTTGAACTGTGAACTGACCATGAAGAGTGACAAACACCTCGGTCATTCAGACATTACACTGGCAGAGAGTGGTCACTGTGACTATACGAGCAACTGCATAATGGGCACAGTCGCACAAAGAAAGCCAACCTATTTGGAGTTGTGTGAGGATCTTGCACAGGGTTTTGCTTGCTCTAAGTGATGAATTAAGATGATGCTACACTGGACTACAGCAAGAAAAAGGGAAGAAGAGATGGAGAATCTCCTTCATGGTCAGTCATGAGCCCAGAGAATAAAAGGAGAGAGGAAATCCTCATTTGTCCACAGATTTACAAACAAATACAAAAAATAAATAATATTCTAAGACAGTACAAATGCAAATACTGTTTCCTTGTGTCAATTACATACAGCATGCCTACATATAGAGAATGGCATTTCTTCTTCATTCATAGACAGGACATATGGCTGCACACTATGCAAAATGCTTTGATAATCCTAATTTTTGAATCTGGTGATGAGATATTATGAAAGGAACTGCATTTGCAACTTATTAAATACTTCCAGGAACAAACAGTTCACTTTATTTGGGACTTATAGTTTTGAATAATTAGTCATCCATGGAACATGGACCAGTAAGGAGATAACCGTTGGTGCCACTGGTCCCATTGGTGGTTGTGGCAGTGTGGGGGTTCTTCCCTGGAGGTTCTGAGTCCTCATCATCTGAGCTAGATTCAACGTCACTTCGGTCATCCTTGGACACCTGTGGAATACAAGAATGAGGATATAACTAGCTTATAAGACCAGCAAAGTAAACAGGCTCAGGAGCACATGCAACCATACATGAAGGTAAACTTATCCACATACTAAAAGATTAAAGAAGAATACCATCATGGCAGTAACCTCTCCTTGTCTGAAGACATAATTTGTATGATGAGGTTAGTGATGAAGAATGTCACTGAGTTTAGGTGTCACAGAGCTTAAAGAGTATCTTTGACTATGAGCAAGGTCTATAATTTGAATCCCACTCTCACCCAATCATGGCATCTATGCTACTAGGATGACATCATAGGAATTGGGTGCAAATGTGTCAACTTGCTCTCTAATGACCACATTAGGTCAATTCTCAATGAACCATACTACTGGAACTACTCACACACTGGCTCAGATCTTTAAAACAAATCATTGATATTTGGCACTATAATTCATTCATTTGGAATTTCATTTTCTTCTCAGATAAAAATAATTAAGGGATTTTTGTTTTGTATATGATGTAACAATAAGTGGCACTAGACAGAAGGCATGCTAAAATTTCATTTATTTTTATTTTTATGTGTACATGTATGTGTGTGCTTGCATGACTTTATGAACTTGATGTAGGAGTCTGCAGAGGCCAGAGTGGACATCAGATCTTCTGGAGGTAGAGTGAAAGGTAGCTGTGATGTGGGTGCTGGGAACCCAATCCCTGTCTTCTGCAAGAGCATCAGGTGCTCTTAGCCACTGAGCCATCTCTCTTTTGTCCACCAGACGCCATCCTAAAAGCTTTCTAGGTGAGGTATGGCTTAAACTTTCTCAGGGAGAAAGCTAGTGACCAGATCCTTAAAAGTTGGTCATTATTACACCTATTTCTTTAATCCTTCATTCTGTCTTATTAAGTAATGAAGAGAGCAAAGTAACAGGCCAGGACATAAGTCTACATGTTAACAGGAAGAGTGAAAAAATCCTACTGTTTAGCAAGAAAATACTCCATTGCTTTAAATTTAAAAAATAATTAAAACCTCCAGGCATGGTGGCACATGCCTTTAATCCCAGCACTGGGGATTAAAGACAATCTAAAGACACTATTGCTGCAAAATTCCACTATGTTTATAAGTCTATTAGTCACAAAGTAAGCTGCTAATATGGAACTTCAGATGCAGAGAGTATTAATTTGCATGCCTAGTAAGATGAATTTAATTTGCATTTGGAAAAAAATTCATAGTTGTTACTATCAAGGAAAAAGGACGAATTAGAACACAAAAATAATGCACAGGGAAAACAACCCAGGGGAAGATGAATAATCTTACTGTGCTGGGTGACAGCAGCAATGGCAGATAAGGAATTCTGAAGCCAAAGATCTGGAATGTGATTAGTGCTCATTTCTTCATGAAGATAAAGTAACAGCTAGAGGGAAGAGAATACGTCTGGTGGGACAGCAGAGCCACCAGGGCACACGATCTAACCTACTGGGCCCTGCACCTCTGCTATTGCACTGCTGGAACTGAGCATTTGTAAATTTCATTTGTGTCCAAAGGAGGACAATAACATTTTCTACAGAAATATGCACTCATTTTAAAGAATAAGAGGTCACAGAGAAAAATGAACTCTAGCTTCTAAGAAATGAATTGGTCAAAATATGTTGGATTTGCTGGGCGTGGTAGCATACACCTTTAATCCCAGCACTTGGGGTGCAGAGGCAGGCAGATCTCTGTGAGACTGAGGACAGCTTGGTCTACACAGTGAATTCCAGGCCATTTGTGGCTATAGGAAGATGCTGTCTTAAAAAGACACACACACACACACACACACACACGCACACACACACACACACACACAAAAGTTGGACTATATAAAGTGCTGGTTTTAGAGACCATGACCCAGTGCCCAGACTTCTCTTATGGAAGGGTTCGGTTCTGTGGACTTTGCAGAGAACAGATGGTCAAGTGATGCCCTGTGGCTTCTTCAGATCAGGAAAATACCTGGGCCCCAGGCCTCCCTTCTGCACTGCATGGATCATGTTCCCGACTCCCCAACTAGATCCATTTATGTATCTTAGCCAACATGTTAAACACCAATAAGAACTTGTTTTCTGTTGGCCCCTGTAAGTTTGGCAGCATACATGCTCAAGCAAAAGGGAAATGGCATAGCTGCTGCTAATAATATCTTTTGTAGCTCATGGTAACTACACCTGCTATAAAGCCTCCGGTCAGTACCAGCAGGTTAGACAGAGCAGTACGCATGAAACAAAGCATGTGAGCTATCCCTCCAGCAGGCCAGAGTCAACCAGGATAGGAAAGAGAGAGGATAAGAAACTTACATGTAAAGGGTTCCACTTCCCAGCCTTCCAGGATGGCAGGAGGAAGAGAACAAACAATAAAGTAAGAAAACGTCACAGAGAATGTTCTGGAAATGCCGCTGCTTAGGCAAAGGGCTAATCTTCAGTGAGACTGATCTAAGCCAGCCTCATAATTCCACTTTTAAACAAAGAGACTTAAGTAAATTTTGTTGGAAAAGTTATGAATATATTTAATCAATTTGAGAGACAGGCTTGTTTAAATGTGTACATGACAGCCAGCAACCCTTCTCATGAAAGGAAAGAAGTTATTAAATTTATGCTCAGTATAAATATAATCAGAGAAGGATCAAGGGAGACCAAGGAGAAAATGAACACAACAAATAATAAATCCTCATTATATCCAAAATTAGAAATGTAGATCAGTGGGCATCAACATCTACAAAGCAACAGAAAGGCTTTAAAAATGAACCTAAGGGAAGAAAATAATTTGGTTTGTGTTTCTAGGTAGTTTTGCCAAATTTAAAGAAATAACACTGATTTTGATGAAATCAGAAATAACAGTTATTTCAGAGGAGCCAAAAATACCCTGAAATTTCTGGGACATACTGGAAAAGGTACATTTTAGCTTACCTTGCCTTTTGAAACAGCTTTGCAAGCTGTTTTTACAATCAAGTAAGACCAGAAGCAGTTCAACCCTTGTATTAGCAACAGCAGCAGGTTAAAGACCCACCAGGAAGGGTAAGGTCCAACGATTTCCCAACTTTCAAATAATGTGGAATTTAACACCCTGAGGAGAAGAAGAAAGTAATTACTGAGCACAGCATTTCATTTTGCACTCAAAGGCATCCCCGTGATTGCATGCGAGCACAGGGCCAATCCCCCCCCCCAATGCCCCCTCCCTCCTGGAGGAGACAGCCTGAAAGCTAAGCAGGTACAAAGGAGCCATCGCTTGAAATAGTGCCCTGGTGGTGTGACCTTAAGTAATTCTACTTCAGTAGTAGACTTTAACCTGTGATAAAAATCAACATAAAACTTAACATCTTCACTATTTTAACTTCACAGCTTACTGGTATTGTGTAAATTTACATTACTGTGCAATTACCACCACCCATCTTCGGAATTCTTATAAAATTGAGGCACTGAACCCATTAAACAATAACTCCCCATCTTCTTCGTCCCCAACAACCTCCATTCTATTTTCTTTCTGCCTCTGAGATGTGGACTTACTGAGGTATTATACACATATGAGTGGAATCATAGAAGAGCTGTCCTTCTGTGAATGTTTTCTTCTGCCTAGCATAATATCCTTAAGGCTTATCCATGTTGCACCAAGTATCAGGATTTCTTTCCTGCTAAAAGCTAAAGTATATGTATATATCATGCTGTGCTTATAAATACATCCATCCACCAGCAGATATTCGGCTTGCTTCCACCCTTTGGATATTCTAAGTAGTATTGCTAAGAGTTTGAGCCTACAAATATCTCTTCTTGTATACATCTTTTGGCTCTAAATCGAGCAGTGAGATGTGTGGATCCATTTGATTTCTCCTTTGCTTTTGGCATTCATTGTTTCTTCCATTAATTTCATTCAATTTTGGATTTGATTCTCTAGCTACTTATTGAAAAGGCTTGTGTTGGCTTCGAAGTTGCTTTTGGCCTTTCAGTAAGTGTGAAGAATGTCACTCAATAGTATTACACTGCATGAAAAAAGATCAGCTCTGAAAACATTAGTTTGGTGTGAACCACATGCCTGACACAGCAGAAATTAGAACATGTGTGAAAGCTGGGCTTGAATCTGCAGGGGGTGGGGCATTAGGGGGCTCTTGGTTTTCTAAGCCTTCTTCTGGGAAAGAACTGACAATTGAAAAATAACATTTTGAAGTGAGTATTTGAAACATTTGTTTTTTTAACAAAATGATTAGCATATAAGAGATGCATTCACAGGGCCGGAGAGATGGCCTAGCGGTTAAGAGTGCTGACTGCTCTTGCAGAAGACCTGGGTTCAATCCCCAGCATCCACATGGCGGCTGAGAACCGTCTTTAACTCCAGTTCCAGGGTAATCCGAGACCCTCTTCTGACCTCCGCGGCATTGCACGACACGGGTGCACAAACCTACATGCAGACAGTACACTCATACACACACAAAAATAAATAAAATTAAAAAATATATAAAAAAAAGAGGGATGCAACTGGCTCTTTATAATCAACCGTGAGAATCAGAAGGTGCAGCTGTGTGGAGCAGTGCTTTGCTCTGGTCCGCCTGTGTCTGCTCTTGGGTCCTTGGAAGCGGACTTGCATTCTGGAGCCTTATCAGAACTGCGCAGCAGCCGCACATGCAATTTTGGAATCATTCTTACTTCTCTTCTCTCAGACGACACAGTGCTGCATTTTGCATCATTGTAGCTAGCACTCTGCATGGAACCAATCAGATTGTATAGAAGGTGTTGGATGCCCAACCTTAAATGGCTAAGGGGGTAGATGGAACATTCTCAAATTTCTTGATTTTAAAGGGCCACTCACAAGGATGGAAAGAAAATACATATAGAGTTTTAGTATAGAAATGGCATGATGAATGTATTGAGGTGGAGAAAAGTACTTTATAAATTCACAAAAGGAAATTTATTGTGGCAAGGGGAGTAAAAGGGAAAGAAAAAAGGATGAAAAATAGACAAATATGGAGCCCTATTCCCAGTTTCAACAACCCTATCACAGACTATGAGTCTAACCTTTTGTCTTTAATTTTTCCTTACCAGTTCTAAAACAAAATTTAGAAAAAACATAGATGCCAAAATCCTAAAAGCAACAGATAGGATTGAATTTGGTATCTCACCAAAAGTATAGTAGCATATTTTACTATTGGGACTAGTATTATTAGGAAGTCTATTGCTATATCATCCATCGGCCAAATGGCCACAAACCTAATTATTTCAGTAGCACCAAAGGCATTTGGTGCTGTCTGATTCACCATAGCTGAGGTTTAAAAATTAGAACTCAGAGCGAGAGAGATGGTCCAATGGTTAAGAGTACCAGCTGCTCTTACGGAGGACCTGAGTGTGATTCCCAGCACCCATGTGGCGACTAATGACCATCCCAACATCAGTTCCAAGAGATCCGATGCCCTCCTCTGACCTCTTCAGGTACTGCATAACGTGGGTGCACTTAACATATATGTACATAATGTACTCATACACATAAAAATAATAAATAAATAGCCGGGTGTGGTGGCACATGCCTTTAATCCCAGCACTCAGGAGGCAGAGGCAGGTAGATCTCTGGAGTTCAAGGCCAGCCTGGTCTACAAAGTGAGTTCCAGGACATCTGGGGCTACAGGGAGACCCTGTCTCAAAAATATATAAAAAAATTAAATTAAAAATAAATAAATAAATATTAGAACTCAAGGGGCTGGAGAGATGACTCAGTGGTTAAAAGCACTGGTTGTTCTTACAGAAGACCCAGGTTCAAATCCCAGCACCCACATGGCATCTAACAATTGTCTGTAACTCCATTTCCAAGGGATCTAACACCCTCTTCTATCCTCCTCTGGCATGGCATGACATGGGTGCATTTAAACATATGCAGACTTAACACTCATACACATGAAATAAAAATAAGAAAAAAAATGTTTAAAAAATGGAACTCAAAGGGCTTACTATAATTTTTAACCCTTTCTTATGAGCATATTAATAACCACCAGAGTTACTCCCTCCCCACACACAAAATTCTAGAACTCCAAAAGCTCACAGATTATAAATTAAAAAAAATTAGGAACAAACTCTGGATAGTCAGTTTTACCATTTTTTTGCCAAAAAGTTTTTGGTTGATTGATTGATTGATTTCATTTTATGTATATGGGTGTTTGACTGCATGTAAGCAAGTGCACTTGTGCATGCAATGCCTGAGAAGGCCAGAAGAGGGCATCAGATCCCCTAGAACTGGAGTTATGGATGGTTGTTAGTTGCTATGTAGGTTCTGGGAATTGAACCTACTCTTAGACTGCTGAGCCATTTCTCTAGGCACTTACCACTATTTTTTAACATAATTCTATAAGTTCTGATCACTGAATATAGCAAGAAATTAAAGATTTTATTTTAAATACTTTATGTATATAAAGATTTTTAAGAGACCAATGAAAATACATATGCATATCCTTTAACATAAAGTGGTCAATAATTTAGCTTTTCTATTCCAGAAAATTCCTATTCCAGAAATTTGTGAGGTCAAAGTATTAAAATTATCATTACATTTCTGGAGACTGGACAACAGGCCTTGCATATAGTAGGTATCAGCGTCTACTATTGGGCTATCTCCTCAGCCTTGAGATTTATTTCAAGGATTTCTAATGAAAGAGGAGAGAAAGAAACAGAGAGAGACAGAGGAAAATAGAGAAAGAGTGAGAACACAAGAGAACCAAAGGTATTATAAACATTAAAGTAGGATTTTCTCTGGTGAATTCTTCTATTTTATAAATTCATGACAAATAATTAGAAAATGCAAATTATTTTTGACAGGGATCATATTGAGATGTCTATATTGTTACCCTGTTTATTCTAAGTGGCACTGGTCTCTTTAAATGCCCATTTGTAGACCAGGGACCCTCAAGTCTAAAGGCTCAGCTCCATTGCCATGGGGGAGGGGCCTACCACCTTATATTCTTCTATTTTCAGCTACTTGCAGAACTCTTGGCAATAACATGTTCATTAGGTATTTGCTGAGAGATGCTGAGTTTGTTTAGCTAGCAATCAAATAAACAAGCACAGAAAGATCTGGACTAATAATACTTTGACCTCAAAACTAGCTCTGCTTCTTGGCCTATATTGTATGCATTCTGACACAGAGTTTAGTTTTGTTTGAACAGGAAGAGGTTTAGTATAAGCAGCAACACTGACTGCGTTAATGTATGCAGTATCAAGTAGCCTCCACAGACTGCAGGTTGGAAGCCTTTCCTACCATTATGACTCCAGCACTGAGGGTGTGCTTGGTTTAATTTGAGCAGGATGTCAGAGCAGTGGCTGGTGACATGACACTTACATTAATTTCAGAAATGCTGTATTAGAATGCATCGGCTCTGCTACGATAAACAGAGGCTCCTAGGAGATGCCACTCAAAAAGTAATGGGATTCCTTTGAAAATTGACTTGGCTGCTTGCAGAGATACTTTGGAAAATATAATCTGTGCACAAATAGGTATATGGCTCATCCTGAACCTTGGTAAGAAAAACAACAGACTAGGAATTTCCACTAGGGAGAGGGAGAACATATGACACCTGGACTCTGAAAAAACTGCAAACCCAGAATGTTTTGAGAAAACTGCCCCATTTTGGACAAACTATTAACATGGTGATGTCAGGCTCTCATTCTTTCTGGGAGGTTAGGCCTACAACTATAAGCTGTAATGATACCATTATGAATCTATGGTGATGGGTTGCAGAACAGTTGTCTCTGAGGACTGACTAGGGCAGGAGAAGAGGGACGATGCGGGAATACTGGAATGGTCCTTGGTCTGGGTAATGAATGATGGACTGTGCATACTTATTTATTTTTTTAACATAATTCAATTTCTTTAAAATTTTTATTTATTTTTGTATGTGTATGAATGTACTGTCTGCATGCAGGTTTGTGCACCCTTGTCGTGCAATGCCCTGGAGGTCAGAAGAGGGCCTTGAATTCCCCTGGAACTGGAGTTAAAGACGGTTTTTAGCCGCCATGTGGGTGCTGGGAATCAAACCCGGGTCCTCTGCAAGAGCAGTTGGTGCTCTTAACCGCTAGGCCATCTCTCCAGCCCCGGACTGTGCATATTTAAAAATTTATAAACATGAACATGTAAGCTGTACCCTGAAGATCTGTACACTATACCACAGGTATGAGTCATACGTCAATAAAATAAAATAGAAAAAATTACTCTGAGTTAAACAAAACACACATGTATATTATGTTATCAAGGAATTTCCCCTTCCCCCATAATCATCTGTGTTCAACATATTACGTCTAGGAAAACAATGTGTTTTTTTTTCCCCAAATAGTTACTGTACAGCAGCAACTTTCTCTTTCTGTTTAACAAGTGGTAGAAAGTACAGGGAAGTGTGGAAGGGACAGGCAAAGACCATTCTCCTTTCATTAAGGTTAGGTTCACTTAACCACTAGATGGCACATCAGGCATGCTCAAAGCATGCTCACAAAGGTCTATTCTGCCAAAATCTCTGGCCAAAGGTGAGCTCTGGCACAGATAACACTTGACCTCCAGGCGGCACCCCTCCTTCCAAAAGTCTGGCCATACACTGGGATGGATGAAGGGGTTCTGATGTGAGCTATCTTCTCACTGCAGGGCAAAGTGGATCCCAAGCAGTTCCCTAGTGATGAGCAGATACACTGTGGACCACACAACAGGTTGGCCTGGGTAGGTTATTTTAATGGTGTTTAATGAATCAGGCTATACCTTATGGTGAATTTTGTTCATCTTTATTTCTTACAGATTCATCATCTTAAATTTGATTATGACAGAAACACATAGATGGTGGCAGAATGCATACATTCCTAGAAGAAAGCTTATCACTTTTTTTTTTTTAAAGCAAAAAAGCCACAGAGTACTGTCTTTTAATAAAACATTTAAGGCTGGCACCAATGCAACTTAAATTCTGCTTTCTCCCCTAAGGATCTGGAAGGTCTCATGATCAGAGCATAAAGATCCCCTCTGGCATCTCATTCACAGGAGCCATTTCCAGTGCTCCAGTTTTTCCTCATTGTTACTATAAGTTCTAAGTAAGAGTTTAAGTTTTCCCATCTTTAAGACGTTAGATGAACAGCCACAGATTCAGTACTCTCCATCTTGCTTTTTAAATACTCCAGTGATACAGAGGAACACATAATGAATGGTCATTCAAGATGGTCCTGGAGGCCTTCTTACATGAATGACTGACAGGTAGCTTTGTTTGGTGGTGCTGGAGATTCAACCCTGGATCTCCTGCATGCGTGGATGCTTCTACACCAGAGCTATGTCCCCAGTGCTGGGTGGATGGATTTGGTAAAACTATGGTCCCTAGCTATGAAAATAACCAGAATAATGTTTCTTTAGCCTCATCTCCCCTCTATCTTTACCAAAGAGATCTGAGTACGGGCTTTACATTTCTTTATATTCAATATCTCTATATTGAAAACCACAACAATAATTAGGCCCCAAATGAATATTCAAAGATAGCCAAGATTTCTTCTCCAAGAAGGAGACAGAGTCACGGTTTCAAAAGGAATAGGATATGCCGGAAAAGGCACTCTGGGAAGTAGGATGTGCCCTGTGGTCAAAATCAGGCTACCTTACTGCTGTACTTTTGCATGGTCTTGGACCACTTTTCCAGACAGAACTCTGTGTGTATTACACTGTAAATTTCTTTGGCATAAAGGTGCACATGGTTCTATAAAATATTGATGAAAAGCAGAGTCTATCTAAAAATTTCCAATCACCTCTATAAAGTAGATGCTAACAAAAACTGGTGCTTAAAATCTGAGTTTCAGGTAACTACTTTCAAGAGTAGTGTTCTCTCTCTCTCTCTCTCTCTCTCTCTCTCTCTCTCTCTCTCTCTCTCTCTTTTTCTCTGACCTAGATTATATCTCTCCCTATAGCTACAGCTGGCCTGGATCTCAACAGAGATCTGCCTGTCTCTGCCTCCCTAGTGCTAGAATTATAAAGGCACAGGTATGCCACCATGCCCAACTATTTCCCCTTCTTAACAAGAAATCCCATTCACACCTTGGACTTCTCACTGCTGGTGTAGCTAGCAGGTTCCTTGTTTTAGAAAAAAGTTTCTGGATAGACTGGTTTAGACGCCTAATTATCTTGAACAACAGTTTCACTCACCTGTTAGTCTGTGACAGAAAACCAATTTTTTAAAATCCTTGACAAGAATCTATATTTGAACCTAGGTAAATACCTCTCCTTCATTTAGAAATGGATATACTAATTCTGTCTATAGCTCCTTCCAAATGAGACATGCAGTCGATTAAGTTATTTTCAGTCAGACCTTGGCCAGAGTGAGGAACTGGTTTCTTCCTATCACATCGAAGTAAGTTCCTAACTGGTGACTTTCTGGCCAGAGCAGGGTGTTTTCCCAGTCGTGGTCATCCGGTGCCCCGCTGCAGTCGGCCTCCATTCCCACCCGCTCCCCTGCTACCTACTCTCCTTACTGTGCTCCTCATCTCCCAGCCTGAGTCCTCCTGCCTGCTGGGCCTTTCAACACACTTACAGCTGGCCTGTTTGCAGCCCTGTGAGTGAACTTCTTTCCTGTTGGTGAAGCAGGTTTGGGCCCAGTTCTTATTAACTATCCATAATGTATATAACATATAAGCACTGCTTATATGTTAATACATTACTGGACTTTTATCCTTTCAATGTTGCCATGAGAACTCTGCTCTGTTAAAGAGGGAAAAGTTTGGGGCTGGAGAGATAGCTCAGAGGTTAAGAGCACCGACTGCTCTTGCAGAGGACCTGGGTTCGATTCCCAGCACCCACATGGCGGCTAAGAACCATCTTTAACTCCAGTTCCAGGGGAATCCAACACCTTTCTGACCTCCACGGCATTGCATGACACGGGTGTACCAAGCTACATGCAGACAGTACATTCATACACATAAATAATAAAAAAAATTAAAAAAAAAGAGGGAAGAGTTTTCCTAAAGAAATATCTTAACTCCATGTTCATCATCAGAAATAAAAACTTTTTTTAAGCTCTAGTGGGCTGATTCAAAATCATTAAAAATTCCAAAAACTGCTCAGATATTACTTATGCGTTGACTGTAAGTATATATCCTTGAGTGTGTACATGACCTTTTACCCTGCAAAAAATCTAGGCTCACTTACCTAGCATGCATCCAGTGACTGATGGGCTAAACACACTGAAGAGTGCTGCTCCTAGCCCCTTCCTGCCTTCGAGTTCCCATGCCACATGCCATCTTGGCTCAGAGACTTTTGACTTGGGGTTCTTTCCACGATCTGAACTCCTTATTTTCACATGGTCGCCCCGGCGGTGGACATTTGGCTCTATACCACCGCTGCTCCAGAGAAGACTACAACTTTCCTCATGTTCCCTGCCCTAGTGTGCTTGTCCTGACACTGTCCAACTTCCCAGAACCCCGCCCAAACACTGCGGCTCTTTCCATCTGCAGGTAGAGTAGGACGGGAAAGAAGGGACCTGAACCGACTAACCCAGCCTGTATTGACTTTCTGTGTTTATGGGTGTGGGTGCAGGGGTCATTTGGAATGTGGGCTTTGTAAAGAAGCTTGGATTCTACAAGAAAGACTAGTTTTTTTTAAAAAAAGATTTATTATTCTTTTATGTGTATGAGTATATTTCTTGCATGTAGGTGGGTCTACCCATGCCCTGCAATGCCTGCAGAGGTCAGAAGAGGGCGTCAGATCCTCTGGAACTGGAGTTATTGATCATGTTTAGCCTCCATGTAGGTGCTGGGAATCAAAGCCACATCTCCTGCAAGAGCAGCCAGACCTCCTAACCTCTAAGCCATCTCTTCAGCCCCCAGGAAGGACTAGTTTTCACTTAAACATTTCCTCTGTTTTTATTTAAACATTTCCATGATATAGCTTTCAAATTTTATCTTAGAGAGATATACCACAGACCCTCGGTCTTAAGGGTGCTCTGTACCTTGTTATCTTTATTGGCTTCTGCTTGGCAAGAGAGACACAGTCCACATGTTTGTAACAAAACCTTATTTCCCCAGAGTAAGTCAGAGATGATGAAACTGAACTGTAAGATGCTCAAAATCAAGGGGAAGACAAACCAAAACTGTAGGAGACTCGATGTAGAGATTTTGACATGAAAACCACTCATATGCTTTACAGCTTTGAAAGAAAAATAACACATAACAAGCTGCATTGAATAAGTCAACTAATAAACAAGAACGGCATTCTGGAAAAAAAAGAACTTAAACAGAGTTGCCTATTGGAATAATTGCTGTAGGATATAATGGATGTTTGGGAGTGTGGGCAGAACGTGGGCTTACCCAAAAAGGAGCTGACAGTCTGAGCATTGTGTCTGAAGTAGAAGTTAAAACACCTGCCTGCCTTCTAAGCTCAGTTCCTATACTGGCCAATTAGGTTTCTTACTATTTCCAAAACTTATTTCCTTACCTGCAAAGACCCAAGAGAAGATGATTACTAAAGTCTTTTAAGCTCTAACATAACTAGCTCTGTGAATTGTGCTTCCAGGTTTACCTAAAATTCCCCTTGGTCTGACTGTTTTTTCCATGCAAAAATTCCCCAGATGTATAGATGCATGCTTCGTGAGTGAGTCATATGGTTCTCTGAAATTAGCCAAAGAAAGCCAAGAAAAGAGCAAAGGCTGTGTTCTGTTTTTAGCAAAGGCTTTGTTTTGTGTGGGCAACAGGAAGAAAGTAGAAACAAAGGTCCTGTTGTTGCATAGGCCTGTCCTCCACCCACAGGCCAGGGATGGACACCATCTTCCCAACCTTGTTGCACCCACTTGCCTAGAATCATGACAGCTAAGCTTGTTAACTGTTACAAGAAAGGAGAGTGGGGAAAGTCAGCCGAACCACCCAACCAACCAGTGGGCCCTAGTTGAACAGGGGGGAAGGGCTAAAGGTATATAAACTGAGGATGCTGAGCAGCTTCACCCACAGACCACAATTTGGAAAAATCATACTTCAGTTTGTCACAGGGACCAAGGGGGGAGGGGGCCAGACATCATGTTGCCTCCCAGAGGGAATTTTAGCTACAGGAACCCATGGAAGATAAAAGGCCTTGAGCAAATGTTCTGTTTGTAGAAGCAAAGCTTTCCCCACCTCTGGCTGCAGAGCACACTGAAATGGGGTCAGAACCTTGGCTTTCAGCAGCAGGATGTTTAATCAGACCACAACAGCAATAGGGATTTCTTAGCAAGCACTGGGCTTAACTGCGGTGCGGATAGCTGCTAGCCCAGCCAAGTCCACCCTATCTCCATATTAAGGAGGCAGAGAGGAATGCAGAAGGCTGGCCAGGCATGACTTGGCCCTAGAAGTCAGAGTCCACAGTTCTCACCGCATTCCTGCTCAAGCCAACAAAACTAGATGCTGTCATCCACAGGTTTTGTGATGCTGCCATCTTTAATTTTCAATCTGTGTGCAAGGCTGAAGCATGGAGTGTGTAACTTGATACTACCTGACACATCCCTCTGTCTAATACAATCAATATTCTGAAGCTCTTTTTTCTTCCCATGACTTAATATGTTGAATATAAAAAAAAATGACATCCCTAAAATCAATGAGACCACCGAGCTGCCCATTTCCCAACACTGCAGCTGCATTTCTGAGAGGGATTTTAAGATAGATTAAGAGTCAAAGTTTACACTCAAGAGTTTGCAAATAAGTATAAGAAAATCAGACAAATACACTGATAACTGGAGGAAGAATGTTTTAAATATAAGTACAGGCTTGTTCTGGCTGGGAAAGCTAAGGTCCTCCTGAAGATTCACGAGGAGCTGAACAGGGTCTCTGCAAGCCAGTGTCCAAATCAGAATGCCACTTGGCATCACTATGTGCAAGGGTCACCTTCCTAAAAAGAGAAGTTTGAGTTCACAGGAAAAACAACAACAGCAACAAAAGAATTGGGATGCTCGGGAAATCGATGTGTAGGCATGCTAGATTACAGAAGGAAGAGTATCACAGAAGGTTAGTGAATCTATTGGAGAAAGTGCAGATGTGGGGATGCTGGGCAGGAAGGAATTGCAGAAATCTTTGCAGAAGACCCAAGTATCTTAAGGAAGGTTGAGAAAATATTTCTTTGAGAAATACAGCTGCTCTTCAACAGTAATGGCCAGTGACTAATTCAGAGAGAAAGGTGACTAGGGAGTTTGAGATTGCTTTTAAGAGTACAAAGCCACTGGGCATAGTGGCACACACTCAGTACCCTGGAGGCAGAGGCAGGCGATCTCTGTGAGTTCAAGGCCAGCCTGGTCTACAAAGTGAGCTCCAGGCCAGCTGGGACTAAAGGGAGACCCTATCTCAAAAAGGACAAAAAAAAAAAAAAAAAAAAAGTACAAAGCCTTAAGGCACCAGGTCACACAGGAGAGTCTGCATTTCCTCAGCATTCAGGTGCCCTGCATGCCAGTGTGCTGCCTGGGTACAGCAAGGAAACCTGTGGCAGCCCACACCCTAGGCCACAACCTCATCCTTCTTCTCCAAAGGAAAGGTGATCAGCTCATTTAGAACAGCAAGTTGTTGCTCTTTTCACTCAGGGTTGCTTTGGTTATTCAGGGTCTTTGTTTTTCCATATGAAATTAAGAACTCAAAATGAGCTTACCACCTGACCCAACCATACCACTCCTGGGTATATACCCACAAGACTCATCTTACCGCAGAGATACATGCACAGCCATGCTTATTGCAGCTCTGTTCATAATAGCAAAAAGCTGGAACCAACCCAAGTGCCCCTCAAATGACGAGTGGATAGAGAAAATGTGGTACATCTACACAATGGAGCTCTATGCAGCAGTAAAGAAAGATGACATCATGAGCTTTGCAGGTAAATGGATGGAACTAAAGATATTATGTCAAGTGAAGTAACACAGTCCCAGAAAAAGAAACGATGAACGGTATCCCTCATCTGTGGATGCTAGCGCCAATTACCTAGCTGTATTTCTTGTTCAGGGCTCCCAAGTAGTTGGGAGTGAAGCATATTGGAAAGAACAACAACAACAACAACAGAAAAGAACTGCTTGAAACAGTTAACTTCTGCATCAATAATTTTGAGAAAGACTCAGAAAAAAATGAAAAACATGTTTGGCAGAATGTATGAGCTCTGGTGGGGTAGGGGGTAGGGAGGGGGACACGGTCTAGATTTGATTTGTAACATAATCTTGTAATATATATATATATATATAGATAATTAAACTAAAAAAAAAAAAGGAAAAAAAAAGAAAAGCAAGTTGTTGCTTACTTACTGGAAGAAATAACAAACTTCCAGTCCACATTCAAGTCCCTAAACTTTTCTTTAAATTTTATTTATTATTTTTTGTATGTGTATGGATGTACTGTCTGCATGCAGGTCTGTGCACCTGTGTCGTGCAATGCTGCGGAGATCAGAAGAGGGTGTCGGATTCCCCTGGAACTGGAGTTCTGAAATTGGAGTTACAGACGGTTCTTAGCCACCATGTGGGTGCTGGGGATCAAACCCAGGTCCTCTGCAAGAGCAGTTGGTGCTCTTAACTAGAGCTATCTCTCCAGCCCTAAGTCCCTAAACTCTTAACCTGATACTGCTATCTGTTCACATTTGTGTTGGGTATCAGAAACAATTTTTAGGAATGAGGCTTCTGGTCAGGTGCAGAGCTACTACTAATTAGCTAATGTAAAATGCATGTTTAGAAGTAACAGCATGAAAGTAAAACCAGCCAGGAGAGCTTGGTTAACTGGTAACCAAGAAAATGGAATTCCCTTTATTGAGTTGTGTAGTATACACCAGATGGCATCAGGATTTAAGGGGGAAACACTTTAGATGAGGGATTAGGTTGAAATGCAAACCAGCATATCCTATTTGGTCAGTAAAACTATGATGTGTATTAAAACGTACACAGCTTCTAAATGTGTGTTACTCTTTCCAAATATTTGTTCCAAGAAATAATCCAGGATTTGTGAAAAGAGTGACCCAAAAAGAATGTTTATTTAAATGTCATTTATAATAACAAACCAATAGAAACATCTTAAATAATGTAAGACAACAGGGATCTGATAATGACTTTTTTATATGACAGAAATATTCTGTAATCAGGAAAATAATGTTGGAACATATTCCAGGTGGGGATGTATTTTACTTTATAGTTAATAAATCTTTAGATGTATGGTGTATGCTTCCAATTATGGTCTTGCTCTCCATGCTCCAAAGTCAATACTAAGACCCTGGACTCACTGCAGCTTCTTAAAGTGCAGGTTATGATACCATGAGAGGTTGTGAAACTACATGTGTGGGTCCTAAAGTTTGGCAATAATGGTTTTGGAATGCAAAAAAGATAAAAAATGAATTAAAAAACAAGCATGTAGGGACTGGAGAGATGGCCTAGCGGTTAAGAGCACCGACGCTCTTGCAGAGGACCCGGGTTCGATCCCCAGCACCCACATGGCGGCTAACAACCGTCTGTAACTCCAGTTCCAGGGGAATCCGAGACTCTCTTCTGACCTCCGCGGCATTGCATGACACGGGTGCACAGACCTGCATGCAGACAGTACATTCATACACATACAAAGATAAATAATAATAATAAAAAAAAATAAGGATCTGAAGCTGGTCAGGCTGATCCTTTAAAAAAAAAACAAAACAAGCATGTAATGAACACAAGGTGTCTCTGACAGTGCTCGGCAATGCGTGACACAACTTCACTGCTCTGAAGACACTGTAAGTGCATTCTGTGTGCACCCTTATGCTCCACAATGCCTAAAACATCTCATTCAACTCAGGTTCAAGACTGTCATGTGCTATGAATTGCAGTGTTTTTAGTATACAAAGTTTTTTGTTTTTATGGAGATATAATGGGTTAAATTACAGAAAACAAAACCTCTTAAGATTTGTCAATTTCTCATTCTTTAGCATGTAAGGATCAAATTAGCATTGGATAGATAGTATTGCATTAGAGTTGTGAAAGGTTGCTTTTTCACTTGCTGACTTGCGTTTCATAAAAAAATGTATTAAGTGAATTTGTCTTGGGATTAGAACAGAATGTTCAACAATTTCTAGAATGACCCTAAACATACTTCTGCCATTTTGTACTCTGTGTTTATGTGAAATGGTATTCTCAGCATTGACAATTGTAAAGCAAGTTACTATCCAACTCTGGAATATACTGAAGATGCTCTACAATATCAAATCTTCATCTAAGATTTAACTATGCAAAACACAAGCACCCCATTTATACTTAGGTTTGTTTTGATCTTTAATAAATGATGAAATTACATGTACATTAAAGAACTGTTTTAACATTAATTTCTTTATGCTTTATCATCAAATGTTTGATCTGGACACCCACCTCTTCTATATACCTGGAGTCATACAAAAATTTCTTGGATGAAAAGGAGTTGCCAGTGGAAAAGGTTTAAGAAGCCCTGTACTACACAGCATGTCTACTGAGACAAAAGCGGCTTTGCTCTGTGATGGCGCCTTTCCCTGAAATAATTTCCCTTTCTCTGAAGAAGTCAGAAATCTAGCTGGGTGGCATGTGCTTCATGTAGCCTGCTCAACAGGATCACCTGGGAGCTTCACAGCAAGGATGTTTAGACCTACCTCCAGAGAGTACAATTGCATAGTCCGGAGTAGAGCCCAGGAATTGGGATTTTTGAACACTCCAGCTGATTTTAGTGTGCAAGCATATTTGGGAACTGCCTTTGTAGGCTTTTTACCCTTCTGCTATTTACCTTCAGTATTTAAAAATAATTAAATACATTTTATTTATTTATTGTATACGCATGTATGGGCGTGCATGTGTGTACACAGGTATCCCACAGTGCATGTGTGGAGGTCAGAGGACAAATTGCTGAAATCAGTTCTCTCCTTCCACCATGTTTCTCCCAGGCATTGAACTCAGGTCACCAGACTTGGCAGCAAGTGCCTTTTATATACTGAGCCATAGTATAAGGCCTTAAAATCTAAAAATTTGAATGATTTCTACTTATTTATGTCTTCTCTTAGTTAAGATACAATAATTGTATGGGTCTTTTCATGTTTGTGAATGCCTGAAGGATATTTACTAGGCAAAATTCAATGTTTAAAGTTTTGTTCCCATCTTGTACTTTAACGAGGACAGCAGTGTCCTTGATAGTTCCAGAAGTCCCATGTTTATAACTTCTCCCACTCAGAGCACTCTTCACCCATTCTTTCCAGTTTCTTCCTACTCTCCTTTACTGAGCCACTCAAATCGTTTGCATAACCTATCAGGGTCTCACAGAAATTGACCATTAAGGGCTGGAGAGAGGAGAGCACCGGTTGCTCTTGCAGAGGACTCAGGTTTGGTTGCCAGCACCCACATGGTAGCTAACAATGGTCTATAATTCCAGTTCCAGGGGATCTGATGCCCTCTTCTGGTCTCCATGGGCACCGTTTAACACCAATGCATTTGTATGCATGCAGGCAAAACTGCTCATACACAAATAATAAAAAAAAATTAAAAAATGGTCCATTAAAGAAAGGATTAGAAACAAGATTCTGTAAACTCATTCAGGAAATAGGTAAATCCTGATATATAGTAAAGGCGTGAGTATTCATAGGATCAGATAAAGAAGGCGAAAGGCGGAGGAGAGGGTGATATCCCTACAGTAAGTGATTCCTAAACACCATGAGACAACTCCTATTTTTTTTTTTTATTCCAGCAAGGGGAATCTGTATCTACTCTGATATAAAATATGAAGGTATTTATAGTTCATTTTGAGTCCTGAGCAGCTCACTTGGCTTATGTTGAATACCTAACCAGTGGTTGTTATGATTCATAATCCACACTACAAAGACTTGGGTCAGCCACCATCCATGTTGTTGGAGATAACAATGTTATATATACTAGCACAGTCCCTGTCAATGTCTGATAACAAATACCCTCCAGCAGCCCACCTCTTCACATCCTTCATGTCCTTGCTCTTTGGGAAAGGTGAACAACTTATTTGAACAGCCAGTTGTTGATGCTGTAGTAAATAATCCATAAAAATACAGTTTTTAAAATTTAATAAAAAGACTCCTCATCAATCAAGTTTCCTAAGATATGCTGTGAGGTTCATTGTGTTTAAAACACCAAAGAGGATTGTATAAGAGATTTTCATGTTTTTTCTTTCTTTCTTTTTGAAACAGAGTTTGACAGTATAGCCCAAGCTGGCCTTGAACTCGGGATCCTTCTGCCTTAGTCTCTAAAGTGCTGAGATTATAGTAGTTTGATACCATGCCCCATTCTTGTTAATTTTTATCAAAGGAATTCATAGAAGGCTCCAACTAGTAACTATTTTTTTCTTGTTTGTTTTGCTTCTGGTATAAAGATAAAAAGTATAAATTATGGACCCTAATGTTCCATCTTAATCTGCTTTACCAACTGGGAAGCCTAGAATAGGCTCTATGTAGTATGAGCCTCTTCAGCAAACTATTAACCTCATCACCTGAAATATTTTGATCAAAGTGAAAAAGCATCTACCTAGAAAGTCAACCAAAGTTCCAAATAAGCACACATCCATTCTAAGGACAAGAGGATTCAGGAGCAGCAGGCTGCCGTCCTGATCTGTGCTAAAAGGTATCAAGGATAACTGGGATTGCTAGAATCAGATTCCTATCTTAAATCTTCTAATGACTGTTTATCACAATTAGAGTAAACCTCACACATCTTACATGAAGGCCCACAAAAGCCCTCACTGGCTGCTGCTGCATATCTCGGCCTCAGCATCCATTTTCTCCTGGGCATCAGTCTTCTTTCTACAGCTGGGATACATGAGGTCATTCTTATCCCAGGTGGAGGTACAATTTCAGACTGGATTACAGTCTGGGCATTGGAATTTTAAAACAATTCCCAGACAGCTTCAATGATCCTCTGCCTAGCCCCTTTCTAGTGCATGCCTACTTCATTTTAGCTATTTGTCCAGGACCCCCTCCCCCACCCCACCTGCTCATACTATGAAGCATAAGCTCTAAGAGGGTAATCACTGTGCACTGGATGGATCTGCCAAGGTCTTTGTGGGTTCTTAAGATACCGGGGTTTCGGGCTGGAGAGATGGCCTAGCGGTTAAGAGCGCCGACCGCTCTTACAGAGGACCCGGGTTCGATCCCCAGCACCCACATGGCGGCTGAAAACTGTCTGAAACTCCGGTTCAGGAGAACTCCAGTTCCAGGGGAATCCGAAACCCTCTTCTGACCTCCGCGGCATTGCACGACACGGGTGCACAAACCTGCACGCAGACAGTGCACTCATACACATACAAAAATAAATTAAAAAAAAAAAAAAGAGAAAAAAAAAAAGATACCGGGGTTTCACCACCGGGAAGGCAGAGATAGGCAGACCCCAGTGACTGGCTGGCTAGCCAGCCTAGTCTACTCAGTTACCAGGCCAATGAGAGACCCTTTTTCAAAAACAAGGTGGAGAGTACCTGAAGAATGATAGCCAAAGTTGTCTTCTGGTCTCTCCACGCATATGCACATATGCACATACAAACCTTTATGCAGATGTGCACACATAACATGTAGACAAAGAAGAGAAGAAAAACTGCAAACATAGGATAAACGGGGTTTGTCCTGTCATAAGAGATGTTTATGTCTACAAAGAGATCTGCTTGAAAGATAGCTCCTCCAGGCAGCAGGAAGAGAAGGATGCCTCGATTCCTAGATTCTCATCAGGGGTGAAGGTATGAAGTAGAAGATAAGCAGGAGAAGAAGGAGGAAGAAGGTAAAAGGAAGAATGAGAATAAGGAAGATAGAGGACGAAGATGAACAAGAGAGAGGAAAGGAAGAGGAAGTGCAGGAGGAAGAGGAGGAGGAAAAGGAGGGACAGGAACCGAGATAGGTCAATGTGTGAGAAGATACAGGGTAAGTGGGATGAAAACACAGTATAGGGAAGAAATCAGGGCATGAGTTACTGGTTCAGAAATGTACTGACCAAATAGGCAGCTTTTAGTTGCTCTTATCACAGAAGCCAAATCAAACAGACAAGAAAAGAATAAGTGAAATGATGGAGACATGTCCTTGCTGTACTATACCAACCACTTTGATAATAGGTGTCTAATATCATACTGTGGGATTATATGCTTTAAATGTACATAATAAGGTTATTTCAGAAAAAATAACTTGCCAATCTTGTTATAGTCAACAGTGTAATTCCAGTGATTGAGGGGGAGTTTTGAAGACAACATTTCACTGTATAGTCTAAGCTGGCCTCCAACTCACTGTCCTCCTGCCTTGTTTCTTGACTGCTGGGACTGAAGCTGTGCTCCATGGTGCCTGGATAAGAGATTTTACCTTAGAGAGACTCTCAAGGGATAACTTTGACTCTGTTGAACATTAAAAATATTTAATTACATCTGTATAAAAAAGATACCAGGGGTTAATTTTCATGGTTAGAAAAAGGACAGCAGGGGCTGGAGAGATAGCCTAGTGGTTAAGAGCACCCACTGCTCTTGCAGAGGACCCGGGTTTGATCCCCAGCACCCACATGGCAGCTAAGAACCGTCTGTAACTCCAATTCCAGGAGAACTCCAGTTCCAGGGGAATCCGAGATCCTCTTCTGACCTCCGCAGCACTGCATGATATGGGTGCACAAACCTACATGCAGACAGTACATTCATACACATACAAAAAATAAATAAAATTAAAAAAAAAGAAAAAGGACAGCAGAGACGGGCCCTCACACTGGCCAGAGTATTCTCAATGGACATTGACTGTCAAGTCAGGACTAATTAGGGTCACTCCTCATAATTTTCATGCAATAGTTATAGCACAGGCATACTCTTTCAGTGCATCGTACCATGATAATTGTCCTTAGCCTGTCTACTACCAGGACTTGAGTTTTAGCAAAAGCACTAGACACACAACAGCAATGAGAATTTTAGGATACTGAAAATAGACTTACTAGAGTGGTAGGCAATAAAGGAGATGAAACTTCACATCGAGGTTAACACAAAGTGACTTGGAAGTCGGTTAAAGGGAACAGTGTAACAGGCAGAACCGAAGAAAATTGCAATACCAACAAAGTGCTAACACTATGCGTTTTTATCATTATCCACTGTGATTGTTTTTCCTCTGCAGAGTAAGACAAATGGCAGTCAAGTCAGAGCTCACATTTTTTCCTTTAATGCTCTGACTAAAGTTGGGCTCTCAACAGCTAGAGTTGCCAAAAATGTGCTCATCCTATGAAATGAATTCTATGCTGAAACTGATGATTTCAGACACCAACTGTATACCACAGGGACTTCTACACAATGCACATGTCCCTTGCAGCAGGGACCAGTGCTTAGAATGCTGCTTTCCAGTGCTGCTCTCCAAATACAGCCTGAAAAGATCTTCAGATAGCAGCAAGCCTTAAAGTGTGCCTGCTTGTGGCTCTGAAATAAACATTTTCCTTATTTATAGATGAGCTGCAGCCTTATTAGCACTGTGCTCAATCACACAGTCAAGATCATGTGATGATTCTCCAAACTTGCTTTTCAGCTCTGTTTTCTTTTTATAAGTGCTGCAAATCCACACAGAAACTGCCAGCTTTGTATTCCTCCTAGATGTTTATGAGGCACCTCCAAAGTCAATTCCTATTTATCCCCATACTGTTCCATTGCCACCACCACCACCACCACCACCACCACCTCTACTTTTGCGTGATATTATCAATCACTGGAACTCCACAGATGCACTACTGCTTTCATCTCCAAGTTTTACAGATAAATAATGTAAGGTTAGAGTGAGTAGATAATACAGCCAGAGCAAAACAGAATGACAGATCTAGGATTCAAATATATACAGGACTTACATGTTGTATTCCATTAATCACCATCTCCTTTACCTCTGTTAATGGCTTCAGCCTTCATTTAATCACTTAAGTCTAAACTATGGCATCACCCTTTATGTATCTGTCTCTTCCTTACAGGCCCTTCATCACCGTGGCTACATGCCCTGTCAGTTTCTTAAACTTTACTGTCTAGTAGCACTCTGCTCTAAACCATCAGCTCCTCCCAAGGCAGGCTCTGTATGTAATACACAGCAACTCTCTCCATAAGGAACTGTTTCAAGATGATCATAAACAAGATGATATGATCAATGAAATCATGTGGACATCAGGAAAAGGCTGTTTAGATAATCCAGAATACATGGTAAAAACCTAGTAAGACTATGAACAATTTCAGAGCAGTTGCTTAATTCTCAAAAAGACCTACAAGTACCCAGTAGGCAAATGGGCCCAGACTTCAGATGGCAGCTTCGAAGGCACTCCTCCGGGAAGCAGTGGCTGATCTCAGCACAAGCTGGATCCCAGCAGCAGGGAATGGATGTTTAGCATGCTCTCACTACACTGTAGCAAGCTGACTGATACCTGCCTTCCCACACAGAAGGTTTTATAAGGGTGAGGACTGAAATGTTTGCCTTAAAAAATTATTGCTCTCAATTATCTGCCTAGTTGTGTCTGTCAAACAGTAAATTTACAAATGTTTTTAGGATATTATTTATTGATTTTGGGGGATTTCATCCAATACATTTAATCACATTTAGCCCCCCTTCTCTGTCCACACCCCCATACACCACCAACAGGACTTCATGCATTTTGTCATATACGGTAAAGCCTTTCAAGTCAAGTTTGTGTACCCAGATGTTCTTCACTGTAAGTTTATCCACTGGAGCCTGGGCATCCTGTCTAACATCAGTCCCTTAAAGGTCGACTCTCCCTCACCCAGCAGTGATACGCTGCCAATAGTTCCTTGCCAAGGTGGTGGCCTTCTGCCCATTCCCCCAGTTCTATGCTGTTTTTTCTAATTGAGTTCGCATGTGTCTTGTGCATGCTGACACCACTGGTAATAAATAGAATTTTATATGTTTATAAAAATGTTAGTATTTTTAAAATTCTACAGACAATGCAGAAACTTCTGGGTATACAGAAAATGTTAAGATGTCTTCTTTCCAGTTTTTCTTTGAGTTTTGAACTTAAGACTTATTATTATTTTTTTTTTTTACTTGCTGAGAACCAACTCTGAGTGAAGTTCTATTGAAAAGCATATCATGAAGAATCTATGGAATTTTCTCTCAATAGGTACCCAATAACCTATCTCCTGGGAAAGGACTCAGAATTCATTTTCTTGAACTTTCCAAAGTCAGCTCTGACTGGCCTGTAAGCTTAGGGCACAGCCCTCTCCTCTTTCCTTCTTTCTTCTCCCACATCCTTTTTATACCATGCTGGACAGAGGAATCACTTACATCATGTAACTTTTTTTAAAATTTTATTTATTTTTGTATGTATATGAATGTACTGTCTGCATGTAGGTTTGTGCACCCGTGTCATGCAATGCCGCGGAGGTCAGAAGAGGGTCTCGGATTCCCCTGGAACTGGAGTTCTCCTGGAATTGGAGTTACAGACGGTTCTTAGCCGCCATGTGGGTGCTAGGGATTGAACCTGGGTCCTCTGCAATAGGTATATATTGAACTCATATATGTGTTATTATTTTCATCTCTTCTTCCCCCAGTGTCTACATGCTATTTTGCCCCTTCCTTGTTCTTACCTCAGTTGCCTTTGAAGGTGAGACCATCTTCTTGCATACATCTCTTACATGATACTGTTCAACTTATAAATCTTTCAGACTCTTTTGACCTATATAGCCATACAATGGATGTTCATACCTGAAGACACTTAACAGTTGCTCACATTCACCCATTGCTCTGTTCAGATCGTGCTGTGGAAATGGTTCTTACTGACATCTTCTTGTAAACAGCTCAGAAACTGTTTATACATTGTGCTCATGCTGATTTGCTGTTGCAACACCACTTTTAGGGCCAAGAAAAATAGCCTGTTTTGAATGCAGCTTAATACTGAATTCAGTTTGTGGAAGGAGGCTGCATAATACATTCCTCTATTTGCCCAGAAGGTGAAGAGAAAATCACTGGTCCTACCATATCATGCTCACCCGCCACTCAGTTTCTGTGAACACTGCTAAGGTTCACAAATGTAGATAATTTCATGCAGGGAGTCTAACTGTACATCTGAACAATTCATTGGTTTTTAGACATTGCAGAAATTCATTGATAATCTCTCATTTCCCCTAGTGAATTTCTTATGGCTGTTGACATTAATCAATTTCAAAGTGGTGTACTTTTTAATTTAAAAAACATGCCGTACTTTCCAAAAGGCTGCTGTAGATTTTTTTTCCTTACACATTAGAGGGGGGGAAAAAAAGAAGCACTAGCGAGATGAAGTGTCTTTCAGTGAGCCAATATTGAATTTCCATAGCTGGTGCTCAGCCTCCCTGTCTCTGGAGGCACTTAATTGAATCGGTCTTGAAAGGTTTCCATTGTGTTTTTCCTCAGACTCTCTTACAGATTGCAGACACATTCACAGTGTGTACAGCTCTAATGGGAGACGCTGGCATCCTATCCTTCAGTCTGGTCTCTGTCATAATTGCTCATGCCTCTGAAGAGGCTGGCATGATATCAGGTCAAGAGGAGGTCAAGGTGGACAGGCATGGGAAGCAATGGCTCAGGGAACAGAAAAAGAGCGGTGGAGAGAAGGAATCTTTAAACTATAGTAAAACTGTAGCAAACTGCTGAACTACACAGCCAGAATCGCACGTTACCCGACAAGGTCCAGAGACCAGGCAGCATGAGAAAATTCCTTCATGGATTCTGAGGGCAAGAAAGAACTAGGGTAACGGGCTGATGGGACAGGGAAGACGCCGGAAGCAGGTCGCCAGCATGTCTGACACCTTCCTGCTGGCTGTGCCAGCGTTTCCTTTATCTCCATCTAAAACCCTCTGGGGAAAGACCAGCTATCAGGAGAAATTTTTTGTTCCTCACAAAATACTACAGTTGAATTATTCTTAGTTTTCCCTATTCTTATTCAAACAGTCAGACTTTGAGTTTAGCCCCCTCTCCCATCTCTCCTTAACATTGTCATCTAAAACCTATAGGTGTCTGATAAGGTTCACACTACATCTATGAACTGCCACTTGCAGGTGGGCTAGGCATGGTGCTATGCAGTACTGGAAGCCTCCTAATATGCTTTTATGTATATTCTTATATAATACACACAAAATTCCTCATCAAGGAAGGCTTTATTAATTATACTAGCTTACAGTGGAGACCCAAAAGGAGAGAGAATGAATAAGTTTACTGACTAAACTAGCTAAACTAAGGAGAAATACCTTTCCAATAACCTTGGCCAATACAAGTTCAATGCAATATCCTACAGCAAACACAATCATATACTATATATCTACATCTACACAGATATGTATCACTCTGTCACTATTTGATTCAACTTACAGTGCTAGTTTTAGTAATAGGGAAATAAGATAATATATATAAGCATCTTTATTTACTATTATTTTATTTTTCTTTTAGAATTCTAAGGAGTGATTTACTATTATTTTAAAAATTAGTACATAAAGAATTGTTTCATTATACCACTTTCAAAGACAATTTGTTTTTGTTGATCCTTGACCCTTCCTCTTGTCCTCCATCATCCTACCTTTCCACACCCAGTAGCTTCCTTTGATTTTCATGTCATCTGAGATGTATTATTTATTTGGATGCAGGGTCAAGGGTATTCCCTTTGAATATGGGTTCTTTGGTTACCCTTCCTTGCAGTGTACCATTCTCAAGATTCAAATTCTACAAATTTAACTGGGTTTCATTGTGTGAAAAGTTAAAGGCATTTAGAAGAAATTCTAAGTGAAGAAATTCTGATTTTTCCCTTTGGTCTTTTAAAAAATCACCTTACCTATGTTTAATTCAACAGTAATTTTTTGCCATTGTTGGTTTTGAGACAAGGACTCACTTGGTAGTCCAAGTTTGCTTATATAACTCATTACATATGTAGCTCTGGCCTAGATGCACAACAATCATCCTGCCTTGGACTCCCTAATGCTGGAATTATAGATGTGAGCCAACACAGCTGGCTCAACACTATCTTTTAAAAAGATAAATGATTTTTGTTTTCATAAAATATTGAACTTAGTGCTTATAGTGTACCTTTCTTTTTTGAGACAGGGTCTCACTATGTAGCCCTAGCTGGCCTGGAACTCACAGAGATCCACCTGCCTCTGCCTCCTTCTGGGATTAAAGACATGTACTGTACAATTGAACAACTGGCCAGTATACTTTGTTTCATTATACCTTCTTTTTTTCCCTTCTGAGCCTGGAAAAATATTTTTTAAGTGGTATGGTGACAAAAATCTCACCAGTAGTTGATACCCTACACCCAGAAATGGCTTCAGACTGAGGCTCATACTCCTGAAGTGGTGTGATTACACATATTTTCATGATAAATGGAAAGGAGCAGAATTAGGGGTATCAATCGCCCCTCCCACCCAGGAAGAACTGTTCTCATACAAACTTTAGGAAGTCGAAATGACTAAGGTGGGCACTATAATGCACAGATCGAAATCTCTCAGGACCTCAGTTGAATTAGTTATTTCTATCTACCTTTGTGTGGGGTGTGATTGGGGAACAAGACTATTAAAAGCAGTAGATGAAAATAGGCTGTATCAATATTGATAGCTGTGAAAATGCCCTGCAGAGCTAAAAAGTCCTCTGTTGACTAAATAATCAATTCGCTATACCATTAGGGAAGAGACAAACATCAGTTTTATTAAACTACAGCACACCTCAATAAGGAACTGGTTTATATGAGAAGTATGTGCTTCAGTGCTCAGACTTGTGGGTAACTGACTCTTTGTTTTGAATTTATGAGGCTCAACTTTTATTTGTATTTTATTTTTTTGAGACTGGGTCTCTGTGTAACCCCAACCGGCCTGGAATTTGATATATAGACCAGGTTAGCCTTGATCTTACAGAGATCCCCCTGCTTCTGCCTCCTGAGTGCTGGAATGAAAGGCCCATCCCAGCCACCTCTTTTTGCTTTTAAAGGACAGTTCTACCTTATGCTTAAGGAGCTGAAATCCCACAGTGTTGTTTGCCAGGATAGTAATTATATGTAAGTGGAAGAATTTTTTTAAAGTCAACAATAAATGTCCTATTCTATGAAAATAGCAGCTTGACTCCCACATTGATTTCATAGCAGGAGGCACAAAATGAATCGGCCCCTTTGAAGTCTTCTGAAGTTATGCTCCAGATGTGTAGACAAGATCACTAAATATAAACTTAATTGCCGTTTTCATTTTTGTCCCACTGCTAGGCAACTTTTATGCCGAAGTGTTTGATATAGGATGAGGTTTTTTTTTTTTTCCATCACTGTTCTTCAGAATAAAATTAAGTTATAAGAAACTAAAGCAAGCATGCTCCCAAATGCAGTCTGATTAATGCTGCTGACTGCTGACAGATGGTCCGACATTGCGTTGTTGATGTGTTTCTTTCAAGATCGATTTGTTCACTGTTATAATGGCACAGGCTACAAGGATTCAAGCCACTCTGACCTCCCTTCAATACACAGCTTAGCATTTGGCTGTGGGGGACACAGGTAGCGGGGAGCCGGCAGCCACAGTGCCTTCAAGACATGCCCAGGGCTCAAGCTGAAGCATGGTATTCCTGATGGGTGGCCATCTTTTCTTTCCTTCCATACACTGTCAACTTTTACAAGTAGACTATGTCCTCTATGCTTCCTTCACTACGGACATCTTCTTCATTACAGACATCTTCTTCTCTATGGACACCTCATTCTCCAAGCATCACATCATAACACTTCTTTTTTTTTTTTTTCATAAACACTTCTTATTACAAAGATCACAACCTCATTTTAATTGTCAAATTTTAGGATCTAGAAACTTCAGAACTACAAGCTATCTGACATTTCTTCCAATCTTCCCTTTTAGAGGTGAGGAAATGTCCATGTACCATTTCATAGTCATGTGACTGCATTTGCCCTGATTTCCCCTGAAGCATGCAATTTTCCAGACTGTCGAACATTGTTTTAAATACATAAAGTACTGTAAATCTGATTTACATGCTCTACACATCTAAAGAGAGGGCCTGAGCAATCTTCCTGATGATAAACAGTATCAGGTCTGAGAAAAGATGACCATCAGACGTATCTGTTTTAGTTTAGATTCCGGGATGAGACCCACGTCACCTGCATCACTCTGTCCTTCCCACCTTGCCATGGCCCACTTTAGTTTTCTGATTTTTTTCATATTCACCAGAGGGTTTTATTGTAGATAGAAAAAATCTCACTACAAATATATTTGGTCTTTCTCCTGAATTGGAGTTGAGATGCCTTTACCTTAGTAAAAGCTATGTATATATTCGTGTATTGCTCTACTCCAAGACATTCATTTAGTTAAATGGCAAGTCTAGTAACTGGATGTGTTTGACTGTCAAATTTTTATCCCTTTCTCCAAAATGAAAATGGATCTCAGATGACTGTGCAGTGAGGAGCATCAGGTTGCCACTGGGTATCAGGAGAGGGGCAGAGGGCTGCTGTCAAGGAGAGCCAACCTTCCTCCCTCCTTGGGTGATGGGATCGAGATCTGCTCTTGTATCCTTTGCAAATCTGCTTGGCTTACTTTCATGGTCTTCAAGATGCCAGCCCTGAGAAGTACGAGCTGACACTGCTTCTAAATGACAGAAGAATTCTAGGGACATTGGCAGCACCACAATTCTATATGCACAAAAACTGTCACAGAATATGACTGTAATGGCCACAGCTGTGGCTCGTAGGCTTTGCAGATGGGTAGGACTACTGGCTGCCTTTCTCCCTTGGCAGCTTGCATAGCACTTTGCAATGCTATGTGGGCTAGTCCTCAGGGAGGAGGCTTCTGCTGTAAATGTAGTGGAACTGTTTTCATTAAAATCTCAAAATCATTAAGGCCTTCATGTACTAAATATTAAAATTTTACTTCCTTTGTGGCAGGAAGCAATGGACAGTTTCACCAAATTTTAATTAGTACAGAAAAGAGCTCCATGATCCCATGGAAACAACTGGTGTGGCATTTATTTGATGTTGATCCCCATAATCTAAACTCAGTTTCACTATCTGACTTATATGCAATTTATATATAGATCTATCTCTCTATATTGATGTATATTCCAAGTACACATCTATTACATACATATCTATCCATATCATATACAAACAACAGATCACTACTTTATTTCATTTTACTGTGGGGAAAAGTGGGCCAGATGATAAAATAAACAATGATCTTAGTTGTGAAAGCAGTTACTCTTAGAATAAGGTAAACTTTCATTATCTTGCCCAAACTTTGGAGGTATGGATAGAAATCAAGTTAGAAAACAAAATATCAAAGCAAAGAGAGACAGTCACAAGTCAGTATGTTCAGTATGAGCCACCCCAAGTCTAGACCCCTACATACTATGCCTGATAGCAAGTTCAACAGAATTCATCCAGATGTGAGGGATAGTGTATGGAGAAGATGCATAGTCTCAGGCTAGGTAGGAAGGAGACTTGACCTCAGGAGAAGAGAGAAAGCAATTACTGCTGTTTCCAGAATATTTCTCCCTTAGACTGAAATGAGAAGACATTGATCAAAGTGATTTTCAGATCAGAATCACAGAACTTTACTTGTGATAAATAAGCACCAGGCATTGCACAGGTCCTGGGCATATAGAAGGAGAACCAGATTTGGTTCAGCCTGGTTGGATGGAATCCATTCCTGAATGACCAAAGGTGAAAAAAGAGCTAAGGAAGATCAAATGTTCCCAGTCTTACAGAGCTTCATGAGGTCACGTGGCTGCCACAGAGCATATCACTAAATAACTCTAAGTAAATATAAATCTGAAATGGAGGTGAAGTTCCATTAATAACTCACTAGTTACACAGCCCTCTAAGCTCTGTTTCCGCTGTACTTCATTCAGGTAGCTTTAACCTATTTCTGTGAAGCACCTGATTTATTTCTGGAAGATAGTGAGAGCTTAATGGGAAGAGAAGGGTGGTGACCTTTCTGGTAAAGAGCTGACTTTTCAAACTGTGCTCCTAATGTAATACAGTGTTCCAGGAAAAGCAGCAATTTACCGGCCTTGTACACAAGGAAAATTTCCTTTAGCACTTCACGTACCCATAAATTGACTGCAGGCAAGTTCAAATGGTATGTTTATATCGACTTAAAATGTTCTTTGCTTTAGAGGCAGATGAGATACAAAACAGCCTTCTATTTCTACCCCAAATGAGGAGAATGTGGTGAGTTAAGTCTATACCAAAGTAACCTACCATAACTATTAATGCTGCTTAAGTACCTATATATCTAATTGCTTGTGCTTCATTAGTAGGATCGAAAGGTTATTCCTGGACAAACTATCAGCCCATGAAAGGAAACAGCCAGAATTGACCAGAATCCAAGACAACAGCTCCAGAGAGAGTGGACTGTTCTGCTTCTCATCCACCTGTGCCCCTTTTCTAAGCCCAGGGAATAATCTGCGGAAGAGGGGGCGTGGTAGAATGTAAGGGCTGTGATTTGGGTGAAGGGTGAAACTACAGCAATGTAGTCTGGACCTCATTGATTAACCTGTTGAACATACAACCCCTCACTCCCGCTGGAAGGTGGGCTGTGGGGGTTTTGGCACAACACCTGCAAATTGGTTTTACTGAAGGATGCTTGTACTCAAAAAAAAAAAAAAAAAAAAAAATGGAAAAAAAAACTGAGAGAGATATGCAGGACAGTCATGGCAGAATGCATGATCTCGGTTGGGGTGGGGGTGGGGGGGAAGGGAAGGGGAGATATACCTGAACTGAATTGGAAAATGTATGAAATGCACAAAGCATCAATAAAAAAAAAAAAAAAGAAACAATAATGTGAAAATCTCCTAGAACAGAAGCTGAGAGTGGTGGTAGTCAGTAAAGGGGAATGAAACCTAACACAGTGAATGGAACCTAATGTCCTGGAGACTGAAAAACCAAAAACAAGCACAGCTGAAGAAGAATAGAGGAAGATGTATGATGTAGATCATGAGTACTTTTCTGTACAGAAAATAATGGCACAGCAGCCAGGAAAGGCCTGTAAAGAAAAGCGATTTCCTTTTGGTCAAGAGTATGAAATCTCTGGCCTGGATGGAGACCTAACATTGCAGTTAGACTGGGTCAAGACCTGGCTAAGGGAACATCCCCCGAGAAGGCCCAACCGCTCCCCTTAGGAAGGTGACATCATCCCCAGGAGGTCAAATTCACTTTAATCCATCCTGAAGCCATAGGTAGAAAAGTTATCACTTTAATGGGATTATGTATTTTTTTTCTTGCCAGCAGTTCCACCGACTTACAGTCACATAGCTTTATAAATCTGTGTTTGTTAAGTCTTCACCTTTTTGAATAAGTCAGAAAAGCATAAGTTTTCCTTTTCTTCTCTCTCTTTTCTAAGCATGCTCTCCCTAACACTTTGGGGTTTATTCCTTCTCTAAGCTTCCCTCTCCTGCATATAGCAGCCAGCCATGGGACTGACCTGCATGCCTGCTTAACTCACACACGATGGCGTTTTTTTTCTTTCTCTTCTCAGGTCTCCTCTGGGTAGCTATTGAGATGTACAGTTTGACTAGGTGGGCTTTTACTTTTAAACTTTTAAACTCTAATAAAATTGTTCTTGAGCTTTAAAAAAAATCGTGATTAATGGGAATACCTAAATTCTCATTAATATATATCTTTGTTGTGTTCATTTGTTATGGGTCAAAATGCTTAATAAAGCCATTTACAAATATTTTACTCTTTGATAGTTAACATCTTTAGCACCAGGTTTAAAAAATTTTGTTATTATGTGTGTTTGGGGGTGCATGATGTTGGTGCATGAGTATTTATGCCATGGTACACCATGTATGGAGGTCAAAGGACCACTCTGTGGAGTTGGTTCTCTTTCACCTTTTGTGAGTTCCAGTGATTAAACTTAGGCTTCCAGGCTTGTGTAGCAAGGATCTTACCCATTTACCAGCTTCCTAAACAGCAGTTTTAATTGCACTACTCAATAGGTGTGATAGGTAGGAGACTAGGTGGGAACACAGTGACTCTTACTAGATTTCCAGTGCAAAATAATCCCACCTATTTCCATATTTGATTAGCAACCACTGCTGGGCAATAAAATTACTAATAATAGACAATTCCATTTTATTGGCTATATTTCACTGAATTTACATTTCAATTAAAAAGATAATCTAAAATCTTAATTAAGACAGTAACTCTTTATTACTCAAAATTTAAAAACATTTGGAACAAAACAAATAGATCACGGTCAAAATCATTTTCTGAACTTGTTTCTCCATCTTTTGAATAAGTTTTGAGTTTTACCCAATATATCTTCACATAACTACTGAACATGCAACTCAAATATCACAGTGAAATATGGTCACCCACAAATCAAATTAAATATTCATTTATTTAGAACAACTCCTTCCACAGCGTCAGCTGGACTATGAAGGACAGAAAGAAGTAGAAGACACAGTGGCCTGTTGAGAGTTTAGTGTGTTATACAACATCCTGTCCATTCAAAAGAATAACTAAGGCAGTTAAGTTGGGTTGATGCATCTTCTGCTGAGAGGTGTGGATAGGTGGGCACCTGCCACCAAGGTAAACGACCAGGGGGAAGGAGGAAGGGAGCACTGCATTATTAATTCCGTGTTGGCAGTGTTGCTATGATACTGCATTTTCTTGTTAACTAAAGTTCTTGGACTGGAGGGTATACTCCCCCTCCGCCCTACTCACAGTAATAAGAATATCTACATGTGTTTTTGATCAAGCCAGACAAAATTTCTAGATAATGTCTCAAGGCAAAATGCATTTAGTATATCACTTCCCTACTTCCTCAGCTTACTTCAATTCTTCATTCTTATTCCAAGACCAATTCTTTTTCTGTTTTAGTCTTTTTGAGACAGGGTTTTCCTGTAGTCCCAGCTGGCCTAGAACTTACAGTGTAGACCAGGGTGGCCTCAACCTCACAGAGATCTGCCTGCCTCTGTCACCCAAGTACTGTGATTAAAGGTATGTACCACTATGCCTAGCCCAAGTCCAATTCTTAATGGCCTATCCAGAGAGTTGGCAAAATTCTCCTATAAAGGACCATATAAGTATTTCATGATGTGTGGAACATCACTGTTATAACTACTTGACAATTACAGTGTAGGAGAAAGTAGACACAGAGAACACACGACAGACGGGCAAGGCTGTGTGCCAACAAAATTTTAGTTATAAAAGTGGCAGTGGGCTGGAGAGATGGCCTAGCAGTTAAGAGCGTCGACCACTCTTACAGAGGACCCGGGTTCAATCCCCAGCACCCATATGGCGGCCGAGAACCGTCTGAAACTCCAATTCCAGGAGAACTCCAGTTCCAGGGGAATCCGAGACCCTCTTCTGACCTCCGCGGCATTGCACGACACGGGTGCACAGACTTGCATGCAGACAGTACATTCATACACATACAGAAATAAATAAAATTTAAAAAATTAAAAAAAATAAATAAAAGTGGCAGTGGGTCTTGATTCTCCCCCCTGAATTTCATGGCAAGACTCTATTTCTGAAGACACAACATATATGAACTGTCGAATGATGAAATTTGGTAGGGGGTATTAGGGTACAGAAATTTAGTGGGGGGTTATTAAGAGGGGTGCAGATATGGGAAGGCCTCTAAATATGATCAAAATATACTGTATGAAATTCACAAAAATTCAATTAAAGAGAAAAAAATGGGTAGTGGCCTGGCTTGCTCTATAAAAACTCTTGGGTTAGCTTTTCAGTTGTGGAATTAAAATGACAGTGTTCACGAGAAAGGAGGCAAAGTCTCAGTGCATGCTATTTCTATCCAATGGTTTCACCTCCTGAAGGTAGGAAGAGATGTAAATATTATTAAAAACTACCAAGGCACACATTTACGAAAGGATTTCAGGTCTCAGCCTTACTAGTCAAATATATTTAACAAAGACCTGCACCAACACAAATTTCAGAGGCTCTTTATCAAGGGCTCTGGCTGATGTGTGGGGGGGGGATGAGTTTTTCCAAATATATGAACTCTGACTAACCTGTTTCTCATTAGCTATTTGGAGAAGCATATAAGCCATGATAGTATGGAAGATAGATTTTCAGACTCTAAAAGAAAAGGCTAATATTCCACTGCACATTTGGATGAATTTCAAATTTTATCAAGGAAAATGGTTAAAGAATAATTGCACTTCCCCTGTAACTTTTTCTCCATTAATTATAGAAACCTTCGGAGAGTACAAATTTACCAACAATTCTTTCCAAGTGGGAAGCCAGCAGGAAGAGCATTTGGAGAAGGCACATGCCTCTGTCTACACAGATCACTGAGGGAACAGAACAATCAGAATTTCGAGTAGCCAAGGGTTTGGTATTTGGTAGGATGTGCACATGGATATAAAGTCACCGTGAGTCACAGGGACAGGTCATGGCAAATGTGCATGCCTGTGTTTGGCTGGATAATGACTTGGGAATCTGAGATTTAGCAAGGAAAGAACAAGCCTGACACACACCTGCATTTGTTGACAGCAGTTTCTGGTGGCTGGAGTTAGGTCTGATCACTTGGGATCTGGGAAAGTAACACCAAGAAGTGAACACTCAGTACTACCTACTCATTGCACACTGGGATCAAGAGTGACTGAACAAGACAGCCTGGCTGTCACAATGGGAGAGGGTTGCAAACATTTATTTCAAAGGTACTTATAGCTCACTAATGTAGATTACATTGGGGTTATTAAAATATAATACACATTTCTGGTCACTTAGCAATAATGGGAACTTATATTTTAACAGCAATAACACATCTGAAAATGTTTAATATTTAGAAAGTGCCCTCATAAAGTATTATCACAAATGATACTTCACTGGATTCCTGTATTTTTTGGTAAGATAGGTACTATTTTCCTGCTGGGAATATAGGTTCAGAGAGGCCATATGTCTGGTCTCAGATACAGTAAGGGGAAAACATGACTCAGAACAAATAGTTTTTCTCTTAGCTACACTATGCCACTTCTCTTTCAGATTCTTTTTGGATTTGCCTTTTTCTTTACTAGATTCTAATGCATGGGTGAAAAAGGTGATGTTCACAATATTATTTGATAGCTGAGGCAGAGTGATGGAAAGTATTTTTAAATGGATTTTTATCAGTTACTCAAGAGGTATGACACTGGCTGCTTTGTGGCTTTAGAGAAGACAGTATTCTACTGCAGGAAGGAAAAATGGAGAATAGTAAGGAGTTATTGAATTGAACTGATATTTGGAGACTAGAGTCAGAGGAGTCAGAGAGCTTAGGTGAGTCATTGATTAGATAATATGTTTCTCTGGTTAGTAAGGGAGAGATTGTGCTCATCAAACTCCACGAAGATTTAAGGAGACATCAACTAAGCACGTGTGAGACTAACAAACATGAAATCATTTAGAACTGAAGAATACCATTTTGAGCAAGACATTCTGATGGGTATTAAAATTGGCCTGAGCACAGTCTGCTCATGCCAAGTTAAAATTGCAGCTTCATAAGATACAGGAAATTGTAGGAACTTGAGGGATTACATGCAAATGAAATACAGGGAAAAGGGATATAGATCAATTAATGAAAATGGTAACTATTTCCAAAGATGGGGAGATTTACTCTGAGAAAGTAACAAATCCGTGACTGCCAGACAACAAAGTAAAGGCTAAAGTACAAATATTTTTCGAGTTAAGGGAAACTAACCAAATATAATTTTCTAAATATTTGAATGCAAGAAGAAATATCATAGCTAATACCTGTTTTTGAATGATGGCCCTATTATACTAAACACTATCTGGGGTATCAGTAATTACTTCTTGGTAATAGTAGTTTAGGATATTTTCAACATGTAGTATTCAGCCTTGGAATACTGATTATAATGCTAAGTCTTTTAAAGCACATAATTAGTAGACTTTGTTTAAATTTCTTCCTGATCACATACACAGCCATGTGGGATAAGTGAGCATGTATTTGGAAGAGGAAGAAATATGAGTCTTTCTAACTATACCAACCTTGAAACTACCTAAATTCACTGATGCCACTTGATAAAGGAAAAATCGAACTATTTGAGAATGTGTTACAAAATAATACCCAGAAGATAAATCCTGAGCTAGTCACCAAATAGTTCATTATTTAATAAAACCAATGAAATGATGAACCAGTTGATATAGCTCTCATATCCTTATACTTAGCTGCAACCATGAAATAAAATCATCACACAGGAGTGTTACTAGCAAGAATAGGAAAGAGAGACCAATTATTTTGGCTTCCAGGATGCTCATACAATAAGCTCACAATTCCAGAGTTTTAAGTTAGTAAAACACAAGACAGTAATTTAGCAGAATGTACTATCATGTAACAGAGGAAGTCCATGACAGTGTTAACAGGATTACTTCAGAATCATCCTATGCTATGATCCTAAGACTATCAATACAAAATAACAATGTACTGCTAATTTAAATAGCATCACAGACTTGATACTAAAATTCAGAATCAGGGAAGACAAACTTGAAAGCCACAGAAAAAGGGACCGAAAGAATTTATAGTGTTTATCTTGATGAGAATTGGAAGGAGGGTGGTGAGGGTTTTTCTTTGTTTTGTTATGAAATGCTTGTTGATCTGTGGTATAGAGCAAGATTCAGGGTTAGAAGTAGTAGCAAAGTGCAGAAATATTGGGTGGCAAGTACTGCTGTGTAGAGGTGGGGGGTGCTGTATACAGGGCTGTAGGGCCTCCTTTCATTGGAATTACTCATGCAGCAGCTAAATTATTTGATAACAATAGTCTCTTTATCAAATCTGATTTTTCTTGTCTCTCCATCCTGTGGACTGGGAACAACAAAAGGCCCACATAAGACGGTGGGTGTGAGATTGCGTACTCTGGGGATATGGTCAAGAGAAGCGGGTCCACTTTAATACTCTCTCTTCAAAACAGACTGCCAGGTGAGCAGGGCCAAAGGATGTACCGGGTGGATATAAAACTTTCACTTTCTGGGGTGAGTCATGTCCTGGGAACAGCAAGGGAAGGCACTGACTAGGGCTGCTGAGACTGAGACAATGCCAGACGATGATGTCAGCAGGAAGGAACAGTGTGGAGAGAGTCACTCTTCTGACCTGCATGATGGGGCTGGAAGTGGCCCAGATATACCCCAAACAGAAATGATCATCACTTCCCTGGAGAGCATCCCAGCTCAGAGAAAGGGGGATAGGACTATATAAATGCATCTCTAGTTGCTGGCTTACTGGGAGTAAAGAGTTCCCAGACAGGACATGAGTCAATCTGGATAAAATACAATGTCATCCTCAGAAGTGCCATCTACTCCTTTGAGACAAGGTCTTCCATTGCTCTGGAGCTCATTAATCAGACAGGAAGCCCCAGAGATCTTTCCTCCCCATCTCCCCAGGGCTGGGATGCCAAACAGTCTCAGGTTTTTCATGTGGATGCTGGGTGTTGAGCTCAGGTTCTCCCACTTGTGAGACAGGCACCTTGACAACTGCACTGTCTCCGTAACCCCATCTAGCTGTTTCTTTTTTTAAATTTCTTATTTATTTTTGTATGTGTATGAATGTACTGTGTGCATGTAGGTTTGTGCACCCGTGTAGTACAATGCTGCAGAGGTCAGAAGAGGGCATTGGTTTCCCCTGGAACTGGAGTTAAAGATGGTTCTCAGACGACATGTGGGTGCTGGGGATAGAACCTTGGTCCTCTGCAAGAGCAGTCGGCGCTCTTAACCACTAGGTCATCTCTCCAGCCCCCTAGCCATTTCTTAAATACCTCCCCTGTGATCTTAAATCTCTCACCAAGGACTTGGAGTGGATTTCAAAAAGAAAGTGTCTGTAAAGCTTACTTGGAAGGGTTGTCTTGATCAGAAGGAAGACTGGCACACTTACCAGAGAGGAAATACGCCGAGCCTTGTGGTGATAAAGACCACGGCAAACATAACAAACAGGAGGTCACACATTTTCTGAAACTTGGCATAATTTGCCATTTTGGCAGCCTATAAAAGGAAGGAATGCAATTTAGTTAAAGCAATAAACGAAAAGTTTCCTTCAATACACACAAGCTTCCTATAACATACAGTTCACCACATGCATAAAACTGCCTGCTCCTTTAAAATGGCATGCATCATACATCAGCATTTATAAATTACCCATACGGTGAGTGAGATGTGGCAGTAACTAAAAGTAGAACTACAGACTGTCACAGATTTAATAAAATATTCAGCAACCTGAAAAATTCAATTATACGGTTGATTGCAGGAAAACAGAGAGGAAAGTAAGGAATGTCTGAATTATGGATGACACTAGCAAGCCAGAGATTTGACATAACAGGTCAAAACAGAGAGTGTTGGTTAATCTTTTAAGTCTTTACTGAGTCCTAAATGCTGAGGCCACAGACTTTATAGAGAACATACAGAGCTTCTCTGCATTTATCTTCCCTCTACTTAGAATCTGTGCTTTCTTTAAACAAGCACAGAGAGTACTTTGGGGAGACAGTTCCCTGGCTTATTTTCATAAACTTAGAAAAGAAGAAAGTGGCAAGATGATGCTATTTCAACTTGAGGAGAATTTCTAGTTACATTACTGCATCATTTTCTAGATAAAATTTACAAATGCTCAAAGTATCTGTCAGAAATACTCTCAAATTTATGATATCAATTTTAGTGACCCCCCTTTTTATATTATAAATTAGTTTAGGGAAGAAATTACATTCCTTTCTCTACCATAACCTTTTAAGATGATTCTAAGCAAAAACAGGTGCGACTGCAAAGGGAATCTTGTCTCTTCACCTCCTTTAACATTTTCTTAGAGTTTACAGCACCTACACACAGTCATAAATCCTGCACACACATAATATTGTTTTCTCTCTCTCAGAAAATTAATTAGCTGAGACATAATTGAAAAGATAGCTCATATTATTGTCAGACGTTTTAATTTGATAGCATTAAGCAAGCACAAAACTATAAGAGAAATGTATAAAAGGAGGTATCTATCACCTGAGTGTAAACCAGGCTTATGAACTTTTAATTTCATGAATATTTGAAGTACAACACCATGAATTATGTTAAAAGATAAAAAGAACTTACTTCCTTCTTCTGGCTACGTATCACCAACAAATAATTTTCCTTTTATATTTATTCATCAGTAGCCAATAAAATAGTATTGACACCAAATTATCAGAGAGTCTGGGTCACAGACCTCCTTTTGTGATTTCATTAATTGGGTATTTCCAAGCATTATTTATGTACAGAGAATCCAGGTGATGAAAAACATTTGTTTTTAAGTCACATGGTTGGATTCATGGATTATCTTTCTTTTCTTGATAAAAGTGGTAGATGTTAGTTCAACCAATTTTTCCTAGATCACGGCTCTACCAAGCATGGTGCCAGTGATTTCTATGGGAATTAGCATTGTCTGATTGTCCAAGATTGATTTCTTAACTGTGGGATACTGCATTAATAGGATACAACAACATCATAACTAATTTTCAAAAGACTCTTCCTATTACATACATTTCTCCTTTTAAAAACACACTGACTAGAGTTTAGCTGGAATCATTTAAAAATCATAGGTCCAAGCTACCATCTGCCTTATCTAGTCCGTAAGAACTATTTTTCTCTTTCACAGCCTTAACGGAGTGGAGTAGAGTCTTGGACAAAGTACTCTACTTAGTCTAGACTTTAACTAATTGCTTTATAGATAGGTAGCTCATACTGAGTAACAAATCATCATTCGAGGAGACATCTGTCTGCACAGTAACAAAACGGACCTGGCAGGAAAAATACCAAAATGACTACAAGAGTCACTCCTGCATGAGCTTTGTACTCTTTTAAGTTAGTTTTATAGATTTTTATAGTTTTATAGATTTAAGACAAGTTATATAGATTTCTTAGCATAAAAGGAATTATTTAATTAAATAACATTATTGAATGTAATTCTAAACGTAGTAAGTTCTTTACACATTTTCCATTTATAATTTACAAGTACTACACCCTTTTCACTGCAAAAAACCACTAGGATAATATGTATACTGGTAATAAAAATCAAACTACTTAATTTTATTAGGATTACTAGATTGGGTTATATGCAATTTTCAGATAAATTAGTGTGAAGCTTTTAACACAAAATCTATCAAAATAATGATTTTTTTCCTGTTGTAAAACTGACCATCCAAATATGCTACAGCAAAGTATCTTCCTATTAACAAAGAATACTAACACAACTGACTCTGTATAAAAGTTTACATGTAAACTTAAAGTCTCAAGTTGACTAATTTAATCCATAAAAGGTGTATCTGGCAGCTTCACAGAATCATCTAGCATAATACAGAAGTGCCAGTCTTAGGCCTTCTTGAGTTCAAGATTTTGTATTCCTAAAGATGAAGGGAAAGTTTTTACCTCTAGGAAAGCATCAGCTGAGTCATGAAGACAGAGGACCAGGGTCCCGACTCGGGCCATGTTGTTGACATAGGAAAAGGTAATCAGAAAAATACTCGTAAGGTGGTGCACGAACATAATGCCAAAGTCCTTGAGAAAGGAGAACAAAAAACACAAAACAAAAATAGAACCATGTCAGAGTTTGGCAAATTCACAGTATTTCTATCCATCCATCCAACCCCAAAGCCAGCAATTACTGAGAACCTCCACAGCTCTGGCACTGGGGTGCTGAAATGAGCAAGATATGACTCCTGTCCTTCTGGAGGAAGGTGGGAAAGACCGACAAGAGACCAGAGACATGGAGAATGTGAACAATAGCAGGTAAAATCCAGGTCACAGAAGGAATAATCACCACAGGGATTCAAGCAAAGAAAAGCACTGTTTACACTTGAACTTTGCTGTGTCTTGGTTAAGGGCCCCACAAAGGCCCATGTTTATAGCAGTTTAGACTCCAGCCCAAGGCATTGTTGGGAGATGGGCCTAGTGGGAGGAAGTCAGGTTATGGAGGGTGTGGTCTTGAAGAGACTGTTAGAGCTGGGGGTCCCTTCCTGTCTCCTGTTTTCTGGCTGTCCCAAGGTGAGTGGTTTCGACCACTACACACTCCTCTCAATATATTGCTTTGCCATAGACCCCAAAGCAACATGCCAATCATCCATTCAATGAAACCTTTGAGTCTGTGAAAGTAAACAAATTGTAAGATTTGTGTGATAGCGGTACAGGTCTACGTCTCTGAAACTTAGTAGCTGCAACTTCGGAATACACACACACACACACACAGGGTGGGGAGGGAGGGAAGAATGGAGGGAGGGAGGGAGGGACGGGGAGGGAGGGAGAGAGAGAGAGAGAGAGAGGAGAGAAGAGAGAGAGAGAGAGAGAGCAAGCACACCAGGGGGCTGAACCCAGGGTTTTGCAGATGCTCATTGAGCACTCCAATACTGAGCTGTATCCTCAGCCCTCTTTCTACTTCTTATTTTAGGACAGGTCTCCCAAAGTTGTCTAGGCTGGATTTGAAATGTCAACTCTCTTGTCTTACTGCTTGAGTAGCTGGGATAACAAGCTTGTGCCATCAGGTTTAGTTATATCCATTATTATTATTTTTATATAAGTATGTTATGCACTTGAAGAAGCAGCCAGCTGAAATCAGAGAAGGGCACTGACCAGTTCTACGGCCTGATAGTCTGCTGGCTACAGAAAGCCTGATAAGCTACACAGTAAGCCTTAAGGTAGTACAATGGTCTGAATGCTTATGTCTTCTTTCCCAAGTCCATATGTTAAAATATTAATGACCAAGATCTTGGTGTCAGGTCATGATTAAGATTAGTGCCTCTACAAACAAGGACCCCATCCACACAAGGGCACAGGGAGCCGGTTCCATGTACAAACCAGGAAATGAGCTCTCACTGAATATCAAGTCTGTCAGTGCCCCAAGCTAAGGCTTTCCAGCCTATAGGCTCATGAGAAATAAACTTGTATTTTTTTTACAAGCTGCCAACTTTATGGCATTTTGTTCTCTAAGTCTAAACAGATTAAGAGGTGGTGACTATCTGGTTATTGCATGTATTTCTTGGAATGTGCATCTCCATGCTAGTATCTTTTACCTGGAACAGGCCCATTTGTTGCCCAAGTTATAATCTTCCATGTTGGCTTTCCTGGTGGATACAAAAAAGCTCTGAATTTAAATTTTGTTGTAGTAGTTAAAATATTGGGTAGACATACTAGTAAACAGACAGTATTTATTTGGGTTACTTGAAGGGAGCCACTTCTTGACCTAAGTGGAAAGATCATCCTTGTCTGGCTTCTATCCTGATCTCCTGGACGTGGTTTGTTGTGATAGGGTATCTTCTCTTTTCCTGAGCTGATCTGCTCTTTTTCTTTAAAGCCACTTTGCTCTCATGGCTTCTGCCTTGGTCTCTGGCTTCCTACCTGAAAGTGCCAGCTTTCAGTCTCCTACTTATCCTGGTCACCTTTTCCACAACTCAGAGAAGTAGCTATTACCAAATTCTACTCTAGTTCAACTCAATTAAATAATTCTGATTTGGACCATCTGTCTGTGGCTAAATCAATTTCTAATTTATCACAAAAATTCAAGAAAGTTAGCAGACCCAAACTCTGAAGGCGATAGAAGAAAAAGTGGGCAGCAGACTACAAGACATAGGCATAGGAAAAGACTTCCTAAATCAGACAGCAGCTGCACAAGAATTAAGGTCGACAATTGACAAATGGGACCTCATTAAAGTCAAAAGCTTTTGTACATCAAAAGAAACAATCAAGGAAGAGAAATCCCACAGAGTGGGAGGAAACCTTCACCGCAGAAACATCTGACAAAACATTGATTTCCAGAATATATAAACTACTCAAAAAACAAAGAAGAAAGAAAACAAATGACCCACTCAATAGATGGAGCAAAGAGCTGAACAGAGACTTCACAAGTGAGGAATTAGAGATGGCTGAGAAACACCTTAAGAAGTGTTCAAACATCACTAATCATTAAGGAAATGCAAATCAAAACCACTTTAAGATATTGTCTTACTCCAATAAGACTGGTTAGGATCAAGAAAACAAATGACACCAAGTGCTGGAGAAGATGTGGGGACAGGGGCACACTCATCCACTGCTGGTGGGAATGTAAACTCATACAGCCACTATGGAAAGCAGTGTGGAGAACCTTTGGAAGACTTGGAATGAACTTGCCACCCAACCCAGCCATACCACTCCTGGGCATGTACCCTCAAGACTCACCCCACTGCAGAGATACATGCACAGCCATGTTTATTTCAGCTCTCTTCACAATAGCAAGAAGCTGGAACCAACCCAAATGCCCCTCAACTGATGAGTGGATAGAGAAAATGTGGTACATATATACAGTGGAGTTCTATGCAGCAGTAAAGAAAGATGACATCATGAGCTTTGCAGGAAAATGGCTGGAGCTAGAGGACATCATGCTGAGTGAAGTAACATAGTCCCAGAAAAACAAACAAAGAATGGTATCCCTCATCTGTGGATGCTAGTGCCAATTACCTAGTTGTAAGTATTTCTTGTGCACGGCCCCTTGAGCTTTTGTCCAAGCAGTTGGGAGTGATGCATATTGGAAACAACAACAACAACAACAACAACAACAACAACAGAAAGGACTTCATCAAAGAACTGACTGAAACAGTGAACTTCTGCTCAAAACAATCAACTTCTACATGGAAAATATTGAGAAAGACTGAGAAAGAGATGAAAAGCATGTTTGGCAGAATGCATGAGCTCTGGTGGGGTTGGGGGATAGGGTGGGGGACACGGGTCTAGATTTGATTAAAAAAATATATAAATAAATTAAAAAAAAGAAAGTTAGCAGAGACTTACAATATGACTGGACTCCTAAAGGTCATTTGTACCTTACTTAGCTTAATGGATAGTTATGAAACACGTACTGGACAAGAGTCAACATGTAAGCCAGGCTCCAGCTCAATAATGTAGTAAGTTTTGGTAAGGACATCATTTCCTCATTGTACAATTAAGAAGTTCAATTAGATTATTTTAAAGATGTCAATTCTGTAACTCTAGGCTTAGTAGCTGCAGTAATTAAGTTGAATCTAAAGTCTTTAATCTACTAATTTCAGATTCTCTAAGACAATCTCTTCAGTCTCTTCTACAAAGATACCAAGAGAGCATACACATTCAGGTATATGGGGGTTAAGAGTGTGTCTATGCCCATGTATACGTGACACACACACACACACACACACACACACACACACACACACAACCTTTATTATATAGTCCAGTAGGTGTTGATGTCACTATAGTTTGCAGTTTGAAGTCAACTTCACCTATGTAGTTTAAAGAGTTTTGTGCCTCTTTGTACGTCTGTGTCTGTCTGTGTTTGTGTGTGCCACATATGCATGGGCACTGACACACTCTCTTTTTTTTTCTTTTTTTGGTCTTTTTGAGACAGGGTCTCCCTTAGCCCCTGCTGCCCTGGAACTCACTCTGTAGACCAGGCTGGCCTTGAACTCACAGAAATTCACCTGCCTCTGAATCTGCAGCCTCCTGGGACCTTGTTCATATGAACTCAAAACAGTGGTGTTGGCACGCACAAGACTCATGCAAACTCAGACAAAAACTGAGCATAGATCCTGGGAAATGGGCAGCAGACCCCAACCTTGGCTAAAGAACTAATGGCAGCTGACTACTACTGGTGAGGGAGAGTTGATCTTCTTTAAGCAAAAGACTCTAGAGAGATTGTCTAGACCCTAGAGGATAAACTTGCTAACTTGACTCAATAGGCCTGAACATGACAGAATACATGAACTTGTTGGGGAGGCTGTCAGGGGTGAGGATGGGTAAGGGGGTGTAAAGATGCTTTGTTTGAAATGCACAGAATTTCAATAAAAGTTATACATTAAAAATATAAAATAAAGGTGTTCAAAACAATAAAAAGAGTTTTATGTACACTTTGGTGAATATATTCAAGGGTTACTTTTGTCTCCTGGAAAGGGTTGTTATGGATAGCCACACATGGTGATTTATTATTGAGATCTAAGCCACTTACTGGTTTCTTAGGTGAGGTTAGCTAATTTTTTTTAAATATACTTTTATTGTTATTAAACTTTTTCATATGTCACTTCTCAATCCAATTTAGACTCATTTCCCTTTCCCATGCCCACCACCCCACCAGAGTTCATGCATTCTGCCATACATGTCTTGCATCGTTTTCTGAGTCTTTCCAGAGTGTTTTTTTTTCAAAGCAGAGGATTATTGTTTGGAGGAGAACATCACTGTTTCGAGGTTAGCTAATTTCAAAAATGAAACACAACAATTACTTTTCAATTAACCTAGTCTGCAAACCAGTGGTGCTTCACTGACGGGGGCTGCCACTGGCACAGCCACGATCTGCCTTGTGTCTCAGTTAATCCTATGGCTCACAACAGAACAAATTCATAGCATCTGTTAACCCCCATCCCTCTTCTTCCTTGAATACAGCAAGGCTTAGTTCTTAGCTTACAGACATGAGAAACGATGGCCATACTCTGCATTGGATGAGTAATTACACACAGGTATACCCTAGCTATTTGAGCTGCTTTTCAAATTCTGACACTGCTTGTAGTATGGAGGGGTTTCCTAAATTATTAAAGGTAGACAATGCTAAAATGCCTTAGGCAGATAAGAAAAATCACACTGGTGACATTTTCCACTGGAGGATTAAATCTGCTCTCTCCAGGCTGTTGCTAAATTCCATCAGCTGGAGAATGTTGTTCTAATACACCATAGCACTTTCAAACAATGGTTCTATAAAGTAGAGCCAATCCATCAAATGATATTATAAACTGTTTCTTAAACATTACTAAACTAAAACCTACAGGGTTCAATCCATCAGCTCTGTGAGTTTACATCTGCCTATGCTTAATATACAAGTTTGAGGTTTGAGCAGCTGAGTACCTAACACTAACAACTCTCCTCGCTTTCCCCACTGTTCAGGCCAGAATGGCTGCTCTCAGATAATTGAAACAGAAAGAGTTTTCTCTATTGCATTTTAAATGAATAAACGTAAAGTGATTAAAGGACATATGGAAGATTAGGATCATTTAATAATTAAGCTTCCTAATTCATATCTCCTATAAATGTTAATAACAATGTAATACCCTTCAATATAACAAGGTTCCTTTAAAAAATAAAATCCTTGCTTTTTTTCAGACAAAATTTATTTTGTAAATAATGATTCTAGAATATAAATCCCCTTGACCTAAAAACATTTGCTTAGGACTGTTGAGTCCAGTTACATACATAGCAGAAAATCAACTTTCCTTATAGTCATATTTAAAAGAATATGAAAAAGCAGGAATGGACTTCACTTTTTAAATTTCTGCTCCAGAAAGCATTAGATACAATGAAATATCTTAAATCCAAGTCATGTAGTCCTGATTCCACATGTTACTCACATCCCACCATCTGAACTCATTTCTTTGAGTAGGAACCGAATTTTGTCCAAATAACTGTTTTTAAACAAATTGTCAAGTTGGATTTTTTCAGTGCATGGTGGAAAATTTCCATTCTATTTGTTATAGATGAAAATGATAATGTGTATGTAGAAGCAGTCTTGGCTCAAAGAATATTAGGATAATAGGTTGACAATGTTTTCTGAAATTTTCTGCAGCAGGAATTAAGGAGAGACTGTTATTTATTGGCTGTCAGATTGAGGTTTGATTCCCAAATTTATTCAAAAGAAAAAGACCAAAAAAAAAGAAACTGGTATAGTCCCTTGCCTCAGTGATGACCCAAACCACCTGTTGTTCTGTTGTTAGCAGATGTATTCACAGTTATCCCCAAGAGCTCCCACCCCCATCCCTGATTGGTGTTTCCCTGCACCTCAGCTCTTATATTAGTGGTTACTCATATGCTAATTATCAGAGACAAGAAAAGGGGAATCAGATATGGTCTTGACTCAAATTCATTTAGAAAAAGTCTGAAATGAAAAAACCTCAAGAATAAGCTATCCATCTTATTGTCAAAAGTTAGTAAGATAGGACTTTTTCTCTCCCTAATTATACTTCCAAATAGTATTTAGGGAACTAGAACAGCGTGTCCATGTGCTTCTGTGTCAGAGACACTTGGGTACAGGTAACTCTAACCACCTGGGCTTAATTTCCAATTGCTATAAAAGAAGAGTAGGCATCTGTGCTGGTCATTTTTGTCAACTGGGTACAAACTAGAGATACTTGGGAAGAGGAAACCTCATTTGAGGAATTTCCTCTATCAGATGGCCCTGCGAGCACATCTGTGGGGCATTTTCTTTACTATTGTTTGATTTAGGAGGGCCTAGCTTACTGTAGACAGTGCAGTGCCATCCTAGGCAAGGTGTCCTGAGTTACTTAAGAGAAGCAGCTGAGCAAGCCAGGGGGCGTGAGCCAATGAACAGCATTCCTCCACGATTTCTGCTTCAGATCCTGCCTCCAAGGTTTCTGTCCTGTTTGAGTTCTGGTTTTGGCTCCCCTCAATGATGGATTATTGCCTGGAAGTATAAACTGAAATAAACCCATTTCTTCCCCAAGTTGGTTTTGGTCAATATTTTAACACAGGACAGCAACCACACTAGGGCAGAATGGTACACTAGAGTGATATATTGCTCTTAGGGCTGAGCTGACAATGTTGTTCTGGAGGAGAATTGTGGAAGGATTTTGGAACTTTGGGCTAGAAAAGCCACTAAGTGCTCAGAGCTTAGCTGGCTGTTCTGTGGGAACATGGAAGATAAGAATGCTGAGAGAAATGTGGGTAGTGAAGACCTGGTTTGAGAAATTTAAGAGGGAAGATTGAGAGCCAGTCAAAGGCTCTATCAGGGCTGTTTGTATGATATCTGTGAACTGAAAAATCTGTGGTTTCTAGTCAGCTGAGGCTCAAAAATCAGCTGGGATTAATAAGAGACCAGTGTCATGAGGTTGAATCTGGGAAGCATTTGCTTAGTGTCCACACATAGAAGCTGAGTCAAGTGAGGACCAAGACTGCACATCAAACTGGCAGCAGAACTTGGTAATGTGTAAGGGTTGCCCACATGGTACTGGTTTTGGTGACATGAAAGCAGAATTGAAGGGGTCATGGAGAGAAGCTGAGGCTTGGCACTGGGGGAGGCCAAGAGAGACCACTGGTAAAAAGTGCAGCTTCAGTTGCAGTAGAGACTCTGGACACTGTAGATTTGGGATGGCTAAGAAGGACAGCAGTAGGTGTGGAGTAGAACTGACTTGAACCTCTAAGATTACCTGTGTGTGCTGCAAATGGCAGAGCTGGAGGTCCGTTGGAGACAGAAGATCATGAATCAGTCCTAGATGCTGGACACTGAGCTACAGACTTGGTTTATACTGTTGGATGTTGGGTTTTGCTTTGATCTGACTGTAACTGTGTCCTGGTTCTTCTCTTTTGAAATAAAAAAGTATATAACCTGTTTTTGATTTTACAGAAGCCCATAGTTAAAAGACTCTGAATTTTTAAAGAGAGAACGTGGACTTCTAAACTGTTGGAATTATTCAAGACTGTGAGACTTTTAAGGCTATACCATATTTTGTATTATTAACAGAAGATCTTGGGAATAAACAAGACAGAGTTTACTAAGGTTTAATGGGGATGATACTTGTGTGTCAAGCTGACTAGGGGTCAATGTGCTGATTGGCTTTTTTTGTCACACTTGACAACAACTACAGATTCAACCTGGAAAGAGAACCTATAGTGAGGCATTCTCATCCACTAGAGCGTGCTGACTTTCCCAAGACTCTGAGTGTCTGTGGGACATTTCTCCATTAGACTGCGCCTGCACACTTCTCGTGGGACATTTCCTCATTATGACTGGCCTGCACACCCTGTCCTGGGGGACATTTCAATCCATTAGACTGTGCCTGCACATCTGCCTGTGGGACATTTCCTTCATTAGACTGCACACCTGTCTGTGGGACATTTACTCCATTAGACTGGCCTGCAGACCTGTATGTGGACACCATTATTCTCCATAACTGGCCCTGCAACCTTCCGTGGGACATTTTCTCCATTAGACTGGCCTGCAGACCTGTCTGTGGGACATTTACTCCATTAGACTGGCCTGCAGACCTGTCTGTGGGACATTTCCTCCATTAGACTGGCCCGTGGCCACATCTGTGGAACAGTCTTCCTCCATTAGACTGGCCTGCACATCTGTCTGCGGGACATTTCCTTCATTAGACTGCACACCTGTCTGTGGGACATTTCCTCCATTAGACTGGCCTGCACACCTGTCTGTGGGACATTTCCTCCATTAGACTGGCCTGCACACCTGTCTGTGGGACATTTCCTCCATTAGACTGGCCTGCACACCTGTCTGTGGGACATTTCCCCCATTAGACTGGCCTGCAGACCTGTCTGTGGGACATTTCCTCCATTAGACTGGCCTGCACATCTGTCTGTGGGACATTTCCTCCATTAGACTGGCCTGCATACCTGTCTGTGGGACATTTCCTCCATTAGACCGGCCTGCACGACCTGCTGTGGGGACATTCTCCATTAAAAATGGCCTCTGCCACTTCGTGGACATTCTCCATAGACCTGGGCCGCACACCTGTCCGGTGGACATTCCCCCATTAGACTGCATAACCTGTCTGTGGACATTCCTCTCATTAGACTGCCTCACACCTATCCGTGGCATTTCCTCCATTAGACTGGCCTGCACACCTGTCTGTAGGACATTTTTTTCTGATTGCTTGTTGATAGGACCCTGATCTAGCTGTGGTGAAGTCCATCCCTAGGCTGGTGGGCCTGCGCTGTATAAGGGAAGTAGGTGAGGAAGCCCAGGGTAAGTATGCCGGTAATCAGCATTTCTCCATGGTCTTGTGACCTGGAAGTTTTAAGCCAAATAAACTCTTACTTTTATAAGTTGTCTTGATCATGATGTTCTTTTATTACAGCAACAGAAAGCACACTAGAAGAGCATCTTTACTTCGCCATGGGAATTTTATATACAATAAGTATTAGCACAACAAAGCCGAAGAGATAACCTTTCATTAACCCATAGCTGTAGATTCTATATGACCCACCTCTTTCCATAATTACTAGGCTGTCAGGTTTTTAAATAATATACCCCTTAAATTCTTGTGGTGACCATAATTATCTGAAATGTAACTGGATTTTTGAAAGACAAAATTACTACAAAAAATTCATACATTCATACGTACCTTTTAGAAATATTAACGACACAACAATTCACACACCACACACACACACACACCCACGCACACACCCACGCCCCACCCATATATACTGATGGAGAATTTATTCCTTAAACTTCACTTGAGACTAAAATTTTGTATACTGAATAAAAATCAATTATGGCTTCTCATAAAAGGGAATAAGACCTGAGATTTCAATCGTGAGATTTAGCAGTTCACAGACAATGAAGAATATGAATTCTTCCAAAGTGCAAGACAATGGATGCAAAGAAAATATATTTGCATTCCTGAATTTAAGAAAATTAACAGATGTAGGGCTGGAGAGAATGGCCTAATGGTTAAGAGGCCGATCCGCTCTACAGAGACCCGGGTCGATCCCCAGCACCTCATGGCGGCCGAGAAACCATCTGAAACTCCCAATCCAGGAGAACTCCAGATCCAACACCCTCTTCCAGGGGAATCCGACACCCTCTTCTGACCTCCGCGGCATTGCACGACCACGGGTGCACAAACTTGCATGAGACATTACATTGATACACAAAANTTTTGTCTTTTTGAGACAGGGTCTCTCTGTAGTCCCAGCTGTCCTGGAATTCGCTCTGTAGACCAGGCTGGCCTTGAACTCACACATATCTGCCTGCCTCTGCCTCCCAAGTGCTAGGATTAAAGGCGTGTACCACCACGCCCAGCCTGAAATTTACTTTGAGATGTGCACAAAATATGGGGCTGGAGAGATGGCCTAGCAGTTAAGAGCACCAACTGCTCTTGCAGAGGACCCGGGTTCGATCCCCAGCACCCACATGGCAGCTGAGAACCATCTTTAACTCCAGTTCCAGGAGAATCCAACACCCTCTTCTGACCTCCGCGGCATTGCACGACACGGGTGCACAAACTTGCATGCAGACAGTACATTCATACACATACAGAAATAAATAAAATTAATAAAAAAATAATAAAAAAGAAAATTAACAGATGTAATTGAAAAGCTTGAAATCTTACTCATAGGAATAGAAATCAGATACAACTAGTTACCCAATCAACAAGATTTCAAATGCTCTAGGAAACACTACAGTTTTACAACAGTATAGTTTACAACTGACATCATTTTATGACTGTCTTTCTTCATCTCTTTGTATCTCTCTCATCTATAGTTTATTCAATGGAGCCCTCAAGGCTCATGAGTTATTTCACTTCAGAGCAAAAATGGGCTAACAGCTAGAATTGTGTTTATAATACAATAAAGTTTTATTGGAACACACTTACACCCCATTGTTTTCTTTTTGTCTTTAGCAGCTTTCTCACTCCAGTAGCACAGTTAAGAAATTGCAACACACTACCTAAAACTTTACACTATAACCTGGCTCTTCCAAAAAGGCTTTAGGATCCCAGTTTTAAAGACATATTAAAGGACAAAATATGAGAAACATGTTATGAGTTGCAGCAACTGCATAGTCTCATGGTCCAAACCACAAAGAATGTGTAAGAAATGTAATTTTCATAGCTATTCTGATGCAACCCTTTAAACATTACTCTTGACATTCACATAAACTATAAATAAGGAGTTTTGGAGGAACCTTCATCGGTTTCATAATCAATTATAACTCCAACTTCAAAACAATCTGAAAGGCAAAGAGCTACTTCACCAGCTTTGAAAGCAAGAGCTATCTGTGTGGAATCAGCACTGCTTTCTCAGCTGCTAGATGCACCATTACTTTATAGCATCTGGCAATAGATACAAATGAAATAGGGAATGCTGTGTAAGCAGTGTTTACCCAATCTTTCTCCTGTGCAACGTTTACGGTGCCGTTTCAAGATCAAGAACTCATAATCTTGTCTACTGTGAATTATTTAGTTAATATTTAATCTTTAATTGATTTTATTACTGTAGAAAGGAGTACAATAAAATCCTATTTGTGCAATAGCAAACAATATGATAGTGCTAGCGACCACTTCCGGTGGGCCTGGCCAGCGCTGCTGCCAGACTTGCAGTCCCTGAGCTGCCCTTCACGATTTCCTATCTCTCTTAATCAAAGTATGCTTCCAGCTCGCTCTGCTTGCAAATAACATGAATGTGTTCAATTGTACGTACATGCTACCTTTCATACAAGTTGCCAAAACTCATGTGCCTAGTGTCAAAGGTCTTTGAGCTGTTTAAATTAGCCTTGACCCATCTCCACTAGTTTATATACGTTTTAATGAAGAAGATGTCCCTTCTGAGACATTTAGAATATAGTTCATTACAAGGTCTGAAGAATTCTATAATAAAACTCCATTTTCTACAGAGATCTCCAAGAACAAAAGCAACAGCACCTTATGAACTCCAGCCCATCTGAGTTGAGAGCATTCTAGATGATCGGTAGGGGGCAGTCTGCCCTCAACTAAAACCAGAGGTACAGCAGGGCTCAAAAGTCTGCAAAGGTCCCGAGGGCCCAGTGACAATGAGCGATCACAGGCTCAATTTTGGGCCTCATGTGGAAGATGGAAAAATGTCTTCTCCATGTCAACAGTGCTACAAGTTGTCAGGCAGAGCTCAGGGGAGCTCTGATTGCTGCCAGCTTTCTTTTCCCCTTCTAACTCCTCTTCCGCTGCCTGCGTGGCAGATCCAAACCTCCAGAATTCTGGCTGAAGAACTGACTCTCCAAGTTTCTTTTGCTTCCACACCATACTCTTCTGGGTGGAATGACTGGGCTTCTCCCCTCTTTTCTCCGAGCCCTACTTCCATTGACTACCTAGTGAACTTCTAACTACATTCTCCTTTGCCTACTGATTCTCATGAGCTTTGGCTTCCAACTCTGGTTTATATGCGAACTAAGGCCCAGAGATACTAATTTGACCAAAGTCACATTGTGACAATGGGCTAGAGCCAGACCTGAAGGCAGCACCTTCTAACCCCAAAGCTCAGGTGGATAACGACCACATCCATGGCTTCTCTGAAACAAATGGAAGAGAGGAAAGATGACTGGGAGAAGGAGGCCGCAGAGGGGAGGTGCTTGATTTACATGATGGAATGACAGAGTGAGCATTACTTCAGGAGGATAAGAGGAAAGGAGGTAGGGGGCAAAGGAGGGGCCTTGGGAGGGAGGGGAAGCTCTTCCCAGGAGCAAAGGGAAGAAAAGAATGAGGTTGTATCAATGAGGACAGGAGCCAAGAGGGAAGAAAGTGACAGCTACAATGAGCCAAGGAGGGGTTTTCCCACCACCATTTGACTGACTTGAGAGGAACTCCTCAGAGGAAGCTGCGTAACAACTTTCCAGCTAAGAGAGAAACAGAGGCACTTGCTGAGAGAGGCAGAACTGCAAAGTCAAAGTCTTAAGACCAGTATTGTCTAGGTCCCAAGTTGTGGGTACCTTTGTAATATGACAATGGCAAGACCCTTTTTGCAGCTCCTAAACCTCCGTCCCCAGAAATGCCAGCCAGAGGAGGAACTTGTCTCCTGGGAAGAGATTTCACATAGTTCTGAGAATTAGCCAGACCACCCTGCAGGAGAAAATGGAGCCAAGAATGAGTGACGGGTCAGTGATGTGTGGACTGTGCCTTGATCAGACTGCTTGGCACTGCATACTTTTGGCCTCATAAATCTCAATCTGTATCGGGACCCTGGGGATGAAACTAGGGGACAGGGAGGAAGAAGTAGCATGGCCAAAGAGGTGTGGCCACGTTGAAAAAAATCTCCTTTCTGCTTCTCACTCTGTAGGGATGTGGTCTGTGTGTGTGTGTGTGTGTGTGTGTGTGTGTAAGAGAGACACAGAGAGACAGAGAGAACTTGGTCATGCAGGTATATGTGGAGGCTCAAGGTTGTTGTCAGGGGTCTTCCTTAATTGCTTCTCTACCTTGTTATTTAAAACAGGATCTCTCACTGAACCTGGTGCCCACTGGTAGATGAGACAGGATAACCAGAGAGTTCTCGGGCTCTTGGGATCTGCATGTCTCCACCCCACTCCCCTATTGGAGATTAAAGATGTACCTGCCATGCCTAGCTTTCAAGTGGGTGCCGGGGATTCAAACCCAGGGCCTCATTGCTGTGCAGCAAGCACTTTACCCACTGAGCCATCTCTCCAGGCTCATGCTTTTCACTATTAATTTGTCTCTTTAATTGGCTTCTTGAGGACAGGCGGTCAAGTTTGGGCTTATTAGGGCACAAACACTGACCTTAATAACTCTGGTCACAAAGGACATAAAAGAGTCTTTGTCTATATGAGCTCTATCAGTGTTCATTCCATTAGAAGTTAAAACAGAAATTAAAACTAAAAGATCCACTTATTAATTTTAAATAAATTCTATTACACATCAAATACTTTTATGAAGGATAACTACATTTTCTAAAATAACATCAGAACCAACTGATGAGAACAGCGGCACTCTTTCACCTTATGGCAAGTCTCTTTGGTGTCTGGCTTAATTCAAGAGAGTTGGATTCTTATAACTGCATATGCATGTAATCTGCTATGAGAGTTGGATTCTTATAACTGCATATGCATGTAATCTGCTGAGAGATGTTTTGGTTGAGGTAATTGACAAAAATCCAGTACCACATAAATTTATAGCTAAAAAATAGAGATGCTCTTAATAGTCATTTTTAGATAGTTATGGGCATTTTTCATTCAATACCAAAGTTTGACAAGTCAGATATTCTTAGAGGTGTCAGTGTGAAATCTAGAGTCAGATCAATAAACCTGATAGTCATCTACACTAACTGGTCTGTATTTTCCTTTGAATCCATGTTTTGATCATGCATTGATCATGCACCAGACAGCTAGAAAAAATGCTAATTTACTTAGTTAATGATATATTTTTGCTAAACAGTATGTTAAAGCCAGATTTGTTTATTTCATATTTTTAATAATTTTAAAAATCAGCATACAAAGGAATGGTTTTCATTCTGGATTTTCTTACAGATGTACCATTACAAATAAATCTTTAAGTTTTGAGATTCTAAAAGCTCTCCTGGTGGACATAGATTTTCTAAATATCTGATTTTTACTTGAAACCTCAAGTTTTATCAATAACAAATAGTGTCGTTTACTTCAAACAACTGGACTAACCCCATGCATCTTCATGAAAATGCCCACTGACTACACAAGTTGTACTCATATAGCTTATCAATCATTCTTTTGATTAAAAATGAGATTCTATGGGGAAAAACAGTAGCCAATTTGGTCACAATGCAAAGAACTAACTGCATGTTAGTTTTCTTGAGACACCATTCACACTCCAATGTAATAGTCTATGTGTCTATTTCCCTTTTCGTCACACAAAAAATTTGAAGTGTATAATTAAGAACAGAGATTTAATAAAATGAATACTTTTACTTCCTCAACCATAGCATTCTGAAGTGCAGCCTGCCTTCTTCCCCTCTAGCAAGTGTGCAGCAGTGAGCATGCAGTGAACACAGGTGCAGATTGTGCTACGTCAGCAGTTGTGCTCACGGTTACCTTTGCAAATTTCTGCACAGAGAGGGAAAGGCAAATTAGATCTTGGTGCTATTAGGAAAACAGTTTTTCCCTGTAGACTTCCTGAAATGGTCTCAGTGATTGGCAACTATTCAAAGATCACATCTTGAGACTTGCTGACTTTTATAAATCATTCCTAGCATGGTTCTAGGATATTCCCCATATTCTTAATAGCTTCTCTCACTAGGATAAACTAGGTTAGAGAGGAAAACAAAGCCCTCAAAATCTCACTGGTTTAGAACAATGGCTTGTTTCTTACTGACAACATACTTCCATTGGAGGTGGAATGGAAAGAGAAGTCTGCTGGCTCGAGTCACTGAGGGACTTAGGCTGATGGAGCAGACCCATCTCAAATTGTACCGACCAGTATCTAAGAGTTTAAAACCTTTTGAGGGTCTCATCACAGCCATAAGTTAGTTCCTCTGTATAATTACTTTATTAATTTTAATTGACTAAAAATTTTTAAAACAAGTAAGTTTTAGTTCTAGGCTTAAATTCAGCCAAATTTTGGTCATTATGTGCCAGGAACCATTCTAAGTTTTATTTGTTAAACACAGTGCTACAAATTTTTACGTGCATTATTTCAATTTAATCTAAGGCAAACTATCTCCTTGAAGGAAAATTCAGGCATCCATTTTCCTTCACCCTAAAAGAAAGATCTAGACCCTAGGCAGACTCTCAAAGGGAATGAAAGCATCACAGCAGTAGATGCCAATTACTTTCTGCAAAAAGTTATGCAAAAAATAAAACAAGCCACTCAAGAAGTTTCTGGCTAAATTGCACCACAAAACTTCTGTCAGGAATCTTTGACAAGATGTAGTGTTAACTCTCAGAACAAGAAAGCAACAAGTTGATCCCACCAGCTCTGGAGCTCTGCCAAGGACCCATAGCGGAACGTGAGCAGAGCCCACTGGCTGAGGGCCCAGGCCTTTGCGCCAAACAGCAGCTTCGTTACAAGGGACACATGGTTTAGACATAAGCAAGCTGTTCTGAACTGAACAGAATATTTATTAGCTTGCCTTGGAGAATGTGGACGTGCAGGAGAAATGATCTTGTGAACAGGTGCCAGGGAACAGACAGTAAGCACTGAGGAAAAGAAGGTTTTTTGGGTAGAGAACCAGGAATATGCCTGATTTACATTAAGATTGTATTTTATTATTTTTTAATAAAAGAAAAGAAATGAGAAAAAAGGAAAAAGTTTTCAAAAAGGTTTACATTGTTTTTGTAGCATATAACATTTTAATTACAAGTCCATTATATTTTGACCAGTGTCTTCCCTATGGTAAGATTAATATGTTCCAGAAGTCATCTGTTTTCTTGATACACAGAAAGGATGAAGGGTTCTCCACTCATTTTAAAACTCCAGATTCTTGATGGAAAAAGAGAATCTTTTTTAGTGGTGAAAAAAGAAGAAGAGTTTGTAAATATCAAAAGATTTTGGGAAGATTCATAAAACCACTTTGTCAAAAAATTGTTTTCTAAGCTGAGGATGGTGGTGGTACATCCCTTTAATCCCGACAGGGTCAGAGGCAGGCAGACCTCTGTGAGTCCAAGGTCAGCCTGGTCTATATAGTGAGTTTTAGGCCAGCCATCACTATAAAGTAAGACCCTGTCTCAAAATAATTGATTTCTGAATCTGAGCATGGTGGTTCGTGCTTATAATCTTAGCAGTCACAGGCAAGGCAGGAAGAGTACTCAAAGTTTGAACCCAGCTTGGGCTTCACAACAAAGCCTTCCATGTCTCAAAACAAACAAATAACAAATTTTTAAAAAGGAAAAGAAAAGAAAAGGATTTCTATACTGCACTTAAAATACTGACTGAGTCTGCAGCCTGAGTTCACATTCAATGTTTATAAACCCTAGTCTATTTGAAAATGACCACTGTCATTGAATAGGGAAGCCAAATGGTTTTGATAATCTCTTTTAAGGATATCATGCAGTAAGCCTTCAGGAGTTGGTTTCCATGCTGCATTGCCCACAGGGATCTTCAACATCTCTGTCCCATGATTAAGAAGCAGGATGTTTCCAGACAGCTGAGTTAGTATTTCCACATAGAAGGTGGAGAGTGTATCTGGCAGCCAGAACATCCCATAAATCACCACTGATGGCTAGACTAGCAGGTCCTCTGGATGGGAGAGTAATGAGGACGGAGCCACGGAAGACCCACGGGGCCAGTCAGCAAGATGTGCTGGAGCAGACAAGAGCTACAGTGCTCTAAAGAGAGACAACAGCAGAGGGAAAGGATTCCTGTACTAATACTTGTGCCAACTAATAAACAGGTCTGGCAGTGGCCAAGTGCCCGTTTTGTGTAGAAATCAGAACATGCCAGCTATGCCAGGAAAATACAAGCCTACTTTGACCGAAAGAAAAGAGAGGTGCCAAGCATCTAAAAAACTTGGAAAAAACCCTACAATTAATTCCTAAACACTGACAATACTTACAGGCCTAGTATTAATTCCACAGACCTCGATATCAAATTATTCTCTTCCTAAGTATTTTCTATGTTGATGCTAAATATTTTTTAAAACATACAAATGATATACCTCAACCCTTGAAAGTAATCTGAGAAAACAGCAATGGAGAGTTCCTGAACTGTACCGATTCATAGAAAAGACAAGTTATATATACAATGAGAAAGCTCAAGCGAGCAGAGGGGGCTTGGTCACTTTTTTTTAAATTTTTATTTATTTATTTTCGTATGTGTCTGAATGTACTGTCTGCATGTAGGTTTGTGTACCCGTGTCGTGCAAGGCCGCGGAGGTCAGAAGAGGGTGTCAGATTCCCCTGGTACTGGAGTTAAAGACGGTTCTCAGCTACCATGTGGGTGCTGGGGATTGAACCCGGGTCCTCTGCAAGAGCAGTTGGCGCTCTTAACTGCTAGGCCATCTCTCCAGCCCCCAGCTTGGTCACTTTTATAGCAACAATGTCCAGCACTAGGCTCCTAGAAGCAAAAGACAGTTGTTGACTGTAGATGACACTCCTAAATCTTGTCAGGCAAAAGAACCAATAAAAGGGTGAAGCGCTATGAGAGGCTGAGGAGCCGTACTTCCTGCAATATAAAGACCATGGCAAGTCAGGGCAAGAGTTGTGTATGTCTAATTTAAGGGTGAAACAAAAGTCTCTGCTTGGCAAACCTGAGCTCTAATCTGCATGGCATCGAATGATTTATATCAACTTACTCTGCATTCATTTTCAAGTTGATAAAAAGAAGAATGTTCTATACCTCTGTCTTATATAAGTATTCCAGGACAAATGGACTACTGAAAAAATACAAAAGGAGCTTAGTATGGTACCTGCCTCATAGAAGACAATCAATCTACAAGTTCTGACTGCCCAAATAAAGAAGGCTCTGCACATAACAGAGGGATCCAGCTGGCATATCATCACTGAAGAAACCATTCCTAGGAGCTAACCCAGAGCACTTGGAACAATGAGTAAGGGAGCCACAAATTGTGGATGTTAATGAGTCACCCACTATGCCTAAGCTGGTCTTGACAGAGGCCACCCACATCAGATGATGAAAGAATATATGCCATATTAGGACCTTGTAGGCATAAAAGTCAGAATAGATAATTCTGGGGTTGGTTTCTTGCTATCCACACATATGACTGCTGTTTGAAGGAGGAAGGGTCCTACATACAAAAGGAACTGAGGTTGGTTCTAGGCCCATAGACTCCTAAATGATTTTTGGCTGCCATTTGGATCCCACTTTACAATTTTAGCAGATTATTAGTCTAACCAAGAATGTTAATTCTCACATTGTAGTCCATTATTGTGTATAGGCTGTTTACAAAGGAAATGAATCCAACTGTTCATTTCACCTAAGTATACTGAGCCCTCATGCAGCTAGGCACACTGATGGCCATAAGGATAGCAAAGATGAACATATCCTGCTTGCTATGACTGAATGCTTATGCCTTCCACCTCAGTTCATGTTGAAGTACAAACCCTAAAGTAATAATATTAGGAGTTTGGGACTTTTGAGAGGAGTCCTTGTGAAAGGAACTAGTGCCTTCATAAAAGAGGCCTTAGAGAGGCACCTAGTTCTTCCCACCACCCAAGGGCACAGTGAGAAGGCACTGTTTGTGAGAAAGTGGGCTTTCACCAGACACCAACTCTTCTGGCACTTTAATTTTGGCCTTCTCACGTTCCAGAACTGTGAAGAAGAGATGTCTGTTGTGGTATAAGTCACCCTGTCTGCGGTACTTTTATAGCAAGCTGAATGCACTGTGGTACTGATCTTAATCTTACCCGTCTAGAGAAAAGGGAAATGTAGGTTGCCATGCTTTCAAGATCTACTTTTTATTTGTATTTATATGTATGCATGTCTCTGTGCAGCATGTACACATTTGGGTAGATGCCTGAAGAAGCCAAAAGGGGGCATCAGATCCTCTGGAGCTGGTGTTAAAGAAAGTTGTGAGATGCCCAAAGTGGGTGTTGGGAACTGAACTGTAGTCCTCTTGAGAGCAGCGAGTGCTTCTAATTGCTGAGCCATCTCTCCAGCCTTCAGGTTACCACCTTAAAAATACTGTATAATAAGTGTAATATTGTTAACTAAATACAAAAAAGTCAATATCTTGAGAGAATGAAACAGAACTTTAAGGGAGAAGGTTACTTACTTTGGAACTAGTTCTTGTTCAATTACAAGTGGAAGTGGGTACAGTCTAACCACAGACAAGGTCTTATCAAAAACAAAGATGTACAGAACAAGTTGATGTTTTTAAACAATGGTGAGAAAATGTTTACATCTGGCACCATGTGTGTGTGTCAGGTCCAGGTGACAGAAATAGATGGGGGGCTTGAGTAACCCAAATGACGTATTTGGATGGAGGCCAGTAAGATGATGCTGAAGGATGGGTACAAGTACAAAAATCTTGAGAAAATGGCACCATGGATAAAGTAAGCAGGGAACAGCATGGAATCCTGCCTAGGGGCTGGCAAGATGGAAGCCAGAATGAGTGGACTTAACAGTCAGCTCATGGGGACAATCTCCCAGTAAAAGCAACTTCATGGAGTGGAAGGGTGACACAAGAGCCTGGTACACCTACTAATGCTTCATTTTGAGCTGTATTTTGAAACCACTATGGAGGGCTGAGTATTCTCTCTCTCTCTCTCTCTCTCTCTCTCTCTCTCTCTCTCTTCAGAGCTACAAATAAAATTTTTCTTTTTAATTTGGAAAACATAAGGACTTGGTAGGAGTAAGACAAAAATTATTGCTATCAGGATTAGTTTATATATGTATATATACACAACCATAACATTTATATATTTGTGTGTGTGTGTGTGTGTGTGTGTGTGTGTGTGTGTGTACATGTTTGGGTATTTGAGATAGGGTCTTCTGTAGCCCAGGCTGGTCTCAGACTTGCTATATAACTGAGGTTGACCTTTAACTTGTGATCTTCTAGCCTCTAACTGACAGATGTGCCATCATCATCGTCCCTGGCCTTTTACTAAATTTTTGCATGAAGAAAAGATCATTGGGTTTTGGAGGCAGCCTGGAGAAAAATGCAAACAGAATATAAAACAGCACAAATAAACAGAACATCTGTAATGATGCAGGAAACAGTGCTGACCCAGAGATGACAGAACAGATGTGAGCGGGTTGAGACTCTTCACCATATGGCGAAGGCCATAAAAGCAAGCCCTATATGACACAATGACTCTTACCTTCCTTTTGATATCTGTGAACTGGGAAAACATTAAAGACCAATAAAACGACAGCTCCAGTAAGTAATAGTAGTGCAGGTCAGTTGTGAGTGGCTGGAGATGAAAGGAAAAGAAGAAACATTAATAGTTAATAGAAACCCCAGTTTATATCCCAAACATCTCCAGCTCACTGCTAAACTGGAACTCAGTGTTATGCTGTACACATGAAATTCCTGCCCTACTTTCTTTGTAGATAATGGAGCCGAAGAGGATGTCTCTAGATGATGGCTGGGTAGCACTATTTTCATTTCATCTCAAACCCAAGAAGTTATTAACCAGAATGAAGATTTGGGATCCTACTAATTCAGTTTAGCAACAACATTTATGGTAGCTACATAATTCCTTAGGCTACTTGGAACAAGTTCAAACACACACACACACACACACACACACACACACACACACACACACACACTTAGGACAGCTTCTGTGATAATCCTAAGTACAGGTGTAAGGAAGGCAGGTAGCAGAAATGAGTTCCATATTGGTCATTGAGGCAGTTTAAAGCTCTGCATTAATCAGAAAGTTGTGTCTTTAGGAAATGTTCAGTATATTGCAATATTCAAAAAGGATGATTCAAAAATATTTATCGAAAGATCAGATGGATAGAAGGCTGCCACGAGACAGCCAGCCAGGCAGATAGCCAGCCAGGAAACCTGAGATGGAGATCCAGCTCCACAGCTTGGTGAGAAGTTGCTTCCTTATAAAATGGATGCGGGGGGGATGCCTGATGTAACTGCCTCAGAGGCTCAGACAGACAGTAAAGTCAGGAAGGCTTATTTTATACAAAATCCCATAAAAATGAAAGTTTTTCCAAAAACACTTCTGAAAACTTTTTAGCTGTTTTTACTGAGCTGTAATGAAGTGCCTTAGTTGACTGGAATGAATGAAAACCCTCCAAAATGCTTTGAACATGTCCATACTGCTGTCCAGTAGGCAATACTCTATGCTGTAAATGAAATGAAAGTATTTCCCACTGAAATGTCCTTTTAAGACCGAAAGGAAGGATGGTTTTCAGGCAGATGTTGTCATCAGTGAAGTCTAAGAAGACAGGGCTCTGGTTTTAGCCTTTGAGACAAGGTCATATTCAGTGTTAATAAGATTCTCCCACTCCTGGCATCGTCATCTGTGAAAATGTCTCAGGGGTTACAAGGACACACTAGATCACATCTAGAAACTACAGAGTTCATACGAGAGCAGCGGCGTAATTACCACATTCATGAATTGCTCTGCAGTTAATGAAGCACACTCACATGCCAACTGCTTTTAGTTTCCCCAAAATCCTATGAAATTGGTACTCTAATTCTACATCTAGATTAGACAGTGGACAGGAAATTGATGTCAGTAAATTCAGGTTAAGAGGCCACATCCAGGTCTCATAGCTAGCGAGGCCCCTGACCACCATGTTATACTTCTACCCAGTGTGTACTCCTTGTAATAAGCTGGAGAAGGGTCAACAGGGTATAACCTTGCTCTTTTTCACATTTAAAATATAAACACATAGGAAATTATTACATGTGTAACAAATATAATATGTATGTTCACAATGAAGTAATGTATGCTTAAAATGGAAGCATATTTCTACTTTTTTCACCTAGAAATCTGCACAGTTACTTATATAAGTATGTTAAAGATGTAATAACTGTTTCATGAGAATGTTTACTCTTTCAAAGTGCACTGAAAGCTTGAGAGTGACTTCGAGTTACACTCTGCTATATTCATTTATATAGAAATAATTACATATAAAGCACTATAGTCGCATACATACTACTTGATTCATCATGTCCCCCCACAAGGAAAGTCACTAAGATTTTGTTAGCAAATGACACTTGTCAAAGATAACACTGTTCCCACAAGAGACCCTGAATTTATTTTGGATTTTGGGTGCACTGTGCTGAATTATTCAGTATTAAGAAATGATGTCTTCTCAATAGAAGACAACTCTGGATCAGAATCCTCACATACGCCATCTTTCTTTCTATCCTGATGATATTTCCTACTTTTAAACATAACCTTGGCTCCAAGCCCCCTCAGATTTTCATGACGAATCTACGGTGCTGCCTGTGAAACTGCCCACAGCTACATTTTGGGCCACAGTTCTATACATTCATCTCAGAAATAAGGAATTTCTCAGCTACAGTGAGAGCTATTTTGGACTATATTATAGTTAAGAACAAGGTTAGGTGAAGACATTCCACATGGGTTTGTCACAATGTCTTTCATGTTGCAGGATTTGCCTCTTTTTTTTAAATTTTATTTTATTTTTGTATGTGTATGAATGTACTGTCTTCATGTAGGTTTGTGCACCCGTGTCGTGCAATGCCGCAGAGTTCAGAAGAGGGTCTCGGATTCCCCTGGAAATGGAGTTCTCCTGGAATTGGAGTTACAGATGGTTCTTAGCTGTCATGTGGGTGCTGGGGATTGAACCTGGGTCCTCTGCAAGAGCAGTCAGTGCTCTTAACCGCTAGGTTATCTCTCCAGCCCCAGGATTTGCCTCTTAAACATGGGGCAATACAGCAGCTGCCATGCCAATATGCTAGTTAAGGTTTCCAGAAGCCTTTTGTGTCCTTTTATAAATAGAAATTTAGACATGTATGGGTTGTGTTGCTCAGTACACCACTACAGGATACAAGGAAAGCCTATGATGACAATATCTCAAGTATTATAGACAGTAGAGTAGCTGCTGGGCCTGAACTTACAGCTGTGTAAAATAAGTGACTGGTTTCCACCTTCCCTCAGTCTCTATCAGATATCCCTGGAACACAGCTTTCTCTCACTGTCATATTGGTTATTTACATTCTTTTCTAACCTAAATTACATGAAACTGGAATTCCATTTCGATGTGTCCTTACTTAGCCTTGAACTTGCCCAAGGAGCATTCAGTGTCAGTCCCTACCCTACAACAATCCTGTCGGTAACAGAGAAGGTGTGGAGCAAGCTGTTCCCCAATAACCTTATGAACACAAAAGTCCGAATGCCTATAAAAATGCAGCCCCAAACTCAGAAATCCAAGATGCTGATTACAAAGCATAGTTGCATTTGCTCACTTTACATGAAATATCCTGAATGAGCTAAAATTTTCCAGTTAGGAATCCCTAGTTTGGGGATGACAAGGACATGTGGTATTGTTACAGGATCATGAAAAGACACATCAGTAAGTAGGGATCTAAAATGCTTCCTTTTCAGGGATATGATTTCTTCACTTTTTTTTTTTTTTTTTTTTGTCTTTTCAAGACAGGGTCTCCCTGTAGCCCCAGCTGTCCTGGAACTCACTCTGTAGACCAGGCTGGCCTTGAACTCACAAAGATCCTGCCTCTGCCTCCCAAGTGCTAGGATTAAAGGCGTGAGCCACCACACCCAGCCATTTAACTTCACTTTTAAAGATGCCCTCTCTTCTTTCTTAGTTATAGAAAGGATTCATCCGTGTGTAATAGTACAGGCCCATTTTTCTGTCTGAGGGAAATGGTGTTTTGATTTATGTATTTAGAGGCTGGCTGCTTCTAAGTTACAAACTTTACAAAACTCAGTGTGCCTGCTCTAGTCCCACACATAGGTGCTCCCACTTGCTGTGGAGGCAAGCCTGCAATGTCAGTGGGCCTTCAGACTTCTCTTTGAATGAGAAACAGGAATCAGCCACCTGTTCAAGTGACTACATCCTGTTCTCCAACAAAGGACATTCCAAGTTGACTCATCCACAGAAGCAATTAGACTGATTCTGAACTTCATTCAGAACACACAAAGCACTGTCCTCATGGCCAGTATTAATTAGCAGGTGCAGAACCATAAAGTAAGTGGCCGTTGCAGCCTGCCTGAAGCCATGAAGTTAACTTAAGGGTGATCCCCTGTGTTTATAAAACCCAGACAGTCAGGCCTTCTTACCTGGTAGGGGTAGTTATACCAGCAGTGTTTTGTATTCCACAACCAAGGGGTCTGAAAAAAACAACAGAGAAACAGACTTTACAAACTTTATATTGCTAAAAGGGATAAGAGACACTTGTAACAGGCTATTAGGATTTCAGCAGTTTACCGATGTGAGAACATAAGGACTTAAAACAACTAGGAATAGAATATTAAAACAACTGGTGTGCCACCAGTTTCTGGCATGGAGTTTCTTTCACCTGGAGTCTTTTTTATAGTTTTATAGTCACTCACTCAAATACATTCCTGCAATGTAAACAACCTCAACAGCAGTGGCTTCAGTACCAGATGCAAATCATCCATCTCACTTAGGAAAACTCAATGCTGATAGACACAGCAGTGTTCGCTAACCTATAGGTAAGGATCACTTCAGGAGGATGGCTGAAACTAATGCCCACAAGCACATTCTATCTCCCTACATGACCCAGGTTTCTATGACAATTCATTAGTAATTTGATGGCAATCCTTTGGCTTCAAAATGTCTAACTAGAAAATCTAAGTCTACACATAGATTCTAACACCTGTAGTAAACAGACATGGGTTCACTTGGGTTCGAGCAGAGAGTTGAAGCATTCAGTATCGGAATAAACTTCCCACAAGTTTGCGTTAATTTTTATCATGCTTTTGCATCCTTCATCCATGGATGACCATCAACTTTGTAGTACATATCTCTACACACACACATACACACACACACACACACACACACACACACACACACACACATCTTATAATTCATCTCATCTCCCTGGATCATCACTCTTGTACCACAGATATGAAAATAGTTTCAGCCAGCTAATGCTTGTTGAGGCCTCTCTATGTCTCATGGACTTTTCATGGTGATTATTAAACTCATTTAATCTTTGTAAGAGCTACTAATATTTGCCTTATTTTTTCATCAGGTAAATGGAGGCCCTGAATTTGAAAAAAAAAAATCTTTCTAGATTAAACAGCTCAGTAGTGCCAAAAGAACAAACCAAATATGGACTGATTCCCTACGGAGACATAGTCACTACATCCTGTCTTCTAGTCTGATAAAGCTAAACCAGACTTCGGGATAGGGAGGGAGTCAGACTGACAGATAAGGGCATCTCATGCACCAACTTAAAAAATGTCCACGAGTCTCAGCCGGGCATGGTGGCGCATGCCTTTAATCCTAGCACTTGGGAGGAAGAGGCAGGTGGATCTTTGTGAGTTCAAGGCCAGCCTGGTCTACAGAGTGAGTTCCAGGACAGCTGGGGCTACAAGGAGACCTTGTCTCGAAAAGACCAAAAAAAAAAAAAATGTCCACGAGTCTCTATTTCCCCTTCACTTAAGCACTATTCATTCTCTCCTCTTGATCCCTGTTCCTTGTTTTCCACTTTCCATTAATCCAATACTGTCCAAATCAACATCTTTCTGCCCTTGACTTCCAGCGGGTCTGGGTTGTGCCTGTCTGTTTCCTACATTTCTCTTGTCTCTGACATTGATGTTGACTATTAACCCCAATGGATGAAAATGATGATCAAATGAGATGGGGCATAATATAACACTGTGGCCTCTTTAAAAGCTAAGTAAAATATATTTTTATATTGTATAGAGAGTACATGTTCATTGAAGAAGATCTAGAAAAATACAGAAGAACAAAAATAAAAACACTTTAAATTCCCATCATCATTAACATTTTAAATATAGAATAAGTTTGGTCTTTTCCCCCTATGTAATATAGCTATAAATATAGATTTATTTTTAAACATACATACATATGCATGTTTTTAAAGTGTGGGCATAGCATAAAATCTATTTTAAAAGTACAGTACAAATGTTACTTCTTTTTGCTCTGACAAAGTTAGCTCCAAAATTAACTGAAAATTCCAGGAGAGAACATTATGTCATGTGCACATGTTTACCCTCCCCCTCCCCCCTGCATCAGGGCTCCAGATGAAGTCAGCATGTCCTGAATGCAAATGAAAAGGAATATGAAATTAAACACGAGGCTTGTTAGAAGCCTGTTCAGGCTTCTCTGAATACACCCGTCATGAGCTCCAGAGTGCAGGCTTGCCGCCCACCATGGCTGCCCTTTCCTGTCACAGGCAGAATATAAGCATGACTGTCTGTCTGTGACCCAGAAAAATATACCACCCAGAACTGTTCCTATGTGTGCTTCTTGGCTGTGACCCAGAAAAATGTACCACCCAGAACTCTTCCTATGTGAGCTTCTTGGCTCACCAGTTTTCTTCTAAACCTAAGCTTGTCCCTGGATGTGTCAGATGGTCACCACCTAGCTGAGTGATCAGGGCAATGGATGACTGTCTTGCACTGGGATCCTGCTACCTGAAGCTAGGGCAAAGATCTAAAGAACATAAATTTGACAGAGTTACCCCAGAGCCCCAGCTCAGCTAACAAGCATGTCTATCAGACATTTTAATAATACAATCAGCACATGCTTCACTTATACCCCTCTCTGACAACATGAGCTATTAATAGCACAGCACCTTTTTCTAAGGTCTCATGTTGTACCCCCAAACATTGTGAGATAGGCAGATCAAATGTCTTTCTCAGCTTACAAATGGGAAAACAAAGTCCCTGGCAAGGTAATTCTCCTGATTTGCTATGGAGGTTTAGCATCCATAATCCATTATTTCCAATCAGAAGTGCCCCCAAATCCAAAACCCTAAAAACTTAAAATCTATGCAAACATTCCCAAATCCCAAACAGCTGAAATCTGGAATAATTGTGGACTCTATATTCTGGAGAAGGGGTAGTAATCTGTAGTTGGATAGTGGTATCATACCTAACTGTTTTAATTTAAATTTATCCCATGAAGTTGTTTAATAATCCCTTCAATAAATCTCTCCACAGATAAAACTTAAATACTGCTCCTAGAAGCCATGAGTTATTAAACAACAAAAATTCCATTTCCAGGTATGAGATACCACCTTATGAGTGGTTGGCAGAGGAGGCCCCAGAAGTTTCCCAAATAATATAGGCTCTTGTCATCTTGATAACCCACCAGAATTAGATGATAAGACCCTACTGCTGAAGATAACATACACCTTGGTTGCAAAACACAGAACAATAAAGCCAGACTCTGTTGGAAGCTTCCTCTCTGCTGGATAGCTTCTTAATGCTGAAAGGTGCTATACAGGCTGCCTGGGGGAAGGGGGAAGTGTTGGTGCTCTTACACAGTTGTGAACCCTATAAACTATGTAACAATCTGCCAGGTAAGATGTACTCATGGCTGCAATGCAGCACTATGTAAGGGCAACAAACACCTCCCTGATTGGACGTGAGGTCTGCTGCACAAGAGAAAGCTCATGTCTGATGTTGTAAATCCATTAAAATACTCATGGTTGGGGAGGTCAAAGGCGCCAGGGAGGAACCTCCTACTACTGTTTGCTATGTTGACATGGCATCAAACTGTCTTCTCTTTGCAAGAATGGCAGCGAATATGGAGTCATGGGTGTTCAAGGTGCTGAGAAAAAGGGGTTGGGGTGGAGTGCTCAGCCTTAAACAGGACATTAATACCATCATCTCTAAGGCTCAGGAATCATCACAGATGAAGGCCAGAAGGATTACGAGAACCAGAAGACATGAAGAAGTTCTGCAAAATGCTGTCTTCTGGACATGACACAGACATGCAATGATGAACCCACGGCGGCTGTGGCTGCAGCACTGGGCTGCACAACAGCAGAGCTGTCAGCAGCCAGTCATGGATGGGAGAAGGGCTCCTGGTGGATTCTGGGGGAGGAGGGGTCATTATATTTAGATATGAATCCCCACAGGCGAGCCCACTGGGTTCTACTGGAGGGTTCTAAACCCACGGTCACTCAGGCAGCCCTGGTTAAACTCAGTGCTTCACAAAACAAAACAAAAAGATATGAACATGGGAAAGGGACCTTGTGGGGGTTGATAGGTAGTAGAAGTGAGAGTAACTGGAATCATTATATTTATGTATGACACTGTCAAAAATCAAGTTTAATTAAAAAGCTTTCTAGTTTTTCCAGCTCTCTTTTTTCAGAGTCATTTCCACATTCACTATATGTCAAATTCTGTATTTTTCCATAATACAAATGAAAGGACATGAAAAATTAAAACATAAAAAGATGAAATAATTAGACACTTAAAAAGAGTAATGGTGATTTTGTAAAACCTCTAAAAATTCTCGTGGGCTTAGCATCTTTCTAAATAATAAAATCAAATTTTGTTGTTCTGGTAACTCAGGACTAGCATCTTTTCTCCTTGCACTGGTACATTTAAATAATGTTATTAAGCACTGTACAGACTTAAGGTAACTTACACACATTAGCTAATTGAATTCATATACAATTTGTTTCTAGGAACAATATTCAAGTGTTATCAGTACAGATTGTGATTCAGTAGGTCTGGATTAGAAGGTGAAACTTGGCACTTCTTAGACTCCCAAGTGATCCTGGTGCTATTAGCCTATCCACCATACTTTGTAGGTATTAAAGTGTTAGGGGATGTAAGAGAGCTGATTCTAAACAACTCACATTATTTTATAATTCAGTATGGATGAATGAATTACTGAATTAGTTCTAATCTTTACAATAACCATTTGCAGCAGGGAACCACTGCTAGTAAACGAACAGCTAGAGGCAATGTTTCCACTCAATCTCCTTGCTTAATATGGCCATATATCTAACCTCCAGCAGAAGGGGTGTGAGCCACTTTGGGATGCTGCTCCTAATTGTGACTGTGAATGAACTTGCCACACTCCTCCACTGGCACTGGAGGGAGATAACAAAAACCAGGTGCACACCTTTGGCTTGGAGATGGAAGCTTCTACTGAGGCTGGTGTCAGTGGTTCCTTATCAGTCCTTGTCTACTTACTTTTAGATTGTTTAAGGTAAATCAATATCACATCTCTCATAGCTAAACTACTTTGACAATAGTATAACTTCACTTTTAATACAGGCACCAAGGTAAGTCTCATTAAAGGCACCTCAGAGAGGCAGAGTAATAAACTGAGAGCTACCTAACTGGTAAGCAGGGAGGGTGGGGTGCAAGGTCCAGACAGCCAGGCACTTGCACCATCCTTTCCCATACAAAGAATAGGCAGTGAAAGAAAAACACTGGGCATTCGGACAGGAGTGCACATTGTTAGGGAACTGGTTATTATCTAAGACATTGAGTGGTTTTAAAATTAGAAAGGACCTTCCAAATCTAGATACAGCTACAGCAAATCTCCATGCTCAGGTGGGTCCCCAGGACTTTCACTATTAGGGAGCCCCATGTTATCATTCACCAGTGACACACTTCTGGCTTGCTTCCTGTATTTTTCTGTTGCTCGACAGAAAACATATCAATATTTTTTAAATCTATCATGGACTGATTTGCATTTCCCTCCTGAATTCAGGTGCTGAAGTTTTAACCTCCAACATGACTATATTTGGAGACAGATCCTTTAAGATTATTTTATTTTCCTCTGTCGCTGGAATGTGGAGACTTCAGTAAGAAAGTAGCCATCTGCAGACCAGGAAGTGGGCCTCGCCAGACACTGATGCCTGTTAGACCTTCCTTTGGCGCTTCCAGCATCCAGAAGGGTAAGGAATACACTTAAGAGTCAGTGGTATTTTGTTACAGCAGTGTGAGATGACACAGCATCACAGGACAACTCTGCAATGTGCTGACCAGCTACTAAAGTATAAATAAAGCAAATGATTTCATTTTATGTTGACTTATAAAATAATCTGAGTAAGACTAAGGTCTTACACCTTTAATCCCAGCACTTGGGAGGTAGAGGCAGGTGGATCTCTGTGAGCTCAAGGCCAGCCTGGTCTACATAGTGAACTCCAGGCCAGCTGGGACTAAAGGGAGACCTTGTCTCAAAAGGTAAAAAACAAAACAAAACAAAAAACCAAACAAACAAAACAACAACAACAACAACAACAACAAAAAAAACCCCAAACACCCAAAACTAAGGTCCCATTAGAGTGGATGAAAAATGACCTCTAACACTTTCGATCTAAACCACAATATACAAAGGAATTTTTCATTCTTATGAACATCTGCTCACAGACACCAACTTGGTAGCAAGCACATCCATCAATAATAGGGTCCCAGGAGAGGAGTCGGTGGCTCTTTTCACCCTCACCAGCCCAATCCCAGGAGAAGGATGGAGGCCAGGACCTTGCTGGGGGTCACCCTGTAGGGTTCATTTGCATGTAGACCACATAGAAGAGGTGAACACTGGTCCTCTTTTATTTTCTCTTTAAGGAGTAAAGATGTCTCTTTGCAAGTAAATTTATTTTATCAGGTTTCTTTTTATCATTTGTACTACTGAGATTCCATCATGAACAGAACTCATAAGAATAGATAAGGTCTGAATCTCTTTAGCATTTGAAATAATTATGCCAGGTTACACTAAGGAGAGAATAGGTGTTGAAGGACCAGAGAAAAGGAAATCCAGTCAAGCAGGCATAGGTTCAATGACTAAATAAAAAACAACATCAACACCAACACACACACACACACACACACACACACACACACACACACTTTCTCCAATAAGCAGTCAGTACCTGCAGCTGAGGTATTTCACAATAATTATTATTATTAAATGCTGTTTAATAATTATTATTACTAAATACTATTTCACAATAATTAATTTTATTTAACAGGAGAACATGAATTATACGAGGTATTGTAGGTGTTGCCTTATCAAAGATGTGAAAGGTCTGATGAGGATCTTTACCCAAAGTTAGCATCTTAGATGCAAAATTTCACATTTTGCTATCTCCATCAAAACTCCCTCTTGAACTTTCCCAAAGGCTGAAGGAAGACAGTCTAAGAGACACACTCTTCTCTATGTAGCTTAAGTCCTATATATATTGGATTTTTGGATTATTCATGAAAATAGCAGAAAGACAGCTCCCTGGTTTAAATTAATATATTAATAATATTGTGTAAATATTGCAAATCCTTTTAGGGAACTGCTTTCATTACAACTACCCAGACAACACGTCAGTGAGTTATATTTAAGCTTTAGACCTATTTTGGCTGTATAGAGGACCAATGTCAGAAAAAGACATAAAGATGTTTCTGTAGCTGCATTGAACTTATACTGGGAGGATCATCATTTGTTTACACTGAGTTCAATGAGTAAGGCCCACATGATAATTTTCCTTTCAAATTTTGTTTGAGAAAAGACAGAATGCTTTTTTTTCCTGTGAAAACATAGCATGTTTCCTCTTGAGACAGGAGAATGGAGTTGCACTCCTGTGACATTTCACCCTGGCTTTCAGAGGCTGACAACCTTGAAGCTCAGTCACATCCACTGTGACTGTCTTTCAACATCTCTACTTATTTCTCCTTTAAACTGTATTTTTTTTTTTACAAATGTTTAACATCAACATTACATAAACACTGAAAATACTCTTAGGAAACAGCTGTACATTTCATTATAAATCAAATCAAGACAATGATCTAGAGTTTTATAATTTAAAATACAAAATTGAAACATATACTTCACGTTTTGTGGTTTAAAAATATGCAAATAAACTGTTTGTTTTCCAGCCTAAAGATAATGCTATTCAGTAGTGAGCAGCTTAGAACTCTTGCCAGAATGCACGAGGCATCTTTTCTTCCTTTTCTGGGTATGACTATAAATCTACAAAGCAGAGTGGTAACCTCTCCCTGGAGGCCCGTGGCATCTGCATTAGCCTTGAAAGCTCTTGTGATGTAAAGATGTAATTTGGACTTGACCCTCTGGCATCATATAAAGATAGTAGCCTTTCATATTGATCAGGCTTTAAAAAGGACACTAGTCTTCTAGACCTTGTCTTGCATGTGTCTTCAGCACACTTTGTAATCAATTTTGAAAGTAATGTGCAGACCTGCCAAGCATACATAAATAGAAGAAGGTCTTTAGAGATGGGGCCTGAGGTCACAGGACCACTATGAAGGTTTTATGATAGAAACAAAGACAAGTAAATGCAAGTGGCTTCATAGGCCTTTCAGCTGATAAAACTAATTTTTTGTGCTTCTGTTTAACTGAGGGCTCCAACACACTGAGTTCACAGGGGAATGCTGATGGTGGTTACCAAGAATCTGACAAACCAGCATGCCAAGCCACTTTCACTATTTCTTTTTTAAATTATTTTTATTTCATGTGTATGAGTATATGGTTCCCATGTATATGTCATGCAAGGCCTGTGGAAGTCAGAAGAAGACATCAGATCCCTAGAACTGGAGTTATGGATGGTTGTTATCTGCCATGTTGGTGCTGGGAATCGAATCTGGGTCCTCTTCAAGAACATCTGTGCTCTTAACTGCTGAGACATCTTTCCAGCCCCCTTTTTCATAATTTCTGGACTTTCCTCTATGTGTTTCTACAATCAGTACAAATCCAGAAAGACTAGTCAATTCCATGTTTAGAAAAGGAAGAGGGATAAAGGCAAAAGAAAATATTACAGAGGGTCTAGAGGAAAGAAAATATGGTGAGAAGGTCAACACATGGATGCAATGTCAGGATGCATGGAACTGTTTTCCAGCTGTGCTAACATCAGGTGGGCCAGGGAGGATTAACTTAACCGCCTTATTTTAAATAAAAATCAAAGGAAGGCAGATGTTCAGGCTACCACAGATGGGAATGAAGCCATTGAGAGTGGCTGTTAAGAAGCAAATATTAGCCCCAAAACAATTTTAGAATAATTTGTAATGTAATAAAGGATTGGCACCTTTAATATGTGAAGGGATCATAACACCAAGATCCTTAAGTGCACAATGAAAACGACGGAACAAAGATCCAAACAGGCAACATGTTAAACAAAAATACATCCCAACATATTTTAATGGTCAAATTTAGATTAAAACATGACAGAAAATATTTCATTGCAGTGCCTGGAAAAATACTAAAAAAGGCTCATATCCAAGGGTCATCAGTGCAAAGAAAAAACATGCACACTCTGCAAAGTAGAATAATCTTTTTAATTTGGTTATATATATCAAGAGTCTTTAAAATATACATGTCTTTAATCAAGCATTTTATTATTAAAAACAAAACACTAGACCTAGTTGTAAAGACATTTGGCATATCTAGAACTCTTTTTTCTAATAATGAAAGACTGAACTAAATTTAATTATCCAATGATAGGTTAAAATTTTTTGCATTTGGCTGGGTGTAGTGGTGCATGCCTTTAATCCCAGCACTGGGGAGGCAGAGGCAGGCAGATCTCTGTGAGTTCAAGGCTAGCCTGGTCTACAGAGTGAGCTTCAGACTAGCTGGGACTAAAGGGAGACCCTGTCTCAAAAACACACCCCCCCTAATTTTTTTTCTGCATTTGGTGTTCTTTAGAAGCAGATCTGGAGAGGAAGAATTGGATGCAAACTATTTTGGAGAAAGTAAGATGAATGAGGATGGAAATCTAATACGATGTACTGAAGTGAGCTGATTACTGATGCAGGGAGCAGCTTCCGGATCCCCCTGGGAAGTACCTCCTCAGAAGCACCTCTTAATAGTCTCCAACAAGGACAGGGACACCTGGGCATTTGTCATCACTCCCATTCCCCATCAGCTGAAAGTTGCACTGCTAATTCCTCTGTATTTCTAGATTGTACCTTCCTGTGTCTGGCTGATCTTCACAGCCTGGAGACAGGAGCAGGGAAGTGACACAGCTGGACTATCCAGTGGGACACTGTCAAGGATGCACGGGACTGTTTCCCAGCTGTGCTGACATCAGGTGGGCCAAGGAGGAGTAACCCAACAGTCTTATTTTAAATAACAATCAAATCCCAAGAAGAGTATAAAACATACTTCATTTTAAATAGAAAGTATACTGTGTATTTATTCAGGCATTGTTCAATATCCATTGGGGATTGGTTCTAAGACCCCTTGTAGGTATCAACACCTGTAAATATTCAAGATCCTTATATAAATTGGGGTACTAATTGCTTATAACTGACATGTCTTCCCACATAGATTAAATCCTTGCTAGGTTTCTTATAATATCTAATACAATGTAAACGGTGTGAATAATTGTCACATATTGTTTGGGAAACAATGAGTGACAGGAGAAAATAAGATGTTCAGGACATATGTAAGTTTTTCTACATATTTTTTATTCATGGTTAGTTGAATCTCTGACTGTAGTACCTGAAGATATGGAGAGGGAACTACACACACACACACACACACACACACACACACACACACACAGATTGACTAAAAGCTACTTAGTGGTTATCTCTGAGTAATGATTATCTCAGGTGAATTTTTTATGTTTTAAATTATATATATTACCATGTCTATATAATTTCTGCAGTAAAACAGAAGCCGAGCCCATGAAGTTTTAACAGTCTTAAGCAGCATTAGTAGTATTAATAATATACTGCCACCCTCAAATTCTTCAATAATCATAATTAGCTTTACATTTTAAAATTAGCACCGGAAAGAGCTGCCTTTGGAGTTATAATGTGTTGATAATTATATTTTAAGTATTAACATATTCTTAATAATTTAATCCTAAATTCGCAATTTAAAGCAGAATGGGAAAGTAGTATGTGCAAATAATATAACAGAAAGCCTTATATTCATTCTAGTGCCCAATCTACAGTTCCCCACCAATACCTTCTTTACTGTTAAACTATCAACTTGGCCTTCATGTCTCGTGTTATTTTAGCTCTCTCTGCATTTATACAGTCTTTCAAATGGCATGAAATCACTGACATGAGTCAGTCCCACTGCTAGCACGAAGACACCACAGGCAAGCTCTCCATCCTCAGGGATCTTGCTATCTTCTGGCCACCAAAACAAGTACATTACAGATCACAGCAGGGATATGTACAAGATTCAAGGAAGCAGTTCATGAGAGGACACTAAGCTCAGCCTTGGAGGGGGACTGGGAAGGAAGGCTCTACTGGGAGGTATTCTATAGGCAGAAAGATAGACCAAAGATAGGAGGAGAGGGACCACCACAAAAGATATCTATATATCTATATCTATATCTATATCTATATCTATATATCTTTTCCTTGTATTTCAAGGAAGGAGTCACAGATCCAACACTTATCTTAATCATCTCATCCCATGCTTCATTCTCCAGAGGGAGTAAAGCTTAAGCATTTCTGATTGATCAGGTGGAACACCACCTGTGATTCTAGACTCCTGCTGGCTTGGGCGTTGTTATTTATGTTATATGTAAATTTAAGTTATATGTAAAAGATTTGCTGTTGTTAATTTTAAAGATACTATAAAAATATAAAGAAATTAAAAAAAAACTCTTCAGCTTTAACTTCTAATAAAAAATGCCAATAGATAGAGCAGTAGCTAATGCCAGTCATACTCAGAATTCTGTACCATTGTCTGATGTTAAATAAAAGGGTTCCAAATTAGGAAGTTTGAGAACAACTGTCCCAAGGACTTAAGTCTCTAGCAATGATGTGGAACAGAAGTGTTCTAGGCCATTCATCCTAGGGCTTTCATATGTGGCAAGAATGACTTCTGTGTCCTTCTCACCACTGTGCTGCTAGGTTTCTTTGCTATTTTACTGTTGTGACTTGTCCTTCACCAGACCATTGAAGGCACATGCAATAAATATACTCTTTTGCAAAGGCCCTCAGTCTCAACAAGTGACAACCCTCAGTCATTCAAATAAACACCATTTACCAAGTGCAAAGCCTCATTAATAGTGTCCAACACTCAGCTTGATACGTTCTTGCCCCCAACCTTCTCCACAAAAGCTGGAGTCAAACCAGTCAGGTTAAGTGGGGAGAAGACTCTGTTGTGGTCACCATAGAGAATACATAATTAAATGATGTTTACCTATAAGAGAAAACAGGAGTTGGACTTTGAGACCATTAAGATGAAGTGACCATCAGGATTTTTCACGGGTTATCTTTTTTTTAAAATAAATTTATCTTGAGCTAAGTTCTATGTACTTAAAAATCACCTTCTTAAAAAGCATTTCAAAAAGGAGTGAAAAGCCATTTCTCGCTCTTAAAAATATAGAGCAGTATGTGGGGCTGGAGAGATTGCTCAGTAGTTAAAAGCACTAGTTGCTCTTGCAGAGGACCAGAGTTTGATTCTTAGCACTCACATGGAAGCTAACAACCTTCTCCAGTTCCAGGGGAATTCAATTCTATCTTCTGACCTCCTTGGCCATTACATAACACAGGCATACTTACATACATGTAGGCAATAGACTTACATAAAATAAAAAATAAGGCATTTTTAAAAATAGAGAATTATAACTTAACTTTTCATAAATATAAAGTTTTACTTGCTTTTTAAAATGTTGCCTTGTCACTATGCCTGGGTATCATATCTGAAAACCTACAAATAATAGATCACATTAGGTGAGTTATGAATCCAACCCATTAAGAATGAACAGTTCAGGGGTTGGAGAGATGGCTCAGCAGTTAAGAGCCCTGGCTGCTCTTGCAGAGGATCCAAGTTGGCTCCCAGCACCCACATGGCAGTTAACAACTATCAGAACTTCAGTTCCAGGGGATCCAATGCCTTCTTCTGGCCTCTGTGGGCATTGCATACATGGTGCACATACACACATGCAGGCAATACACTCATACACATAAAATAAAAAGTAATCAATTAATTAAATTCAAAAACAGTTCTGCTTTAATCCTAGCACTTGGGAGGCAGAAGAATGTGGATCTCTGTGAGTTCAAGACCAGCCTGGTCTACAAAGTGAGTTCCAGGACAGCTGGAGTTACAGGGAGACCCTATCTCAAAAAGACCAAAAAAAAAAAAAAAAAACAAAAACCAAAAACAAAAACAAACCAGTTCTGTATTTCCTAAAGTCATATCCTAGAGGAAACTACCAACAAATCTGCCTAGAAATGGCCATATGGGCCATGGAAGATGTATATTTTACAGTGAGCATTAAGAAAAAGTTGCATAACAACATTATTATTTGAAAATGTTGTAGAGAAACATAAAGTTCAGACAACAGTTAAAGTGTTAATTTATATGATAGAAGCAGAGTAATCTCAGTAGAGAGATGGACAATTCCTAGAAGCAGAGTAATCTCGGTAGAGAGATGGACAATCCCTAGAAGCAGAGTAATCTCAGTAGAGAGATGGACAATCTCTAGAAGCAGAGTAATCTCGGTAGAGAGATGGACAATCCCTAGAAGCAGAGTAATCTCAGTAGAGAGATGGACAATCCCTAGGTTCTCATGTCTTCAATAACAGAACAAGCACATGGCAGGGAAGGAAACCAGAAAAGGCACAGGAGTCCTATTCTCCGGCCTCACCTGCCCTTAATCAGAGTCAGAGCGGTCGGTGTCCTGATTCCCTCTTGGCAACTGGGGTAACCTCCTCAGGGGATAATGTGATAAAAGTAGGAGCTAAAAATTGGCTAGGCAGTTTAGGGTCAAGACCCCCCAAAGAGCCAGTTTCTTTCTCAGCTGAGAGGTGAGGACTTCCTGGATCTGCCAGTGGACCTATCCTTCTGGTGGCTCTGACTCGTAGCTCATGCATCCTTAACTCACTTATCAGTTTTATTGACCAGCAGATCCTTGTATCCTAAACCGACTGGTGGTCTTCGTAAAAGAATGATTAGGAGCCATACAACTGATGGCTCTTAGGTCGGACCACATCAGACTTGACCAAAATGGTATAAATGATAATTATTCAGAGAGGAAGCGATATGATGATATCGTCCAAATGGACTAAATATCTTAAAATAAAGAGACCAAGATTGGTCTCTAGAGCACCTACAGGAATGGGGGAATATAAAGAGGAACGAGTTATAAGGGAACAAGATAAGACTCCATTTTTCTATTTTGTGGAAATACACCATCTGAGAAACAGCCCCCATCCTCAGATTCCAGGAGAAACCACAGAATATCTCAATAGCTAACAGGGAAGGACTAAAGGTTGTTTGTTGAAAATAACTAATAGGGAAAGACCAATGATTAAACATGTTTGCTCTTCCGCCAGGATGTACTCAGTGAGTAAAATCCCCCCACCCCATGGCGCCACCAAAGCCACCAGGTGGCCCCGACCTATCAGTCTAAAAATCATGTGCTTCCTCAGTCCCTATGAATCAATAACAAAATGCCAAAATTGGAAAATTCCGTGTTTGCAGTTTTTCCTTTAAATATTCCCGCACGCCCCCCCCCCCAAGCTACGGGACCGCTTCTCCCAGCCTGCTGCATCAGAAGGGTGGCAGTCCAAGCTCGATATTGAATGAAAGACTTTGTATTTATAACACATGTCCTGGTGGTCTTTTGGGGGTCCCAGTGATCTGGGCATAACACCAGCTGATGACACTGTAAGTAAATCTGCTCATCCATCTAACTGCTCATGTGTCAAGTGAGGAGTCGGCTCTAGGAATTTTGAGCACCTTGGCCAGCCCTACATCTCACTGTCTTCTTTGGTGCCTTCTGTTTTCTTCCAAAAGAGAAATCTGGTGCTACACTCTGGCCATGCTGCCAACTGAGACCCAATGAAAGCAAACCTCACATCTAGGAGGACGACCTTTCTGCTCTGTTTATCATCTATTGCAATGTAGAGTTTCTGAACAAAGTTGTCACCTTTACTAAACACAATAGAACATTATTAATAATCAGAGGATAATAAAAGCTCATTTGGTTTAACTTTGTGAGAAAAACTCATAAAATGGTAATCGTTTCCCACTGTGTCTTCTATCTATAAAGCTCCAATTCTATATTATACTTGATATTAAAATTTTTTTAATTTAATTAAGCCCTAGTGAAAATTTGATATTATAATTTAGGAAAATAATTACCTCACCTTTCCTTACAGCCATTTTCATATAATAAAATTCATCAAGAAGGGCTGGAGAGATAGCCTAGCGGTTAAGAGTACTGACTGCTCTTGCAGAGGACCTGGGTTCGATCCCCAGCACCTACAAGGCAGCTGAGAACCGTCTGTAATTCCAATTCCAGGAGAACTCCAGTTCCAAGGGAATCCAACACCCTCTTCTGACCTCCGCGGCATTTCACGACACGGGTGCACAGACCTACATGCAGACAGTACATTCATACACATAAAAAATAAATAAAATTTAAAAAAATTTAAAAAAATCATCAAGAAACCACAATTTGTTTTATCACTACTCAATACTAGTAAGACAACTGATTAAACTACACCCATCAAATGAGTGGTATTTCCTCATATTCTACTTATCTATTAATTAGTCTGGAGAACTTATCCTTTGAGCTGCTGAGTTAATTACAAAGGATTCATCTCCAAGCAGTTAAGTTTTGATCATCAGTTTGGATTTTCATCAACAGCTTCTTACCTTCCCAAAATGCATTATTGGTTTTTGGAAGAGGGAGCTGCAAGGTATAAGCAGGATGTATTAATGCAACTGTGATATCAGAGGCTGGATTGTGAACACAGTAGATGTTTGATGATGGAAGATAAAGCTTTCCTCTCAATGAACAGAGAGGTATTAAAATCAATGAGACAGAATGGACTGGTGGTTAATGAATCTGGCGTGATATTAAAAATGTGATCCCAGAATTTATCACTCAATTTACCAGGTAACAAAAACCAGAGAGCTGACTAGATACATTATATCACTGACTGACCTGTATCTATGCAAGTAGACTATTTCCTGCTGTATTTTTGGAATGCTTCATTTTTTTTTTTTGTTTACCCTTAGTGGATTTTGAGTTCGCAGATGTCTTGAATATGAACCCGCCAATATTTGCTTTCTTGTCATCTGGCTCACACTCTCTCACGAGGTTGCACTTACTACTTGTCAGATACCCGACTCTCCAAGCACACACACTATCAATTACCGAACTTCCTTGTGCAAACAAGTGAGAAACAAGGCTATTGTTACAGTAAAAAAGGGCAGTGCTTAAAGAGTCCATGAAACTGAACCAAGCTGGAGTCATCAGACACTAGGCTAAAGTATACAAATGGCTTCAGTCTGTACTCAAAGAGCCATGCACGGCTCAGTGCAGGCATGAAGTAACCTTTAAAAAGAGAAATGACCATGAGACAATGAAATTTTACTGGCTCCAATGTAAACAACTTTAGCAAATGAACTGAGAAGACACATTATTCGGTTCTCATTGAGAAGCATTATTTAGGAAACTCCGACCAGGCTGGCATGCAATCACCATTTTCTCAGATGCAACATTAAGTTAAGTGACAACGTTATTTAGGTTTTCAATTATAGTTTCTAAAATATTTTAATTAAAGGGTTTTTGATGCCAAACAAATATTTTTAAATCTACAGGGATAACTGTTTGTAGTACCTAAATGTTACTATTTAGGAATGTAGTAAAATACACATTTTTTAAGTAAATGGGGTGAGAGGTCACCAATTTAGGCTCAGTTTCTAGAATATACATCCTGGAAGAATAACTCCCAGTTTCCAGATACTACTGGCTATAGACAGAAATAACATTTAGCTTCTACCCAATAGTATAGTAACAGGATTCATATATGTAGGCACTGTTCCAAGGGAACAAAACTTAACCCAAGATAGAAGTAAATCTACTCACTATAACATCAATCTGTCTTATAATGGGGCTCACTGTAATTTTGTCCTTGGGAAAACATAAAGGGCACCCAAGGAGAGGAAAATTACAGTTAGTCTAAACAGGAAGAAATAAAAAAAACTAAATATAGGGGAATGTGGCAGCTGTGAGAAGCGCCAGTACTAACAGGATGGAGTAAGCAAGCAGGCCAGCTGTACCATGTACTTTCGTGGTTTGATGATATGTTTAAACGGCAGTACTTTAACAAGCACTATAAAAATAATCCAATTGAATACTGGGACTATTAAGTTCTCAACTATTTTCAAGTATTTACTCAATAAAGTTCCCTCTTTCAGCACCTGCTCTGTCCCATGCAGAATTCCAGGTGCGGATGATACAGGAATGAATACCAACGAGCTGATGTTCCGGTAGAGGAGACAGTCAGCAGACAAGAAATAAGTGGAAACCCCAAAGAGGTTATACATGATCAAATCTGAAGAGAATGAACAGGGAAGGGAAGGGAAGGCAAAATAGCCATACTAGTGGTAAGACCTCCTGTGCACAGGAGGTCTTACCACTAGTATGGCCAGGGAGGCTTTCTGTTGTTGTTTTTTTTTTTTTTTTTTTTTTTTTTTTTTTTT